>JADBJO010000332.1:545000-557500 GCA_016801955.1 Conus betulinus | reverse complement strand
TGTTTTGCACTGTGCTGTGTTGTTGCAATGTGTGCAAGCGTGCCTGTGGATGTGTGTGTTGTTAGAAGCAGAGCTGATTTGCTTTTTATCTGTGTCCATAAAACACATTTTAGGAAACTTTTTGTCTGAATATTAGATAAATAAAACAGCTAAAAATGATTGAACAAATAAAATGCACAAAATAGCAAATGCAAAAATCAGATTGTTTGACTAACTGACAGAATCAAAGAATAGGTCTAAAATGACATTACTCCAAAGGATTTTTACAAAATTGTATTCACACAAACAGCAATAAACAGGCTGAAATTATTATAACTATGCCTCTGATCTTTCACCAACATCAGACTGAAAACAAGCGGCATTTTACTTGCCACGGCATAGAAGAAATACAGACATTCACAGACTTCATGGGAAAAATAAATTTCAACTCAAGAACACCAACCGCACACTAATCTACCTCCGTTTCTCAAGCTTTCCAAATGGGTCCTAAACATTTTACTGTTCATCTTGAACTGCTGTTCCTGCACTGTCCATCTACCAGTCAAATGTTTACTGGAATCAAGCAATCAAAGGCAACAAAGTCTAAGGCATGACGTGCTATCAAGGATGAAGTAAACAGCAGAGGGATGGAAAAAATAAGCACTGAAGCTTACGTGAAGAAGTCATCTGTTTAGCAGACTGTACCAGAAGAAAGATCTAAAGGAAAAAACAAACAAACAAAAAGAGCTCTTGGACAAAGTGTGGTTATTGCCTTATAGTATGTTTAGCCAATACTACTTCAAATGTGACGAGAAAATTGTGTTAGACTAGTGTACACACTGTTTCAGGCTGGTCCAAAAGTCAAAATTTAAAATACAAACTCCTTTCTGCACAGCTCAACAATCCGGATGTTTTCAATTTTGTTAACAATAAAAAGCTGCTTCCTCTCTCAAGTGAACGGAATACAGGTAATAAATCGTCATCAAATTCTGTTCTAATGATCAAGCTAGTAAACAGAAGCGGCCTCCAAGTAGGCAGCTTATGCTTTTTAGGGTCTTGAAAATCTTGTTTTTTTGTTCTTTTAACAGTGCACATGCAATAACCTAAATCATGTTACTGTGAACTGGCATTATACTGAAAAGATAAAATTCTTAATCCACATCACTTTTGACCTGCCTATACATACAATTAATTAAGCTTCTCTTATTCTAAATTAATGGTTTAATCTGGCCTTTTAACTTCCACATCAAAGGCCACCAATCAACACCAATGAATGATTTTTTCATGACAACTTCCCTTTCACCTGTTTCCTGTTGCACTAGATTAAGACTGGAGGAATAAACTCTGCATCAGTGCATGACTTTTAATTCCTTATTTTAAAACACAACAACAACTGCTTTTCACAGTACATATATGCTTTCACAGAGAGAGAGAGAGAGTAAGTGAGAGAGAGAGAGAGAGAGAGAGAGAGAGAGAGAGAGGAGGAAGAATTAAGATAATGTGTGAGAGAAAAGGCAGAGTGGAAAGTTGGGAGAGGGAAGAAGAGGGGGAATGACAAAGGCATGGTGAGGTGAAGTGGGGGGGGGGGGGGGGGGGGGTAAATAAAGAATGATGCCAGGCCAGACAGGGTTAGATGGATGTCAGTTAGGAACAGACGCAGATGAAAAAGACTGAGAATGAGTGTGTGACAGAAAGTGAGGGATGGTGATAGAATAAATCGGTGCTATGAAATCGGTGAAGGTGGAAGGAAAGATGGCGGAAAGGAGAGAGTGACAGTGAGAGTGAGAGTGAGAGAGAGAGAGAGAAAGAGAGACAACAGACAGAGACAGAGAGAGATGTCATTTCAGAACTGAAGGTGCTGATCTGTTAAAAAAAAAAAAAAAAGCATACACAAAGTGACAAACACAACAATCAAATTAATCAAATGACTAAGATTAAAGGCTGACAGCAAAGACAAAACTGAAAAAAAAAAAAAAAAGTCAGCTTGAAATCTGAAAAAAAAAAAAAAAAATCCCTGATCTTGGCACCCTTTATTAAGAAACATCTGAGCTGAGCGTCAAAATACCCTTTAGAAAATCTAAGAAAGGGTGGGCTCACCCTTTAGAACAGCATTAAATTTGGAGTCCTGCAAATGTCATGCTTAAAAGGAGCATGATTATTCTACTCAAATTTAATCTAGTAGTACAAACAGTGAAACTCGTGTCTGAACCATCTTTTCAACATCTTAACACAAAAAAAAAAGAAAAAAAAAAAATCCCTAAAATTTAGTAAAAAAGCAAGACAACTCACACATCCTGTGTCCTTGAGCTGCTGGATGGCATTGGACATGATGCGCACACATCCCAAGAAGCCTGCTCCCTGCTTCTTGTGGATCTTCTTGTGGTTCCACACACTGATGGTGATGGAATCTTTGTGACCCACATAGCTGCAATCACAACAAAACTATCAGTAAAGACTGTATGGTTTGTTTGCAGGTTCACAAGTTGAAAAAATATACATCATACATAAGGTAAAGGAACACCATGAAGGGATGCTCTTGAGTTGAGTACGTATATCTGAGCATTTGAATACAGTGTACACTGCAAACTTTCTCTTCCCAACATCACCCTTTTCCCTCTTCACAAACACACATTCACTTCTAAAGGGGAAAGGGACCCAAAGTGTGCAGTGCTTCCATCTTCACTAGACAATTCAACCGCACTGAAACTGGGATATTGCATGAACTGTGTCTGTCCACATATGATGTCTGTGCATATATACATGTACACATACATACACAAACACATGCATACACATGCACATGTGTAACTGTACCTGGTTGTTGACTGCATGGTGTGTACATGCACACGAGTATGTCTGTGCATGTACATGTACACATACATACACAAACACATGCATACACATGCACATGTGTAACTGTACCTGGTTGTTGACTGCATGGTGTGTACATGCACACGAGCAGGTATTCAATGAGAAACAATGTACAGATACAAATAATAAAGTATTTAAAGTCTCCAAACAACAAATGAATAACTTTTTTTAAAAAGTGCAAGGCATGGCACACATTTAATTAAGTCTAACAATTCAATCAGTTTCATGTATCTGCATGCCTTCAGTAATATCCTCATGGCACCAATAATTTCTATCCAGACAACACAAGATATCCCTGACCCTGTTCACTGTTCCTCTTCGTGCAACTTTGGGTACACTGAATTATGTGCAGAAAGCGCAAGACGCCGTTGCGTTTTTGTTGTTGAGGTGTGTAGCCGTTGTAATTCTGGCTTGCGTGCTAAGGGAGGTAAGTCCAGGCGAGAAGGTCTGTGGGTGCGATGTTCACGTGTGTGTGACCATGATCACCGTGAGGGTCAGCTTGTGTTGTTATTGTCTATTGGTTGAGGGAAGCTGGTGAGCTGTGGTCAGTTTGTCGACTGGGATGCTAGCTTGGCTTCTCTCATCAGTTTCGACTCCTGGAACCGTCCACGAAGGTTCGGCGGTTGCAGTATCGTGTCTGACACTCTTGCTACCTCTCGCTTGGTAGGGTGTCACGGTAAGCTCTCGGTCGACTGTGTGTTGGCTTGGCTTCCGAGCGTTTGTTTCTATGTTTCGGTGTGCCGTCTGCAGTTTACGTTGAGCAGTGGTGCAGAGGCGTCCACTGGTACACTGCAGCGCGGGTGTCCTGTCCTGTCCTGGGGTCGTCGACGTCCTGTGAGGGAGACGGAGGTCTTCAAGGTCGGGTCCTGCTTCCAGGCGTCGGTGTGCTTTTTTTTTTGACCCAGGTGCTGACAGACTGCCCTGGCTTCCGCCTTTGACTCCCGCCTGGGCTGTCGTTCCTGGTTTGCCGCCTGGATCTACCTTAGCAGCTGTCCTGTCATCCGCTGTGAGGTCTGCTCTGATGGTCGCCTGACTTCCGCCTTGGCTTGGCTCTGACGCGCCCACCACCCGTACCAGTCCGAGGTGGAACCGACCTTGGGTGGGTGCTAAGTGAGGCCGCGAGGGGTGTGGGTGTGGTGTCACCTGCAGCCTGCGTCTGCCATTTGGAGGAGAGTCCTACGTGTGCGTGACCTGTCCAGGTCACGTGTGTCCTCACCGCCAGCTTCCAGCCTGCGACTCTGTGTGACTGCAAGGATGTTTACGTAGGGTGTGATAGTTACACTACTGCAGACACACACTTTGTGATAGGTAGTGCACTCTATACTATCATCAGTGGTGATCTTCAATCATCTTCAGTCTCCATTGTTAGTCTCTTCAGTCTTCATCATCTGGTAAGCTCAGTCATCATCGTCATCGTTTGGGTCTCGACAGTTGCGCCTCACTCTGTCGTCCTTCTTCATCCCCGTCCGATTAGCCGGTGGTGATGTGACAACTGATGGTTGCGGAGACTTGCTAGGGTGGAGCTGCCATTAATGGTGTTGGCGGATGTGTGTGTGGGCGGGGTGTGCGAATGTGTGAGTTGGGAAACTGTTTGACAAGTATATATGTGTTTCTTAGTAATTTGATATTTGAGGGAAGAAGTGGTGGGTGGGTGTTTTGTTAAATAAGTGCTCCTGGGTGAGCAAATTGCCAGCAGAGGTTGGTCAGGTTATCTTGAGCGGCTGGGTATCGCATGGGCACCAAGGGTTCGGTGGCGCTGTCTAATTGCCTGGCAGTCCAGCCCTTGGTTACCATGTGATTCCGCCAGTGGTGCCCCTTGTCTAGGTTGGACTCTGGTGGGTCGGGATCCCTTGAGATTCCCAGCGACAGGAGGGCAAGTTGTTATTGATTGGTGTTGGTATGCACCGGAGTTGGGTCTGTGCTTGACCGCTGTGCACTTGGGTGCTGTGGCGAAGGAATTTGCTGGGGTTTATATGCCTGTCCTTTGAGTGCTCAGGGGTTGTAATCTGGAAGTTAAGGTATATGTGCTGTTGGGTGATTGTGAATGATTGTGGGAGTGACTGTAAATAAAATTGGCTGTTTGTGCACCTGTATTCGTTTGCTTGTGTCTGTTTTGTAGTCTGTTTTGTAGTGCGTGTTAGTATTTGTTAGTGGGAGGGAGGATTTAAATAGGGAAACCCATTACATCCCTAGGGTGTTCCCTGTCACCGTCTTATACGTTGTGACAAATATCAAGTGTGTGTGTGTGTGTGTGTGTGTGTGTGTGTGTGTGTGTGTGTGTGTGTGTGAGAGAGAGAGAGAGAGAGAGAGAGAGAGAGAGAGAGAGAGAGAAGTGGGAGGAAGGGGAAAGAGAGGAAAGGAGAGAGAGAGAGGGGGGAAGAGAAATAGAGAAAGCGAGAGCGGGAGAGCAGGAGAGAGAGAGAAAGAGAGACAGAGAGAGACAGGAGAGAGAGAGAGAGAGAGAGAGAGAGAGAGAGAGAGAGAGAGAGAGAGAGTGTGCATGCGCACGCATATGTGCATGTGTGTCTGTGTGTGTGTGCACAAAGGCAAATGCGTTTGGACCTGGTGAGAACGGTGGGAAATGGGAGTGAAAGAGTTAGTCCTAAATGCTCTATCTGTTCAGACATCCATGCTGCAGTACTTTTTGCCTTCATGGACAAAATAAAGCATAATGTACATGAAATTATTTTGATTTAGCAATGCACACAAACAGGTAGGTGTGCTGATACAAACACACAGTCAGTCACGCACATATATATTTGTGTGTGTGTGTGTGTGTGTGTGTGTGTGTGTGTGTGTGTGTGTGTCAATGAGTAAGGAGAGAGAGCTGAAACAGGAGGAGACATTTGAGAGTGGGTAGAAAGACTATAACCCATACAGGCTAGAGAAAGGACAATGAATCTTTATTGCAACAAGCATGCAAAATCATGTAATCATTTAATCTAATTTGAGACAAGTCTTTTCTACATGGTGCTGGTTGAGAAAAGTGTGCATGCAATCAGTTATGTCCAGTAAACTATTTTGTGAACATCACTGAATAAATTTACTTTCTCCAATAGAGAGATATCACATGGTTCCATCATATGGTAATAACCTTTAAATGGCTGACGTGAAATTTGACTTCCCCAAACCCCTACCCCCTACCACAAAAACTGGAGAGAGAAATGACCCAGAATATTTGTTCTCCTCTTCGTTTTTTTTTTTTTCTTTCAAACAAAAATAATGACATCCTCAGCTGGTGGAAAACATCTGTCTAGAGTCAAATCAGTGAAAGATGAGTTCAATGAATGACGTTTGATATCCAAGAAACTTTTTAAATTCCAAGAGAGATAACCATCCATTAAGAAAAGCATGCTTTCTTGAGGAGTTATCTTTCCTTTTGCATATCATACGTTACATTTTCTTACCTAATAATGCTCAACTGTTTGGTTGCTTCCCTTGTGCCTCACAGCCATCCAACGTAAGTTTGGTGCATTGTGCAGTGCTGTTGTTTAAATGATTCAATCTTTTTTTAAGCAGGTGACACCACCATGGTCCATTTCTGGCCAATGAACCTCTGCCCCTCTCCCCACATTTGCTTATTGCTTTTAAATTATTACTTTTAAGACTGTAAGGATGTTTATATATTATACTGGTGTGACAACTTAAATAGCCAAGTCAGAAATACTTTCTGTTAGCATTGCTATCAAACCTGATGAAAATAATCATCTTGTGACTAGTCTAACACATACAATCTTTACACTACAGCATCATAATCACCCCAAGGAAAGCAAGACTGAGTGAAAAATACTCAAACAAAAAAAAGTAAGCTTAAATACACTGAATTTTTTAGCATCAGCTCTGAGAGTCTGGGAATTATCTTCGGAGTCTGGCAAGAGAAAAGAGAAAAAAAAAAAAAAAAAATCAAAAGCCAGATCAAACATATAAGTTACTAGTCCAAAACTTTTGCCAGAAAGACAATACAAAATATTAGCAACATGATGATGGAAAAAAAACCTGCATTTTACACTGCACAGCATAAAATATGAAAAAGGATAAAGAAGAAAAAGCCCACCCACCCCCTCCCCCAATCCCCTCCTCATCCCTGCCTAAACGCATATACACAGACACAAACACACATGAGCTAGGCCATACTGAAGGTGCCAAGCATTCCCCTAAATCTTAAAAAAAAAAAAAAAATTAAATAAAGAAATGAATTTTTTTTTTAAAGTAGTGATAAACATAACAGTGTCTCAAAACAGGCCATAACAAGAAAATGAACAAAGCAGAATCAGCTGTTAGTGTCTGGACAGTGTGTACGATTTTGCTGCTGCCTGTGGCCTGATTACATGAGAAAAGCTGGCAAGTTGTACATTATAGAAGAAAAACACCTACAGATTTTTTTTTTTTAAGCAAAGATGGGTGAATAATGAATAAAAGTAAGCAAAAAAAACAAAACCAAAAAAGGTAAAAGAAAAGGCAAAGAGAGTAACACAGGAGAGAAAATTACCAGCACAGAATTTCCAGACAAAGGGGATCAATTTTTACTGCAACTCCCTGGCATCTGAACTGAATGTTTCTCATAAGCCAAACAGTAGTTCTACATGGATAAAACATAAGCAAAAACATTATATGGAATCTTATAAGATATATTCCAGCTTTCATACTAAGGATGCTTGCTATTGCAAGCCCTTCTTGTCAGTCAAGATTTTATGGTGCAAAGATTGTTCATGAATGCATGAACAGATTAGATGTTTCAGATGCCCAGTTGCCTGAGGCGAGCGCAACTGCAGGAGGGCAAGTGAATTCAAATCTCAATAGCCCGTCAGGTGACTAAAAAATGAGTAGTCTGCACTGCCATTTTTTTCCACTTAGAGCTTTTCAAAATTTGGCACTTTGACATGTACCGGAAATGGCCATCATGAGTCATTTTCACTCAATGTGCATGAAAGTGGTACAGAATGAGTAAACATGCCGGCTCCCAAGACGCTGCTTTCTTTGTGTGTACAATAAACCTCCAGTCCATGTTGTTCGCTAGACTTAGGTTTTTGTCTGCCTAAGAGGTCAGTTGCTATGTCATCGCCATAATTCAGCCTTTGCTATTTTAGTCTTCACTCCTGTATAACATAAAAACATCCTTACAATAATAAAAGTAATAATTTCAAAGCGGTAAGCAGATATGGGGAGAGCAGGCTGAGGTTCATTGTCAAGAAACAGACCATAGTGGTGTCACCTGCATTGAAAAAAAAAAAGGTTCAACCATCATTTCATTTTCAACAACAGCACTGCACTGTGCAAACACAATGCTATTTTCTTCTGATCTATTGAACTAGGTTTGCTTTCGATTTTGCTGCTTATTATCTGGTAAAAGGAATGGAGAAAATGGCAATACCTTTGAAATCTCTGCTTGGTGAAAACTTTGACTTGCTAGTGATTTTTTTTTTCCTGCACTAGCCCAACTGGTTAATGAAAAAAAAATCTAACTCCCACACCTCTGATATGCATATACCAAATCTTCATTCAGACTATTGGTGTTTGTGTGCTGCTGCGTGCGAGAGAGAGAGAGAGAGAGAGAGAGAGAGAGAGAGGCAGAGAGAGTGAGAGAAAGCGAGAGAAAGAGTGGGTAAGAGAGAGAGAGAGAGAGAGAGAGAGAGAGAGAGAGAGAGAGGAGAGAGAGAGAGTGTGTGTGTGTGTGTGTGTGTGTGTGTGTGTGTGTGTGTGTGTGTGTGTGTGTGTGTGTGCGCCAGACTGTATGTAGATGCGTACACGAGGGCAAACTCCTCTGTGTGTTTGTGTTTGTGTGAGAGAGAGAGAGAGAGAGAGAGAGAGAGAGAGAGAGAGAGAGAGAGTGTGTGTGTGTGTGTGTGTGTGTGTGTGTGTGTGTGTGTGTGTGTGTGTGTGTGTGTGTGTGTCTGCACGCCAGACTGTATGTAGATGTGTACACGAGGGCAAACTTCTCTGTGTGTGTGTGTGTGTGTGTGTGTGTGTGTGTGTGTGTGTGTGTGTGTGTGTGTGTGAGAGAGAGAGAGAGAGAGAGAGAGAGAGAGAGAGAGAGAGAGAGAGAGAGAGAGAGAGAAGTGTGATGTAATGGAGGTTTCGCTTATACATACCTGTAGCTGTCAAACCCGTCTTACTGTCTATATTGACCACATTCAACAGTACTATTCAATGTATTCTTATCCAACTGCAGAACAGGATATTGTCTGATTAAACTGTTGATTTGGATTTTGCTGTTCATTACTGCTGTTGCACAACTGTGTGTGTGTGTGTGTGTGTGTGTGTGTGTGTGTGTGTGTGTGTGTGTGTGTGTGTGTGTGTGTGTGTGTGTGTGTGCGTGCACGTGTGCCTGCGTGTTTGTGTGTGTGTGTGAGAGAGAGAGAGAGAAAAATAGTGAGTGAGACTGAGAGACAGACAGACAGACAGTGAGATCCTCAGGGCAATATTAAAATCTTGATTTTAAAACAAGGTGACTGAGGGCAGAAAATGAAGCAAATTTTACAGAGAAATGGAATTAGTTCCATCAGACCATACTGACAAACAGATCAAAACCTTTTAAGAAAAAGCAACCACTTACCTTCTCATATTAGGCGCGAAATGGGTGGGGTTTTTTTTTTGTGTGTGCTGAATATGAGATGTGGTTGCTTGTTCTTTGTTTTCATTGTCCTAGATGTTGCTTGCTTTTTGCCTGAAGAAGACTGAGAGGGTCAAGATGCATTGTGTTTTGTCCTGTAATCTGTCTGTCTGTATCATCTGGTGGAACTAATTCCATTTCTTTTTAAAATTAACATCTAAAATATAGATTTTTTTTTTACAACGTCCACCTTGACCCGTAATTCCTATATTTCAGATGACTCATGAGTAAATACCAATAAAAATTTCAGCTACGGGTATTCCTACCCATTCCATTTTTATGTAACCTCCCAAAAGTGGACCACTCCATTTATGAACTTGATTTCACCGACTGCAATGACCAGATGCACATGTTTTCATGTAGGCTGGTCCAAAACAAGCAAATGAGCACATAAACCTGTGCATCAAAAGAGACAGCCAGTCGTGTAAGCAACATTCAGTTATGACGGAGCATGAAATGCAGCCTTTTTTCCCCACAGTTCTGACTAAAAGTAAAATACATCTTTGCTTGCTAACTGTTGCGTATCACAGTAAGAACAATGCAGTCTATTTTATCATGGACTGTTTAAATTTTTGATTATGTATGGGCGACTGTTTTCATCAACATGAAATATCTTTATACATATGGGTCCATTTTCATAAACATGAAATGGCTTTGATTTATCATGCACTTTTCATCAACAGGAAATTTTTTATTATTTATATGGGACTGTTTTTATCAACATCAGACTGTTCTCATCAAAATGAAATGGTTTTCAATTTCATATGACTGTGGTCTTAATCATGAAATGGTTTTGATTTATAAGGGACTCTTCTGCTCAATATTTAATTATTCTGATTTATTGCTATTGGGGACTGTTTCCATCCATATGATTTTTTTTTCAGTGTTTTCATCAACATTACCTGTTTTTTGTATTACATTCAGGAAGTTTTCTTTATCATGAAATGGTAGCTTTCTCATAATTTTGTAATCCCTCCACCCCGCCCCCACCCCCCCATCTTCTTGCTCTTACCCCCCACCACCACCCTGCTCACCCACCGTGCCCCAACCCTCTGCATTCCCTTCTCAAGCTCCCTTCCCTTGCATAAGAGATTGTGCATTTAAGTTACTCTTTTTAATGTGACACACACAAAATATTACATTTACAGAATCACAGTAAAGTTCAGTTTTGAATTCACCAACAGCATTCTAGACAACTGGTGTGAGTACTGGTATGCTTAGACAAACATCTGTGCCTCCAAATTATGTAAACGAAATGACCAAAACATTGGCAACTGAGTTGAATCTTAAAAAAAAAACATTACAATATTGTGAGGGGAACTCAGATCACATTTACCACCCACCCTTCAGTGGGGGCTGAAACTGACAACCAGATGGGTTTACCAGGAAGACTTAAAAAAAGAGTGAACACTTTCCAAATTCTAGACAAAACGGGGGCAGCACTGCACCCATTCTCTAGTCAAAACAACATGCCTCCCGTCAAGCAGTTTCAAACAAGAACTCAGAGGCAGGAAAACAGAACTCCACCTTCTCTTATGGCCTTCAGGCCAGGCTTTGGTATGCATAAATATTTCTAAATAGAAGCCCACACACATAAACCTCTTCATTCAGAATCAGTTTAGCTTGGTCACTCCTTTCAGATGTTTTCTATTTGGATTCCACCTACCATCTGCATATTTTTGCCTTCAAGCACAACTGCTCTCTCTTATCTCTCTTTACCCCCCTCTCTCTCTCTTTCTCTGTGTGTGTGTGTGTGTGTGTGTGTGTGTGTGTGTGTGTGTGTGTGTGTGTGTGTGTGTGGATAAGCATATATGTGACTCTGGGGTGTGCAGATTGTGTATGTATGAGTGTGTGTGTGTGTGTGTGTGTGTGTGTGTGTGTGTGTGTGTGTGTGTGTGTGTGTGTGTGCATGCCAACCATCTCTATGTCATGTGCTTGTGTGTCTGTCTGGGCAATCATGCATACCTGTGTGCGTGCGTGCGTGCGTGCGTGTTCTTCAATTTAACATCTGTTCACTTAAAGTGATATTAGACAAAAGAACGCAGAAATGAGTGAATGAGAGAAGTGGAAAGTGTATGCAAAATGCTAGTACAGGCCTACGTACGAATGTGTGTGAGTGTGTGTGTGTGTGCGTGTGTGTGTGCGCGTGTGCATGTGCATGCGTGCTTGCATGTGTGCATGCGTGCGTGTGTGTGCGCGTGCGTGTGTGTGTGCGTGCATGTGTGCGTGTGTGTGTGTGTACGTGCGTGCACATGCGTGTGTGTGTGTGTGCGTGTGTGTGTGTGTGTGTGTGTGTGTGTGTGTGTGTGTGCGACTTTAACAGAAACAAAAATACTGTTCTAAATGTAACAATTTAAAAGATTAATTATTTAAAAAAAAAAAAAAAAAAAAAAAAAAAACCTGGAAATATTTACACAAACGAGCCAACTGGGCTTAACATCAATGAATTTACAAATATAATAAAGGCGTGAAAAAATTCTGGAAAATGCATAGGGAATCTTTTTGTCGGAAGTTGGAGAGAGATGAGTTAAAATATGAACAGTTAAAAAGAAAATGCAGAGTACTGAAACTGTCGACTGCTCTACAAGCGCATTGTAAATTTCTGTGGAATTTTGTACGAAGAGCGTTAACTTTAAGCCTATAAAAGAGAGTTTCCAGTTTCCGAAATCTGTGTACATGTACATACGTCTTTGTATACAGTTTACGAATTTGAATGGACGGGTTAGATGGACCAGTAGATTTCTGAGTTCTTGAACAGCAACTCAGTGAAGAATCTTGTGCATGTATTTTAAAGAGTACTGAATCTTTATACAGCCGCTAATACAGGTTATAAAAAGACTCAAAAGAGACTCTTTTTAAGAGTCCATAGGCTTTGTGAAGACTCCAAGGTATTTTGATATAGACGGAATTTTCAGAGTTTTTGGATCCCATATGGGCAGTTCCGCTGCTCATTCATTTCCTACAATCCCACAGTGTGACGGAATCCAGCAAAAGTCCACTGTTATCCCACTAGATCTAAGGAAATGGATCAGAATTTTTA
>JADBJO010000332.1:525000-535000 GCA_016801955.1 Conus betulinus | reverse complement strand
GTTTAAATGTAAGATACACAGCATCAATATGAAATGTGCTACCTATTCTACAGGTTATTTACCCTGAAAGACCTTAGCTTGTATGCAAGGCTAGTATGCACACTTAAGCATACACACATGTACACTCATAGTCATATTCATTCTTTCACGTAAGGACACCACCACATGCATGAGCAGGCAAGCAAAAAGACAGGCGTGAAGAGAGCCAAAGAATACTGCTAGTGCTACACCCCACTTCTGAATAAAAAACACTTGAGGAAAACCTTGCTGTACAGCATATTTTTTACAAATTAACTTTCAAGAAATTTGAACAAATACCACTCTAGAGTCAGTGTATTTCTCATCTTTCAAAGCTTACACACTATTTGCCGCACTCTCAAATTCTTCTTAGGTAACGTCATGACCCGACATACGAGCTTCATACAGGTTCAGTGTTTTCTATGCTTGTTGTGCTTTATTCTTTGCACTTTTTATTCTACCCATGCACGACCTAAAAGAATTAATTCACACAGATTTATTATGATCTTTTCCACTCCACTCCTCAAATGCCAATCCTCTTTGATCATAAGCAGTCATGTTGCTTGTGCTCACATGCATGTGTGTACATAACAAAAAATTGAAATGCTGATAACATTAAGTATCTCTCTCTCTCTCTCTTACACACATCTTCTCTCTTCCTTCATACCCCTCTCCCCTATCAGGACAAACACACACTTTCATTAAAAATTAAATACAACTTTTTCCCAGTCTATATCATACATGTTAACTGTGATGAGTAAAACAGAGGCAGCTGAGTTGCGCTAGTGCATTTTCACCAAATGTCCACATTCAGAAGCTTCCCCTGCAGACAAACTTGACAAGTAAAAATAAGGGCATCCCCAGAGCGCATGTCCAATTTTCACTTCATATTTTGTTGTTCAGCAGAAAGCAGTTTACATCTTTCTGTCTTGGTCTCTATGCAATCCTGTCTTTTATGTAACTGGATCTTTTGATATCTGTCAAAGTTCCAATTAAGCTCTGCATCAAATTTCCCTTTGAGAGTTCCCCACCCCAAAAGAATGACACAGTTGACTGTACAATATAATTCAGCTCACACCATTCATAGACTGGCCACAGCTGTGGTATGCAGAGAGATCAATGCAACAGGCTTTTCTCACTCTGGTGTAACTAATCAAGGCAATAACAAAGCAACAGGACAGCCTCTGAAAAGGCCATCTGTACCACATTCTTACGAATATATTTAGTTTACTGATGAGCTTTGTGTACTCACAAGCATAGTCTCTCTCTTTCACACACACACACACACACACACACACACACACACACGCATAGATCTTACACACACACACATCTCTTACACACACACACACACACACACACACACACACACACACCACACACAACTCTTACACACACACACACTCAATGCAGTCTATGCATTTCAAGTTCAGCACATTCATATATACTACTACAAAAAATACCCGCCCACACACACATGCAGCACACACACACACACACACATGCACGTATACACTCATACATGCATGGGCAACACACACACAATACATTATACACAAAAACAGTGTCTAAAAACTTAAAACATAAAGAAAAACCCTCAGCAGGCTAATATGGTGACACCAAGAGCAAGACAGTGACTTGGCTGACTAGGGTCTGCCTTCACGGCTTCAGCTACCCCATTGATCCAAATTGATCACCCACCATAGGCCCTCTTTGATAAGCCACAACTATCCAGACAGTATGGGGCTGCCTGTCTGCATTCCTCAGTCATTCAGCTAGCCTTGGTTCACAACACTGTCTTGAGCGGCCTGTACTGTGTCTGTCTAAGCCCTGGGAAAACCCTTCAGGAACAAGTCTGACATTTATGCCTCTGTGCCTCCTGATCATCTGAACCTTTAGTTGTCAGCCATCCCTGGTTTTGTTTCAACAATTGTACGTCTGTCCAAGCGTTTGTTTGTCAAGTGTGCTGGTTCTGTGTACATATATGCACACAAAGGTGTGTGCATGTTTGCAAGAGTGAGCGTGTGTACATTTGTCTGTATGTGCTTGTGAGCATAATTAATGTGTACATGCATGCATGTGCATGTGCATGTGCATGTGCGTGTGTGTGTGCATGTGTGCATGTGCACATGATTGCCTCTGTGTTTGCGCAAACTGAGCAGAAGGGAATGTATGTAAATCAGCACCAAGTATGTTTTATCCTGGTAAAATGTCTGTAGAACTCAGGTTTTTAAAACACTTTCTGTACCTGGAGTAATATACTTCACTTTTTCTTTTTCCTTTCCTTGAATCTTACCTCCAATGCCCCACCTATACCACATGAATCGTGCAATCATAAACCTCACCATTTCCACTGTTTTGTTTGGATATGTTGTTAAAGGTAAGCAAGAACTCTCCAAACTCAGTTTTTCTTTGCTTTCAAAAAGGCTCTACAACTGGCCCTAAGCGCAGCAGACATTCAATGTTGTTCTTGTATAAAATTTTCATTGAATTTCTGGACACTTTTTGCATTTTTTTCTTTTACATAGATACTATCAGGAAGATAGATGGATGATAACTTGTTCCACAATATAATGATCTATAGATAAAATAGACTGGTGGTAGATACAGCACTGGAACTTGAATCTGACAAACAGAGTGATGAATCTGGGTGATAATATCCCATCAGCTCACACAAGAGATTCTTCTATGTCAAACCAGCAGAATTTTCAATTTCATCTGATGCTACTGATAACGTTTTACAGAATGACTGGGTATTGGGGTTTTATTGATTTTTTTTTTTTCCTAAACCATGAACACAGCTTTCTCTTTCTACACTAATCAGGAGTGTACTTTCAAATGGTCAAAAAAAGTGAAAATTTTGTGCAAGTCTGCATAGATCTGTATACTTTTGCAATTAATAAGCTCCATACAGGCCAGTGTACAGCATGTTTTGTGTTTGTGATTTCTGTATGATTATAGCTGCACACAGAATTTTAAAAAGAAAAAAAAAAACACCTACATTTCTTTTTATCTGTAAGTTGTCATTTTTTTTTAAACAATAATGGTTGCAATTAACTCTTTCAATCATAAAAAATATCACAGTGTACAATATTTTCATATTTCAGACAAAATCACAAAAACACTGCATGCAATACTTTCTTTAAAAAAAAACAACAACAAAAAGCTAACAACAAATAAACACTTTGGCCCTTTGAATGTACATACATATTTCTGCCTAAACTTTCAGGACTATACTTTGGTCTCAGGGAAAAAAAATTAACATGAAGTTTGCAGTCTTTTAATCATGCAAGTCAGTGAATGTCCAAATTATCAGAAACTTCTGTGAGATACGACTGAGTAGGCCTCTCTCTCTTCGGACAACCTTTTTCTCTAAATTCACAATGAGTTTTCAGTCGCTTACATTGCTTAAAAATAACAAATTCATTTAAGGAGGCAGGGAGTTGGGGGGGGGGGGGGGGGGGGGCCATGCCACTCTTAACCAACACCCAACCCCCTGGCCCCCAAAGAAAAGGTTAGAGGTCAACAGGACAATATATCACAACATCAGCAGATATGAAAACTGGACAAAGCTTCCTCACACAAACCTACCATACTTACAAGATCTGAAGAGCTATGGACATTTGTTTGTCCACTCCTTCTTCCAAGGAAATACAATACAGAGTCCACACTGAACTTTCTCTCTGGGCCTCTCTTTGATCAAGCAAATAACTGCATAATGGTACCCTCCATCCCCCCCACCACCCTCCCTTGAAATTCCACTTAGTCCAGACTGCTGTACTGGGTACTTGCACAAAGCGTTGAGTTACCTGACAGTTTGTCTCATTCTACATGCCAGAAGTGAGGAAAGACATTAACCACTGGACTGACTGATGGTACAATTACAAATATATATATATATATATATATATATATATACTAAAGAACTTAACAATCAATGGTTTCTCATCTGCTTTCTCTCCATAAGTTTATTCTATAAACAAACATATTCTGTCTAAATGATTTCTGCAATGGTCCACTTTTCCCAATACTACACACTATAATACTGTCTTGGGAGGAATAAAGGGGAAAAAAAAAACACCCACCTATGCGCAGACACACTCACATTATGAGTTTGTGCACTTGCACACACACACATACACACACACAGAGGCACGCACACACACATACACACACACACTCTCTCAACTACCTTGCTGATTCTGCAGTATGACTCATCCTTTCTAGATCCCAAAGACATTATAAACCTACAGGAGCTGTGGCCAGTATAGGCCAAGGAAAGTACAAAAAACAAACAAAAAAAAACCTTTACCATCTGTGTTTGATATACGACCTTCCCAGTAAAGGAGTAATGCCCAAACACACAACACTGCTGACTACCACCAGATTATGGGAAGCCCGTAAGCAGACACTCGAACAGTTCAGAGAGGGAGCTGTAGTAGATTCCTCTCAGATGTAAGGCTGACATTCCCTCCTGGTATTAATGGTGACAAAAGGGCTTGCAAGCTGAGCTGTGTGTTTGATCTTGTTCAAGCAAGCCGGCAACGTACTAATGTACCTGTGTGATTCATCAACTGGAACTGGGAGCTAATGACGTGTGAATTTTTAAAAACTTTTTTTTGGGGGGGGAGGTGGGGGTGGTGGCTTTTGGGTGGGTGGGTGGCTTTTGGGTAGGTCACATGGTTTCAGATGAAAAATTTTCAAAAGAAACTATACAGAATCTATATCTCTCCCCCCCCCCCCCCCCCCCTGCTACCCCCTCCCCCCTCTCTATCCCTCTTACAGAATGGGCCACCCACTTGTTATGATCCATACCCTGAGATCTAACTGGTGTTAAAAGAAGGAGCTGTGTATGTTTTATGTATTTAAATATAAGTATGTCTGTACTCATGAACACATACATGTGCAAGATGTACTGATATGCTCAGTACTAAACACTTCTCACAGCTGGATCATAGTGAGGTAAAAAAAAAAAAAGCAAATGTCCAGGATGACATCCATCTTTTTCTAAGAGTACTACAGAATTAGGAGCTTCACGAGCAAAATATCACACTTTCTAAGGTTTACCATTATTTAAATGTTTACACCAAAATGGTTTCACACATATTGCCACACACCTCACAATGGCACAGCACAGTTATATCATATGATATAGTTTCCAGTTTGAATGTTAATCTTCAGTTATACTTAGATAATAGTATTAGTAACACACTGCAGATAACTTTACTTCAAGTGTGGTTTACCTGACTGTACATTATATGGATCTCTCGGTGTATGTGTGTTGTGTGTGTGTGTGTGTGTGTGTGTGTGTGTGTGTGTGTGTGTAGTCTATGTCCAGACCGTATGTTGCAATATCCGAAAACATCAGAGCTTCAGATTGCTAGTATGCTCACTGAGGGGAAAAAACAGGTGGTACTTACTCTAGACACGCCCATCAGGTGTACAATCTGTCAAGGTCAGACGACTGTAACAACAGTTTACCTCCTATCCCCCTTCTTTTTCCCCCCACTCTCTCCCACCCCCCCCCCCCCCCCCCCACCCCCCCCCCACCCCCCCTTTTCAAACTTACGAAAAAAAACAGGGCCTCCACCATTTTCAAAACTGACCCTTTCTTTCCACATTAACTCGTCACCTTACCCTTGATACTATGATAGTGACACCCCCAAAACAATCTGAAGCTCTGAAAACTAAAAACTGTCAATAACTGAATAAATACAAACTGATGTGATGTTTTTGCAAATGACACAAGTATTGCTAGAATTGAAGTAAGCCTCTTCTGTACTGAAGAATTCCGGTCAATAAATTAATGAATGTTTAAACAGGTAACTACTTTTATATTGATCCGTTGACAATCTGTCTGATGACCACAATATTTTAGAAATGTTTTTAGATTATGAAGCATGACTGTGGCTATGAAAGTGAGAATTTTGATTTTATGATGATTTAGTCTTCTGCAATTCAAACTTATGAGCGAGCTGGGGTGCACTGCTGAGGACTGTCCAGCTTTACTGACAGTGAAAAGACTTGGGGTGTACAGAAATAAACACCAACTACTGAGGTACTAGTACCCCATCTCCACACACACAAATACATGCCTATCCTACACTCATGACAATTTGTTACCTAAACAAGTCACACCTTTTATCTCTGCCATCATCCCCATTCCTAAGTATAAAATTTCAGCCAAATGTTACATTGATAAATAACCTAAATGTAGTCTATCTAACTCCAATTCAAATGTAAATCTGATAAATTAAGCAAATGCTTACATTTCTGCCATGAGTATGTCATGTGTTGTACAAGCAGAAACTATTGGTAAAATATAAATGTGAACCATTTAAAAATAATTCATAGTACAAGTCCAAATCGCTGTGTTTACATACATGAGCATGTGTGTACGAGTTTGCCATTGTATGTGACACTGGGTATGCATAGTGTGGCAGAGAGAGAGAGAGAGAGAGAGAGAGAGAGAGAGAGAGAGAGAAAGTATGTTGTGTGTGTGTGTGTGTGTGTGTGTGTGTGTGTGTGTGTGTGTGTGTGTGTGTGTGTGTGTGTGCATGTGAGACAGAGTGGGACAGACAGAGAACCCAGATATATGTGTGTGTGTGTGTGTGTGTGTGTGTGTGTGTGTGCGCGCGCGTGTGCGTTTGTTGTGAGTGTGTGCGTGTGTGTGTGTGTCTGTATGAGTGTGTGTGCATATGTGTGCATACATCTGTGTGCATGATGTTCGTGCCACTGAACTTGGAGCATTCATCATTATATATATGGCATATACTGACTACTGACTATGAAGTAGATTGGCAAGTGTTTCCAATCTATGCATGGTTATAATATAGGAAGGAGGGCCATGATACTATATAATAACTCATCCTGAGAAAACAATCTTTCCTTATTTACTTGAAGATGGGTTGTGGTATAAACTGTGGTGGCACTAGACAACACTCGAATGTATTTAAGCGAACAGGTTGACTGCTCGCAGCACAAAAAGCCCGTTACTTTACAGTTTCTACCCAACAAAATATTCGTCCGAGTCGGGGTGCTCTGTGTTTTCAATTTACTGGAAATACTGTAACTGACGACAAAAATACTGAACCGAAACGTGGAAGAGCCAAGACTACAAGCACACCGAAGTTTTTGTTAACGGTACCTCGGAGGAAATACGGAATCTAGTTATACGTTTTCTTTCTCACATAAACTGAACAAACAGCTCTTACCAAAGTGGGAATTGAATGTTATCGAACAAGTTTAGTAAACAAAGAATGGAATAGACAATAACATAAAAAAGCTGATTCGAATGTGACTAACAGCCCTCGCCCATCGATCGACTTGGCAGCCATGTTGATGTTGACCCGAGATGCAAGTGCTTGTTTGAAAATGTTCGTCTTTCCGCAAGACAATTGCTTTCTCTGAAAAGAAAATCCCACTCACCTGTCAGTCGAATTTTCATGGGTCCATTTCTCCTTGCCCCTTCGCTAGCCATTCTGAGAGAAACCCATGTATTCAAACATTCTCAAAACAATGTGTTCACAACGATCTGCCTGTGGGCATTTCTTTCTCCATGTAAATGAAGACATGTCGTCACGTCCGGAAAAGCAGACGGCGGGGCTGACGTCATACTGTTCTGAATGCAGGGTCGTGGGAACAACCTTGAATTCCAACTTGTGTAAATAAGTATGACATGTAAACTTGATCTACGCGCCAGATACCATGACGTAAGACGTTTCTAAGCTATATTTAGACTTACGCGATTTCAGGGGGAAAAAAAGAAAGAAGAAAAGAATGAAAGCAAGAAAGACAGACAAAGAACGAAAAATGTCAAAGATGTCAAATTAAATAAAACGCCGATGAAAGCGTCAGTTGCAGTTAATTCCAGATTTACTTGTTGTAGAAGCAGAACGTAAGTCTTCGTAGATAGCGCACAACATCCAAAAACTATCTACTTCTGACATTTTTATTAGCTTATGACCGATCGGGAAAGGTACAACGGAATGTTCACAAGTTTGGTCCTCCCGTTTTCGGCGTGCGAAAGTCAATGCGTGCGAGCGTGCGTGCGTGCGTGCGTGCGTGTGTGTGTCCGACTCTGCTTTCTACGTGTCAGTGTGCATATATCTGTGCCGCTTGCGTGCGCATGTCATTCTCTCTCTCTGTGTGTGTGTGTGTGTGTGTGTGTGTGTGTGTGTGTGTGTGTGTGTGTGTGTATGAACGGGCACACGCGCACGTGCCGGTGCGTGAATCGGTGAGTATATTTGTGTGTGTGTGTGTGTGTGTGTGTGTGTGTGCTCTATTTGTGTGTGTGTGTGTGTGTGTGTGTGTGTGTGTGTGTGTGTGTGCGCGCGCGCACGCGCGCGCGCGCGTGCGCGTTCACGCACGTGCCGGTGCATGAGTCGGTGTGTGTACTAGACAGTATGTGTGTGTGCACGCATGCGCGCGCGCACACACACACACACATCTCTCTCTCTCTCTCTCTCTCTCTCTCACACCGACCCATACCCTTTTTTTTAATCCCCCCTCCCTCTCTTCCCACCATTCTTTTCCCTCTCCCTCCATCCGCCCCTTTCTCTCGCCCCAATATGCCTTTTTTGTCCACTGAAAGTGATTTTGGAATTTTCCTTCGTGTTACATATATGGAACTGTTTACTACTTAAGAGCTCAGGGCCACAAATTTATCTGTCTGTCAGTCTCTCTGTCTGTCTGTCTCTGTCTCTCTCTCTCCCATAGTTTTGCGTGCTCTTCAACTGATTTCATGTCTACAGTCATTTAGCGTGATTTTAACTCCATCCTAACCCCTCTCCCTAAGACAAAAAACAAACAAACAAACAAGAAAAAAACAAACAAACAAAACAAAACAAAACAAAAAACAAAGGTGTCAGTGTATGTGGTAAAATTGAAGGAAAACTGATGACTGGTTTATAAGTGTCAAGGAAGAAATATACTCGGCTCTTCTAGGAAAACGATCAGATGTCGTTTTCTATTTTTCTTCCTTTTCTTCTTCTTCTTCTTCTTCTTTTTTTAAACAAAATTCTCACTAGCCGAACTCCGTACGACATATTTTGTACATACTACCTTTCGTCGTTCAGTGGTATTTCGCCAACTACAAACGGAACACCTCGAGCAATTTTGTCTTACAACCTATATTCTGTAACTTCTATATAAACAATATTTCGGTGCACACACACAAAAAAAAAACGTCTTTGTCGTAGCATAATTTAGAATGAACAAAGGGTGTATGGAGATGCTTTAAAACTGTAGTATCTTGTCCCAAGTTCTGTTTCTTTATTGCTTTCAGTAGGTTTAGGCCTTACTTTGCTTTGATAGTGATGACAGTAAAATGTGTATTCCATATAATTTGAGAAAAAAAAAAAAAAAAAAAAGCGGAAAAATTTTTCCTCGTTTCATTATACTCTATGGCAGTGTTCTCTGATTTAAAAATTGGCGATTCATCTTGATTCGCACCATTATTGAATATAATTGTGTGAGTCTTTTCTGCTGACACTAATGCCATTTCTTTCTTTTTTTCTTTTAATAACCAACTTCATTTGTCAAGCTCTATTTGATATGCCCTTTCAGTAAAATTTGGTGATCGTTCTGGTGTCCGTCTTTTCATTGTTACTTTCATCGGAGTATTGTTGAACTGAATTTGATATGTTCTTGTGACACACCACAAAGGTAATGTTTAAAAAAAAATTGAGCTATAATGTTTAACAAAACTAGAGCTGTCAGTGACCTTGAGGTAAGCCAGTATCAAAATGTTCTAAAATCTGAATGTGTTTCCCTTTCTTGTATATTCCTTCCATTGAGAAAGCCTTTGATGTAGTGATATGTAGAAATGTCCTGACAATCCAGGACTTTTCAGTTTCTACAATGATTACTTAGCGTTCAATACTCGGTCATATTCTTTTCAGTTATTTTTTTTTTTTTTAAAGGTGGTGGGAACACTTTTCTCCAACAAATGATGTTTACTTTGTGTTTTAAGTTTATCTGA
>JADBJO010000332.1:512500-515000 GCA_016801955.1 Conus betulinus | reverse complement strand
ATGTTAATGTGCAAGATGTGTCTTTTTTCTGAGTTTGATCATATGTGTGGACACTACACATATATGATTTTTTACAATTGTGTAATTGTTTGAAAAATTGGATGTTAATTAATTTCATTTATTGTTCATTGCTCCTGCCGTTCGCAACGGGGAGTTCCATTTTGAGTGTGTGTGCTTAAATGTATGTTCACTTAATACTGTTCTTTGCTATGAAATCATGATCCATGCTTTTGACCGTATGTAAACTCCTGCCGCTCGCAACGGGGAGTCTCAATGTTAATGTGTTATAATAATGAAATTATCATGTTGTTGATCCTGCCATTCGCAATGGGGATCCCTTTCCTTAATGTCATAATAATGAAATTATGTTGTTGATCCTGCCGTTCGCAACGGGGTCGCCTATGGTTAATGTTACTGATTGCAAATTGCAAATGTTGTACCCCCTACCGTTCGCAACGGGAAGGCCTTTTGTGTTGATGTTTGTTGTAAATCCTGCACTTTAATCTTGGCTTAATTTGATTGATTACGTTTTTTCCTGTGTGTGTTAACATATAATACCTCATATTTATGATTATTGTTGTTTATGTCTTCTTAATAGGTCGCTGGTTTGGTATGGTTGGTGCGATCCAACCATGATTTGAAATAAAAGAGAGAGAGGAAACCAACGAGCTGGTGTTGGTGTGGAAGTTGATGTGTCAACTCTGTGTGTGTGTGTGTGTGTGTGTGTCTTCACTGTGTGTGTGTGTGTGTGTGTGTGTGTGTGTGTGTGTGTGTGTGTGTGTGTGTGTGTGTGTGTGTGTGTGTGTGTGTGTGTGTGTGTGTGAAATGTCTTCACTTGTACTGTGTGTGTGTGAAGTGTGTGTGTGTGTGTGTGTGTGTGTGTGTGTGTGTGTGTGTGTGTGTGTGTGTGTGCGTGTGTGTGAGTGTGTGTGTGTGTGTGTGTGTGTGTGTGTGTGTGTGCGTGCGTGCGTGCGTGCGTGCGTGCGTGCGTGCGTGCGTTCGTACGTGCATGCGTGTGTGTGTGTGTGTGTGTGTGTGTGTGTGTGTGTGTGTGTGTGTGTGTGCGCGTGCGTGCGTGTGTGTGTGTGTGTGTGTGTGTGTGTGTGTGTGTGTGTGTGTGTGTGTGTGTGTGTGTGTGTGTGTGAGCGCGCGCGCGCGCGTGTTTGTGTGTGTTTAAAATTAATTGTTTACATCTTTGTACCACCGGAAAAGAATGAAGGGTAAAAAAAACCTGCATTCCAGAACCTTTATTTATCTATTTTGTGTTGTGTAGTTTTTGTTTTGTCTTTTGTTTTTAAAGAGTAGTAAAGTTAAACCCAAAGAAAGGTAAATTGTTCTCATTCTCATTAT
Organism: Conus betulinus; assembly: GCA_016801955.1. Lineage (NCBI taxonomy): Eukaryota > Metazoa > Mollusca > Gastropoda > Neogastropoda > Conidae > Conus > Conus betulinus. The sequence goes on along the minus strand of JADBJO010000332.1, from coordinate 513,650 downwards.
TGTTATTATCGTTGTTGTTATTATTATAATTAGTATCATTATTGTTATTATTTCCCCTGCTTAGGTTCTATCGCCCTGTGAGTTGGGCATAGAATAGACCCCACTGCCCTGCCATGCATGTCATAAGAGGCGACTAAGACAGGACCACCTCGCCCGGAGGATAAAGGGGTTTGCGTAGGGCTAACAACCTTACCTGTAAAAAAGAAGACCAATTACGACAGCATCGATGACAATGAACCAAAACATTCACCTGGCAAAGGAACGGTCTCCATCCCGGAGACTTATGACGCGGTGCAGTGAAAGCCGAAAGGAAGCTGCAAGGCTGCCTCCCCTTCTAACACCCAGGACAACAACGAGAGTAGCCACATGGAACATCAGGACGATGTACGAAACAGGAAAAACCACCCAAGTAGCGAGAGAGATGAAAAACTACAAGATCGGAGTGCTAGGACTGAGTGAGACAAGGTGGCTACAGTCAGGACAGCTGAGACTTTCATCTGGAGAACAGCTGCTGTACTCAGGACACACACAGAATGGAGCCCCCCACACTGAGGGTGTGGCCCCTGATGCTGGCACCCGGAGGCACAGGGGGCACTCATCGGATGGGAACCTGTCAACTCCGCATCATCACAGCCAAGTTTACCACGAAGAAGAATGACATCAGGCTGAACATCATCCAGTGCTATGCTCCCACCAATGATGCGGAAGAAGAGAAGAAAAGATGAATTCTACCAGCAACTACAGACAATGATAGACAGAAGAGGAGCAAAGGACATACCATATACTGATGGGAGATTTCAACGCCAAGATTGTAATGGACAACACAGGCTACGAGGACATCTTGGGGACACACGGACTGGGACAGATGAAACGAGAATGGTGAGCGCTTTGCAGACCTGTGCGCCCTGAACCAGCTGGTGAAATGAGGAAGCATCTTCCGACACAAGCGCATCCAGAAGGCCACATGGAGATCCCCGAACCACGTCACAGAGATCCAGATTGACCCCATATGCATTAACCGCAAGTTCAGGAGATCATGGCGGGATGTACGAGTGATGAGAGGTGCTGACGTGTCATCAGACCACTACCTTCTTTTAACAACAGTGAGACTTTGCCTCAAGAGATTCACCAACACCAGCAACACATGAAC
>JADBJO010000332.1:500000-502500 GCA_016801955.1 Conus betulinus | reverse complement strand
ACCTTTAACTATAGCACCAACAGCGTGAACAGTCCAAGTGAACACTGATCATTTGTACTGCATTTCACCTCATTCACACACACACAACACACACACACACACACGTTCTATTGTGCATTAAAAGATCAGAAACAGCCGTTTGTCGTCGTCTCATTTCCCAAAGGGGTTCCAAAAAACTTGTCTATCAACATGAAGAACAAACGATTCATTTGAAGCAGAAGAAGAAGAGAGAAGAAGAAGAAGAAGAAGAAGAAGAAAAAGAATTAGAAAGAGCAGACGAAGAGGAAAAGGAGGAAAGACAGCTAATCAAGAAGGAAGAGAAACTGAGTTGGAGATTTTTTCAAAAAGAATTTCAGAAATGAAAAAAAAAAAAAATTGTAAAGAAAAGGGAGAAAAAAGAAAAAGGAACGAGAAAACGGAACCCGGAGGATAGAAAGAAAAAGAATGGCTAAGGAGGGAAAGGAGGAGATAGAAGAAAGAATGGCTAAGGAGGGAAAGGAGGAGATAGAAAGAAAGAATGGCTAAGGAGGGAATAAAGGAGGAGATAGAAAGAAGGAGAAGAAAGAAATGGCTAAGGAGGGAAAGGAGGAGATAGAAAGAAAAGAATGGCTAAGGAGGGAAAGGAGGAGATAGAAAGAAAGAATGGCTAAGGAGGGAAAGGAGGAGATAGAAAGAAAGAATGGCTAAGGAGGGAAAGGAGGAGAGATAGAAAGAAAGAATGGCTAAGGAGGGAAAGGAGGAGATAGAAAGAAAGAATGGCTAAGGAGGGAAAGGAGGAGATAGAAAGAAAGAATGGCTAAGGAGGGAAAGGAGGAGATAGAAAGAAAGAATGGTTAAGGAGGGAAAGGAGGAGATAGAAAGAAAGAATGGCTAAGGAGGGAAAGGAGGAGATAGAAAGAAAGAATGGCTAAGGAGGGAAAGGAGGAGATAGAAAGAAAGAATGGCTAAGGAGGGAAAGGAGGAGATAGAAAGAAAGAATGGGCTAAGGAGGGAAAGGAGGAGAGAGAAAGAAAGAATGGTTAAGGAGGGAAAGGAGGAGATAGAAAGAAAGAATGGCTAAGGAGGGAAAGGAGGAGATAGAAAAAAGAATGGCTAAGGAAAAAGGAGGAGATAGAAAGAAAGAATGGCTAAGGAGGGAAAGGAAAGGGGAGATAGAAAGAAAGAATGGCTAAGGAGGAAAGGAGGAGATAGAAAGAAAGAATGTTAAGGAGGGAAAGGAGGAGATAGAAAGAAAGAATGGTTAAGGAGGGAAAGGAGGAGATAGAAAGAAAGAATGGTTAAGGAGGGAAAGGAGGAGATAGAAAGAAAGAATGGTTAAGGAGGAAAGGAGGAGATAGAAAGAAAGAATGGCTAAGGAGGGAAAGGAGGAGATAGAAAGAAAGAATGGCTAAGGAGGGAAAGGAGGAGATAGAAAGAAAGAATGGCTAAGGAGGGAAAGGAGGAGATAGAAGAAGAAACAGGAGAGAAGCGGGGTGATGGAGGAGGAGGAACAGGAAGAAGAGCGGAGAAGGAGGAGGAGATTGTATAAGGTAAAATACAATGGAAAAGAAGGAGCAGATTGTATAAGGTGAAATACAATGGAAAGAAGGAGCAGACTGTATAAGGTGAAATACAATGGAAAAGAAGGAGCAGATTGTATAAGGTAAAATACAATGGAAAAGAAGGAGCAGACTGTATAAGGTGAAATACAATGGAAAAGAAGGAGCAGATTGTATAAGGTAAAATACAATGGAAAAGAAGGAGCAGACTGTATAAGGTAAAATACAATGGAAAAGAAAAAGAGTCGGAGGAAGCCTGAAGCGTAATGATTGGAAATGTAGATCTACACATTATCGTGTGTGTGTGTGTGTGTGTGTGTGTGGTGTGTGTGTGTGTGTGTGTGTGTGTGTGTGTGTGTGTGTGTGTGTGTGTGTGTGGTGTGAGAGAGTCTGTGAGAGGTGTGTGAGAGAGAGAGAGAGGGGGGGGGAGAGAGAGAGATAGAGAGAGAGAGAGAGAGAGAGAGAGAGAGAGAGAGAGATTTAAATATGTGCGTGTGTGTGTGTGTGTGTGTGTGTGTGTGTGTGTGTGTGTTCCGCGCACACGAACGTGTGTGTGTGTGTGTGTTCCGTGCACACGAACGTGTGTGTGTGTGTGTGTGTGTGTGTGTGTGTGTGTGTGTGAGAGAGAGAGAGAGAGAGAGAGAGAGAGAGAGAGAGAGAGGGGAGTGAACACATTATCTCAGTTGTCCTTCCAAGAGCTTTGTATAATAACCGGTTATCTCCCTGAGACCATCTGTGTGTGTGTGTGTGTGTGTGTGTGTGTGTGTGTGTGTGTGTGTGTGTGTGTGTGTGTGTGTGTCTCTTCACCCCCTCCTCCTCACTCCCCCGAAGAACTAAGAAGAAAGGATTGGGAAGGAAGACAAGAAGGTCGACTGGGAAGAAATAAGCATTGGCCAGATAGAATTGGGAATTAAAAGGATTTGGGAGAACGAAGAAAGGTTGGAAAGAAAGAAGGAAAAGGA
>JADBJO010000332.1:495000-497500 GCA_016801955.1 Conus betulinus | reverse complement strand
TATTGCCTGCATGAAGAGTTCGCCCGCGCGCGAACCTCCGTGTGTGTGTGTGTGTGTGTGTGTGTGTGTGTGTGTGTGTGTGCGTGTGTGTGTGTGTTATTTTATTGCCATATGAAAACCAGAGGTTTTGTGGGGCACAGATGATCAAGTTAAGACATTCAATTAAACTAAATCCCAGCGTCGTCACATCTTGCAACATAACATTAGTAGCAGAACTGAGGGAGACATGGTGACCATATCAAGTGGTCCTGAGGAGAGACGTGGTGACCATATCAAGTGGTCGTGAGGGAGACGTGGTGACCATATCATGTAGCCCTGAGGGAGTCATGGTGACCATATCAAGAAGTCCTGAGGGAGACTTGGTAACCATATTACGTAGCCCTTAGGGAGACTTGGCGACCATATCACGGAGCCCTGAGGGAGACGTGGTGACCACGTCATGTAGCCCTGAGGGAGACAAGGTGACCATATGAAGAAGTCCTGAGGGAGACGTGGTGACCATATCACGTGGCCCTGAGGGAGACATGGTGACCATATCAAGAAGCCCTGAGGGAGACATGGTGACCATATCAAGAAGCCCTGAGGGAGAGACGTGGTGACCATATTAAGAAGTCCTGAGGAGACGTGGTGACCATATCAAGAATGAGGGAGACGTGGTAGCCCTGAGGGAGACGTGGTGACCATATCAAGACCCTGAGGGAGACGTGGTGACCTTCGCAGGAAACTTGAAATTCTGATCTCTGGAGTTATAAATAAAAAGAATTATGAAGAATCCACAGTTACAGGATGTGTCTTCTTCTTCTTCTTGTTCTCCCATAAATCCATAGAGTCTGGACCACCAAACTGAAGAACAGGTCTTCGGGGTCTTCTAGCTCTGTCCGTGGTGTACCAAGGTTTGAGTGTCTGTCATGTTCTCCCCTGTCCACTCTGCAAAGTGCTCAGTCCATCGGTTTCCCCCCCCCCCCCCCCCCCCTCCCCCTTTCCGTCTTCGTCCTTCGACATATCCTTGAAGGCTTGATTCAGTGACTGAAAGTCGTTGGATCTTCTTATATCAGTGGCCATATCAATGTGATTTTTTTTTCTTTTTTTTTTTCCCAACTGATCTAAGGTCAGAAGCGTTGCTTGATAGGTGACGTACTGTTCATTAGTGAATTTATCAGGCAGAACAGAAACAGAACGTTACATGTTTCCTGTCTCAATCAATAGTGCATTAAGATCTTCAAATGTTATTAACAATCACCGGAAAAAAATTCCCCAAACACATCAGCCATTAAGACACATAAGACACAATGTGAAACAGTTTTTACTTCTGTTTCTAAGCACACTAAAGGATCATACACCATTCTTTTTTTCAGTTGTCGTCTGCTTGCTTCTTGATTGACAGACGACTCGTGGCACGAATCTAAAAGTTGCTTTCATGTCCTTTCATTTTCCATTTTCCTGACGATCATTTGGCCCGAATCTAATCCACAAACGCAAAAAACATGGGATTTTATTTTCACTTTATAAGAATGTTCGGAAACGAAAGCAATGAAATTTTTCTTGTATTTAGACGGTATTGTTATTACTTCACCGATTCGGAATCCCGAACACTGAGCTGTTTAAATGCCTTTAGGCTTGTGTACACAGTTACCTTCCACAGCCTGTGTGCAAGAGAAAAGTGTTTTGCATCTTTTCAAATATTTGTAGAGGTAGAATCTATCCCTTCCTCGCCCCCCCCCCCCCCCCTCCCTAGACCACCCCAATTCCCATCCCCTCACTAGTCTGCGTACATGGAGAAAACGATTCCCCTCCATTCAAACACTTGTGGGTGATCACATCTCCATCTCCTCCTTCCCTTTCTCCGCTCTCCCAGTCTGTGAGAAAGCCCTTTGCTTCTTAGAAAATACTTTGTGGGTTTATAAACCTTTCCGCAGCCCCCCCCCCCCCTCCCCCCCCCCCTCCCCCCCCCCCCCCTACCCGCAAACAAGCCCCAGGTGAGCCCCCGGTGTAAGAAATGATGGATGAAGCCAGGTGATTGTGAGGGGAGTGGGGACGGGCGGGACACGACTCTCTGTGGTCTATATGACTGACTCCCCTGCAACTGGCTTCCCCTCCTCACACACACACACACACACACACACACACATGCACACATACATATGCACACACACATGCACACACACATATGCACACATATATGCACACGCACATGCACACAGACACACGCATATGCACACACATACACATGCACACATACAAGCATACACACACACATGCGCGCGCGCGCACACACACACACACACACACACACACTCTCTCTCTTCTCTCTCTCCACCCCCCCCCCCCCCCCACACACACACACACACACGCACCTTGTAAGAACACACGGTTACACGCTTTTGCATTACTTCATGGTGACCGGAACTTCAGAACTGTATGAACTGACGTAATGTTGTCGCTACACAGGCCAAAGATGTCAAGTCTCGACATCAGCCTTTTCCCGTCACCCCCACCCCCC
>JADBJO010000332.1:472500-485000 GCA_016801955.1 Conus betulinus | reverse complement strand
TACACAACAACAACTGAAGAAACACAAATTAACATTTGTCCTAGACTGGCACAGCATTTCTGATCCTGAGCATAGTCAAACAAAAAGACTGAGGCGAACAGTAGTAACAAACGCATGTGACCTGGATTTGACTGGTATGAGAGGAAATCTGAAATGTGGCAGGAGGTAATGAGTAGTAAATAACGAACAAGTAGGACAACTCTTTCTCCCATTATGACATTAATTACATGCCTGTAACTCCAAACAAATGCTGCTTACAATTGTTTTTAACAATTGCGCATTCACAATGTTTTAATACCGTCTTCCTAATGTTAGTATGTCCTTTGTCGCCATCATCGTCGTCAGACGTCTCCATTTGTTGTCGCAAGATGTTCGTTTGTTTCTCCTGTACATTGTCCTCATCTTTTTCTTCTTCTTTCTGATCCTTTACTTCATCCATCTCTCTCTCTCTCTCTCTCTCTCTCTCTCTCTCTCTCTCTCTCTCTCTCTCTCTCACTACTATTTCACCGGGTTCTCCAGAATCTTGTTCATTGTTTTGTTCCTTCCTAAGTTTTGGTCGTCTTAATCGATCCATTTCTTAGGGCGGCATCCCTAAAGGACCAGCCAACGCGGTTAGTAGCAGAAAGACGAGCTGCGGCCTTAAGGCCGTGCGTTCTATTTGAGGTTTGTTTGTTCTGGAGGGCTGTGTGTGTGTGTGTGTGTGTGGTGTGTGTGTGTGTGTGTGTGTGTGTGTGTGTGTGCGTGTGTGTGTGTGTGTGTGTGTGGTGTGTGTGTGTGTGTGTGTGTGTGTGTGTGTGTGTGTGTGTGTGTGTGTGTGTGTGTGTGTGCGTGTGTGCGTGTGTGTGTGTGTGTGTGTGTGTGTGTGTGTGTGTGTGTGTGTGTGTGTGTGTGTGTGTGTGCAGGGGTTGGGAAGAGGGGGAAGCGGCTGCTTGCTTCCAGCTCTGAGTTATTCCGTGTGACATCGGTTCAAATATGAAGACCGGAGACACGCTATTGAGTTTCATGTACGCAAATGATGCCTGCCTGAGAATGTTTCTCACATTTTCTGACCAACTTTGAAGGCATCTGTATTGTTCAGGCCTGACTGATGCCGACAGGTTGTGAAAGGCGGGTTAGACTTCAGCCTTTTTGTGTATAGTCTTAGACCAGAGTGGAATTCCAGAGCATTGTCTTCATCACGTTTATAATATGCTTGCAGATCATCATAGACAAATATCTTAAATTCGATTGCTCTATGCCTTCTCTCGTGGTAATCTCAGTCTCCATTTTCTCTTCAGGCCCACTCCTGTAGTGAACTCGCGTCAAAATGTTTGGTATTGGCATGTTCAACGGACCGTTGGACGGACATGGTGAGGTCCTCTGGAGACGCATCACAGACCACCACTGATGTGACTCGGCAGTGGGTTACCCCGATGCGACTAAACATTGATAGCTCACTACAGAATGCTGGTACTGGAACTGCAACAGAATGGGCCTGGATATGTGTAAGACAGCATAGATTAGTAGCGTGGGAATAACATATAAATTGGGGGCAAAAGCATGAGATGGCTTGAAAAAGAAGAAGAAAAAAATAGAAAAGAAAGAAAAAGAAACAAAAAGAATAAGAAAACGCTGGCAGACTTCTACCGATGTTACCTTCCTTTTTCTACGCATGAATCGAGTAGCCCAGAAAGACCTAAAAGTGTTTGCCAGCAAGCACCCCCCTTCCCCCCCCCCCCCCCCCCCCACCCACACACACACACACACACACACACACACACACACACACACACACACACAAGTCGTTTTCCATCACGCTCACAAACACATACAAAAAAGATAAAGCCGATGGTGGCACTCTCCTCTCATTCTTCCATGCCTGCTCCTCTACTTCCCCACCCCTCATTACCATTTTACCCCCTTTTTTCCCACCCCTCTCCCCGTTCTTTCCAACCTCTCACTGCATGTACAAATTTACACATACGTGCATCTGCCTAGCCTCTGCTTTTTCCTTCTATACGTACCCCCAACACTATTCCCGCTGTGGTCCAGTTTGAAAGGGCATTGTGGGGGGAGGGGAAGTGAAGGGGAAGGGGTGGAGGATAGGGGAGGGAGAGGAGTGATGGCTATTGGGAAATATCCCTCACCCCCCTCCCCACCAACTACCGCCCACGCCAAGCCCCTATGGACCAGTCACTGGCAGTCGCGCCTCCAATGAAACATGGCCACGTCGCTACTCTTCGTCGACGTCGACCCCCATTCACCTCCGCCTGTCGGCAAGCCGGCTCCTCGGGACTCCTCGGCTATTTCCGCCTATTTTCGCGGTCCGCGGGCCCGTCCCTGGGAGCTATATCGATGGAGTCGTCAGCGGCGGCCAGCCAGCGTGAAATCAACCGACGGCGGCCTTTACTCCAAGATTACACCCTGGAGGGAACCGGGTATGGTCGGCGCCAGATGGGGTGAAGTGAAGTTGGGTAAGGGCGTGTGGGGCTAATGGGGATGGAGAGATGGGGTGGAAGGGCAGCATATTCATGCATTAGACATAGGAACTTTGATCAGAAAATGCTGGGTAAGACTTCAAATTTGAGAATGCATGAGCCTCATTCTTACCCTAACCAAACCAAACCCCTAACCTTAACTTAACCAAACCCTTATTTTCACACACACACACACACACACACACACACACACACACACACACACACACACACACACACACTCACATATGCTTGCAGTGTGGAAGCATTGATGTTATCTTCTCCTTTTTCATTGGTAAATGAAAGAATATCCATCAGGCAGACTACCTTTATTAACGATTGTCCACTCTCCTTGAGCACTACTGAGATAGCCATGTGTGTTTCTGTGACGAGTACGGGAGTTGTAGAAGTGGAAGAATGAGAATACCTATAACCCTGTCCACCAATCAGAGAATTTTGCTATGCAAGGCGCACAGGGGGGAGAAATGGATGCACATAATAATGAACAGATTTCCTTCCTGACCCCTAGAAAATGAGGGTGTATGGGGAAAAAATGATGACTGAACATAAATCAGTGGTTTCCTTGTTCAATCCTATCTCTAGTTATATGTTGTTCATACAAAAAAACGAAGTGGATTTTAAACAGGATGAAGCTGAATTAAGCCCTACATTGTACCAACTTTGTCTTCATTTTTTTTCATATATCTCTATTTTAATTATGAATATCGTTGTGTAGCTCAGGCTGTTATTTGTCCAATTTTGTTAACTTACTTCTGCTTGGGAGGTGGAAACTTCAGCGTTTACCTGTTGCTAGGTGTTGAAGACAACAGTGGTATAGATTTTAGATATGACAAAGTGGATTTCAAATGGAAACATGCTGAATGTGAGACTGGCTTGTTTATACCTGTTCTTTGTTTTACCTCCCTGTTTCCATTCTTCATATATACATATATGAACATATTATCCGGCTATGAGATTTTGTCATTTTACATTCTCTTCTCTTTTGCTTACATATATGAACACACCATCAGGTTATGCATTCTTGTCAGGGATGCTGCAGGTTCTTTCAGTACACATCAATTGATTAATTTTATCTTTCTTTACTTTTATCTACTGTTTTTCTCTTTTTTGTTGACCATTCTCCTATCTTTGTTTGGGAAACTTTTCAAACTTTTCCCCTTAGAGCAGCTTATGACTTGTCAGCTTTTTTTGTTCTAATCTGGCAACCATGTAGTGAAAATTATACACACTGTTCAGTGGACACTACCTGTCAATCTCATGTTTATTTGCATGGCACTGACATGATGATTTTTTAACGTTTCTTTTGATCTGTGGGCTGAATAATTCAGTTGGTACAGCGTCAGACTTGTGATTCTGGTGAACATGATATTGCGGGTTCAAAATTCCACAGGGCCATTTCGGTACAGGGGATTTTTTTCCCAGAGTTAACTTTAGGGTTCTGACTCCATCTCACAGAAAGTCTCTCGAATAAGACTATGAATAGAGGTTCCATGTGTGTACGTTTGCGTATCTTCTTGCAAAACACGTAATAAATACCAATACTAACTTTTGGAAAAGATGGCCGATTCGGCCATTGGTATGGATAACACATATACACATACCATACAACGAAAGAATGAAAAATATAAAAGAAAACCTGAGTGACTGCAGTCTGAATGACACAGGAAACGACTTTATGAAGTGCCAGTAGGCAGCTCTTCAGTGGAATCTACCCAGAAAAGCAGTCCATTGTGTAAACGACAGTGTGGATTTCAAAGCGCTTAGAACTTGGTGTGTAAACGAGGACAGACACTGTATAATTACTCTTGATAAAACTAACTAAAAATTCCTAGCACTCTCAGCGCTGTCTATTGCATGCCGTAAGATGTCGATAGTTTAGCTGTTTTCTCATAGTCGCATTTTGGTATATTGTTTCATTTTCAGAAAACTTTTTTTTCGATGACCTGACTTGTTTGGCAATGTGACCTTTCTCCTGTGCGAGTTTAACAGCCCTGAAAACGTGTTGTGTGGTCACCTGGGCTATAGCAGTTAAAATCTGAATGCAGTCGTTTATTTGGTGTGGTTGCGAAGGAGAGATGGCAGTTGTGGGATTTTCTCTGAAGATGGAGTATGGCTACCTTAATGGCACGATAAAAAAAACGTCATACACACAAAACTCCACTACCTATCTATACAGGAAAGAAAGAAAGAAAAGTTGTGGGATATTAATAGGATGGAAACATTTAGATATATTCACGTAGTAAACATAACTACGCAAAAATGAATAGAAATGTTATAACCAGCCAGACAGGACAATGCAGTGTTACCTACGAGGAACTTACTACATAGCAAAGAGGCAGTGTAGCCCTTTCCTCATGAGCGGCGCTCGTAAACCAACTAGTTCCCATCTTTCCTTGGTGATTGGCTGCTTTCATGGAAAAGAATGGTTTCGTGCTTAGAGCGTAAGCCAATCGAGTCACAGGAACAGTTTGACCTAAATCGTTGAGAAAAGGAAGCATCAATCTGCCCTTTTACTGTTGTTAGTAATCAACTTGCTATTATTCCTCCTGTGATGTAACTGGGATTGACTACTAACATGAAAAATGGACACAGCTGAGGCTGTTCATATGACTACAGACAAACACCAGTCCGTATTCCATATTTTCAGTCTTCTCGATGGTATAGTTGCACTCAATGACTTAAAACACAACACTGCACAAACATCGTCAGATAAAAATGCACCTTGATCAAATTCTGCGCAAAATTTCCGTAGTGGAGAGGAAGGTTATCATCACTGATGCACACTACTATCAGTTTCCGGAAAGACATCAAACGTCAGATGAAGAGGGAGAAGCTTGAGTAAGACAGCACTAATTGGGCGTTCACATTAGGACTATCTCTAACGGTTCTTGTGTGTGTGTGTGTGTGTGTGTGTGTGTGTGTGTGTGAGAGAAAGGCGTATGAGTAGTCTTTATTGCTTAGTATGGGGCCATGTTAGAGCTGTTATCACGATGAAAAAAAAGGCGCACTGTGTGTTGTTTGCGGTGTGACTCATTCAAGTATTTAATCTTTTCCTCTGTGGGCTTTACCTTCCTTGTAAAAAGCAGGGCGTAAAGATGTAGGCCATGACATACACAGCAGCAGTTCGTGCACGTGAAACTTTGGGGTCTGCAACACTCTGCCGATGGTTGTCAGGTTCAGTTTATCTGCTGATTACAGAGAACCGAGTCCTTGACGAGATTCGGGACCTTCGTTTGTTGTTTGGGGTGATGGCTCAGCCTCATGTCCAGACCATGCGAGACCACACGGACCACTTACTATCAGACTTGCATTACATCTGCTGGTGGTTCATTAGCTGAAGATTCAGCCAAACGGGGTTGTGGATGTGAGATGCAGTGGAGGAAGGGAAACTTGCAGTAGGATAAGGAGGACTAAGGGTGTGTGTCATGAGATAGAAATCCTCCAACATTACTAGACTGATTGAAATAGCCAGATAGAAGGAGGAAAGGTTTCTTATCGGGAGAAACTGCTGAGGGAGCGGGTGGAAAACACCTGCCGATACTGGCGCGTGGCGTGTGGAGATGATGGGTTAGGGCTTGAGGGAGATTTCACACAGCTGGCTCTGGGATTCCGAATGTGCTCGGTCGTGATGGTGCTGTCGTGCAGGCCTGCCTTCCACCTTTCCCTAATAGTAGATCCATTTCCGTTGATTGCTTCTGCAAGTAGCCCACAGTCTGCCACTGTCGCATTTTGATGGGCGTGGGCACCTCAGTGTCAATCCTGGGCATGTTTAATCTGGCCGTTGGCTGTCTGGACAAGCTCACCCTGGACCCCCTTCCTCCATCCCTACGGCTTTCTTAACGTCCATCGCCTTGGTCCCTGGGTGAGTCAAGTTTAATCAACAGATCCAAAACTGTTTGTTGTCCCTGAAGATCATTCTCACAAGAGAGAGAGAGAGAGAGAGAGAGAGAGAGAGAGAGAGAGAGAGAGAGAGAGAGCAAAACAGGAATCTAAAGGCGTGAATGTATGACATTACTATAGAATTCTACCTAATAAAAAACTGCAATCATAAATCCGGCACACTTCGCAAACTAATGAACAAACACACTTTTATTAGGTTGACTGTTACGGACTCGTGTTGTCAATAAAAGAAAACTGATGCACGAGAAAGCAGTTGTATTGTCATTATGGTTGGCCACCCGAACGTCTGCACACACTTAAGGTTGTAAAATTCTTGAACACACACACACACACACACACACACACACACACACACACACACAGAGACACACACACACACACACACACAGCACACACACACGCGCGCGCGCGCACGTGCGTGTGCCCACACCCATCCAGGCACACACAAACACACTCTCTCTCTCTCTCTTTCTCTCTCTCTCTCTCTCTGGAATATGAGCCTGCAACCAAAGTGTATAGCGTGAAAGATATCACTCCACTGGTTGGGCACAGGTCACGGCGGCCTAAGTTCAAGGTTTTTCACAAAACAAGATAGAGTTTCACAGGTAAAAAGGACTACGTGCTTTCAGTGATGTCGGCTAAGTTCATTTCTCTTGAAGACACCTGAGGGCATGACAGTTAAGAAAAATAATGCAGTTTATCTTTCTTTATCTACGTTGCATAGACAGTAGATAAGCATAGTTTCGTTTCTACAAGAGGGACTGAGAGAGGGATGGAGCGGAATCTTGTATTTTAAGGGAGGCAAGTAGAGTGTTGACATACCAGCAAGGAGGGATGTTTCGCGCTATGACAGACACAGAAGGAAGAAACAATCCTGACAAATAACCTTTTTTGTTGTTGAGGGAAAGGGTTGTAAAGTCAACTATTCATGTGTACATACCAGGCAACGCTCACTTCACATACGTGACCAGGCAAGAAAGACCTCTATGACGTCATGTTGTTTACAGCCCAGCTGACCACGAAGGCTTCATCAGGGTTGTCAATGTGATACGGGGCGGACAGGCTTCCAGCACTATTTGAGAAAGATGATGGGCTTGGGGCTGTTGACGTTTTCAACTCTTTCCCTAGGTCAGCTGGTGGAGCTAGTCTTTCCCTGTGTACATGTAGTGTTTATGGTTGCACAACCATTGCTTACATAGCATGTTTAGCAGTTTGTTATTTTCATTATATTCTGTGTTGAATTTCCAATCTGGTTTGATTATTGGTATTTTTAATTCTGACACTTAAAATACGTTTTCGATTGAAAATTGTTTCATGCAATGTTGGGCAGCCATTTATGAACTGAACATAAAGCTGCCTGCCATATGTGGGCGCTCCCCTCCCTCCATCCCCACTTCCCTTGCGCCCCTTTTTCTATTCTGGTCCAAGTTAACAATTACATTAAAAAAAAAACGAAAATAAAAGGGAGAAAAGTAGAAGAAGAACGAACGAAAGAAAACAGTTCAACACCATTGATGAGTAAACAAAACCGGCACTGAAGCATATGGAGATACTCATTTTTGATTGAATCTTCTGTGCTTCCATGCAGCTGTTCAAATTACAGATTCCTTGCCACTTTCGTCTTGCTGTTCCACTGACTAGGCCTACAATGTAGTTGCAGACTCTTACAGATGAATTTCAAAAAGCCACTACCAACTCTGCAACGACCCCAGTACCCCATCGAAGGTCTGGCCAGCTTTCCAGTGGATCAGAGACCCTCCAGGAGGGGCCCTGGCTGCCCCTGGGCTGGGAGGACTTGACCTGGCAAAGCTGCTCAAACAGCGCAGGTCTGTTTGGAGAAGCCGACAGGCACGTTTGAAGGATCAGGAGGCGATAAAACCTTTTCCTCACAGCGGGGACTCATCCATTTTCACTCCCCCTCCCCCACCCCCCCCTCTTTCCTTCCCCCCTTCAACTGGCAGACTGCGATACGGGGATAGCAACCACCACTCTTGGGGTCCATTGCGTCGGGTGGAGGTCGCTGGGTAGCCATTGGCGCAGAGCTGTGCTCCCACATAAAACGTGATCACTTCAGAAGGGAGGCATCGAGGCGGTAAGAAAGGCGGTGGAAGAAAAGTGTGGGATGGGGAGAGATGGGGGTGGTGGAGAGACGGAAGGGGGGATGGGAAGGGAGAAGCCTTTCGTAAAGGTTCCAATCTTTGATGAGTAATAAAGAATTTGACTCTCTCTCTCCTTGTCACTATCTCTCTCTGCCTCTCTCTTTTTTTCTCTCAGACACACACACACACACACACATACACACACACACACACACATGCACACACACACACACACACACACACACACACACACTCTCTCTCTCTCTCTCTCTCTCCAAAAAAAATTGTTGAAACTACGCTTGTCACACTTCACTTTATGGTCTCATGATGAGGGATGGCGGGAAGAGAGTAAGTAGATCGACCAGTTATGAGACACAGACACCGAAACTTATTGCTCACTTCAGTAGTTCACTCCATGTTGTTGTTTCAGCAACGCACATTGGGTCTTTCTGACTTTTAAAAAATTTCAGTGAGGAATACAAAATTACATGCGGAATCATGGTTGACAGAATCTGAAACCAAGGACGAATTCTCGATTTTGGAGAAGGAAAACAAACATCACAAAAAAAAATGTGCCTAGAGGGGATGGTAGGTTGTGGAGTACACGATCTTCTGAATATTGGCTAATCATGTTTGTTGCGTGAGTATCTTCCCTAACAAGTTGAGCATGGACAATTCCCCCAATCGTTGTTCTTGCACTAGCTTACCTAGGTGGTCACTCATGTCGAGTGTCCAAAAAGTGCACGAGAGCACTGTCCCTCTCCTGCTGCCCACTATGTTTCATTCCCGCTAGTAAGTCCAGCAGAAGGAGCACCAGTCTACTATTCCCATAATCTCAGCACACTGCTTAACATACACTATTAGATGACAGTGGCAGTGGGATGGACATTTGACGCTGGAGTGCTGGTGTACTGCTTTACACTCGCTCTGCATCACTTTTTGTTTTAAAATGTATGAAAACCATTATTAGATTTCCAGCGATGATTGCTGGGTACTGATATACTGATACTGGCATGATTGCTCCCGGTCAGCACATCGTTGCTAGTGCCAAGGAAATGAAATGTAACAAATACTGTACGATGAACGGAAACATTTGACAAAAAAAAGGTCCTATGACTACTGCCAAGCAGTAGTACACTAGTGTACTGATACCTAGTGCAAAAAGTTTTTAGTAATTGTCTCCGCTCCACACAACGTTGTTGTTGTTATTGTTGTTGTTCCAGCATCGAATGTCACAGACAGATATGATTCTATTGGTTCTGAGACGTTTGGGCTGAGTTTCTTTCAGTTTCACCACAGAGCAAACACTGGTACCCTTGTAGCCATATTTATGCAACGACACTACTGAACTATATTGCACTACTCTTCACCAGAGAGAGGGAGAATGAGAAGAGGGGGGGTGGGGGTGGGGAGTTGATGTACAAACTCTAATTATTCAATTTGCCAGCACATCTCCTTCCGGCCAACTGAGAAATGAAAAAAGTAGCCTCTCCTCACCAACAAGTGATCTAAACATTAACTTCCCTTCGGTCATGACACAGAAGAGACCCTGAACTCACATCTGCATGCTACCCCCCAGCCCTTTGCCCTCTGCTTCCTCATCCCGCCATTGTTCTAAAGATTTACTTCCTTTCCGACACCCACTATTATTCTAAAATGTTTATTCTTTTTATTCCTGGCACAGGTCAGCGTCCTCCCCCCCAAAGTTATGCTAAATATTTTCTTTTGTTCTATTTTGCCCCTGATGCGATTTCAGTCGCTTCTCTGTGAGAACTAGGGAGGGGTGGGGGGGGGGGTGGGAGTGGATTAAGGGGTAGATGTAGACGACAAAAAGGGACGGCAAAGGGTAGGGGAGAGCGATTCAGATGTATGGAGAGAATGGAATGAGACCTGGAGTCCTTTGGTTGACAGACATGCTGTGTCATGGTGACTGAACGCTCTGGAAGCTCACTAGCTTTGAAGTTCGTTCAGTTGGATTGAAATCAACATGAGCATGTCTACACTGCTCTCTCTCTCTCTCTCTCTCTCTCTCTCTCTCTCTCTCTCTCTCTCTCTCTCTCTCTCTCTCTGGGATACAGTGCGCACTTGCGCACACATACACTGCTCATCATTTGCACTGATGGTATCGAGTGAATCAGCAAACGGAGCATTACTGATAACATTTTGCCTTGCTCTGTTGGAATTACTGGGGAAGGGAGCAAGGAGCATGGAGAGGAATAAGATGGAGGTGGTGGTAGTAGTGGTGGGTGGATAGTTCCTATGAGGGATGGGAACTCTTTCAGTGGGTCAGCCTACATAGCATCCCCTACGTCTCCCCCCCCCCCCCCCCCCCTTCTTCAAGATATTATGGCTCTGAAATTTCCTCTTTTGAATCATTCTTTTTAATTCCTTTTTGTCTGTCTTTCATGCCCCAGTATGCATTCCAGAATTTCTTCTTCACTGCATATTCTAAATCAGAAAAGTATTTTTCCCCTATTGTTAAACAATCAAAGGACACGCATCTCCAAACCAGTGACACTTTTGGTGACCACTCACTCGCATGCAGCAAAGTGGCACACAGAACAAGGTAACTCACTCCCGCTTCCCCCGTCCCCTATCCCTCCCCCACGAGCCCCTCCCCACAAGGAGATATCAAGCTTGTTTACTTTAATTTGAAGCATTAATTTGTATGCGTCAGCAACAACTGGAGAAGTATACAACTTAGAATTTGTTTTAAGCTATAGCACCATACAGAGCATACAGGCGATCAGAAACAAGTAACCTCAATACAGTTCATGTGAAAGGGCGTGTTCATTAACGCAGACTCAGAGTATAACAACAAAACAAACAAACAAAAAAAAATGCTTCAAAAGTGACTGATTTTCTGTCTTTTTAACAGCTAGTCTGTTTATGCTAAACTTAGAAGCGCTTTGCAGTGTCACTGGTTTGTATTCTTCGAACCAAGGAAAGCTTTTTTTCTTTTTTTTTGATTTGTCTGAATTTTGTGGTTTGTACTTACTTGAATCCACTGATCCATCCATTTATTCATCCGTCAAGATTTTTGCAAATGTGTTTTGTTGTTGTTACTGTAATCTCTAAAGCAAGTACACTCTAAGTTTCTGCAACTCTGTTATTGTGTGCAAATTCGTTTGTGAGTGTTTTGATATCTTGTAATTCCATAAACTGATTGTTGTTTCAGCTCCTGTTGAATTAGTTGAATTCTTCAAAAAAAAAACAAAAAAAAAACGTATGTTCTCACACACATGTACAGGTAAGTGCCCCCCCAAAAAAAAATTAAATGGCCTTTCACCATACACCAACGTAGCGCAATTCCAACGTATCACACACTCATGATAGTAGCAGTATTCACGGATTCTTATGCACGTTGAATTATTATGTGGATACCTCCATTAGGCTGAACTGCTGGGAGACTTCAACGTTTCTCTTGCCTGGTGATCCTTTCCACAGACAGGTTACTGGAGATTACACCTTCATTTCCAATCAGACCTCCGTCCTGCCCACTCTGCTTGCTAACTGTTGAAGGGATGAAGGGATGCAAGGGTAGGGAAAAGTGTTTTCAGTAATGACTGTTTTGTCGATTGCATCCATACCTCACTGCAAGATAGTCAGCAGGCCAGCCAGACCAATTGATCTATCATCACTAACGTCTGATTGCCTCACGCCTGTGTGCTCGAGATCACAGAACTTGTCAGGAGTTCAGGAATCTGTGACCTGCTTGACCTGGGGGGTCATGCCATGGGGTTCACTTCGCCTGGTACAATGGACCATGTTCAGCAATTTGCAGCTACGTGGATGTATACATTTTAGTCGTCTCTCATATACACATGCATTTCTACACAAACACACATACACATGTTGCACACACACATACACGTGCTTGCAGGCATACACACACGATCATACAAACGCATGTATACTCGCACACACACACACACACACACACACACACACACACACACACACACACACACATTCAAAGGGGAAGGGAGAAAGGGGTGGGGCGAGATGTCCACTGTTTGCTTCT
>JADBJO010000332.1:455000-465000 GCA_016801955.1 Conus betulinus | reverse complement strand
CACTGATTTAAAACAATCAGAATGGCCCCACGCACGTTTTAAAATAAATAACATGGAACGAACCACCGAACGGAGCAGCGAGTTCCCTGTCTGCGTCTCCCAACTGATTCATCCCCCTACTGCCTTCCTGCCATCCCACCTCTAGTGACCACACAGTGGTGAGTGAGAAGCGTAGTTTGAAAAATGTGTGTGTGTGTGTGTGTGTGTGTGTGTGTGTGTGTGTGTGTGTGTGTGTGTGTGTGCGTGCGTGCGTGCGTGTGTGCGCGTGTGTGTGTCTGTGTGCGTCTGTGTGTGTCAGAGAGAGAGGGAGAGCGTGTGTGTGTATTTGATTTGAGAGAGAGAGAGAGAGAGAGAGAGAGAGAGAGAGAGAGAGAGAGAGAGAGACTCAAATTCTTTATTGCTCTTCCAAGATCAGAACCTTTACGGCCAACTTCCACTAAGTGACGGCACCATGCAAGCTAGACAAAATTAATAGCTAGCGGCTTAAAGAAGGGGAAAAAAAAGCTTCTCCCTCCCCATCCTCACCTTCCCTTCTACATCCAATCTCCTTCTTTCCTCACTGCCTTTCTTCCCGCCTCGATGCCTCCGTTCCCGATGTGATCACGTTTTATGTGGGAGCAGGGCTCTGCGCCAGTGGCTTCCCACCGACCCCTGCCCAATGCGATTGAGCTCAGGAGTGGTGTGGGTGCTATCCCGGTATCGCACTCTGCCAGCTGAAGGGGAAGGAAGGAAGAGGTGGAGGTGGGGAGCAAAAATGGATGAGTCTCCCAGCCGTGAGGAAAAGGTTTTATCGCCGCCTGATCCTTCAAACGTGCCCGTCGGCTTCTCCAAACAGATCGGCGCTGTTTGAGCAGCTTTGCCAGGTCAAGTCCACCCAGCCCAGGGGTGGCCAGGGGCCCTCCTGGAGGGTCTCTGATCCACTGGAAAGCCCGCAGGAACTTCTCTGAGGGATTGGGGGCGTTGAGGAGTTGGTAGAGGCTTACGCTTTAAAAAGAAAATGTTGATTCATCTGAGTCTTCTACTACATTGTGTGTTGGGTCCAAGGAAGATGAGAGCGATTTTGGAGTCTGAGAGGATTTTTGTTTGTTTGTATGTAGGTTGCAGGAGTTCTTTCCATCTGTCTGTTCATCCTTCTTTGCCTCAAATGGTGCCGCGTGTGTTCCATGTTGGGATATGAAGTGTTCTCAGCATGAAGGTGAAAATCTGCTGAATCTGATCCACATCATGCAAGAGTGCATGTCCTTTTAGCAGATAGTTTTCATCCACAGATTTTTTGACATATCGACGGGACGTTTTAGATAATATTGAGCTTTTTTTGTTTTTTTTTTTCACCCTTGCAGAATGTAAAGATGTTCTGGATGTGAAAAAAAAAACATGCAAATGGTGTTCACAAGGTTAATTTTTTCCGGGCTCGGCGCAAGACGAAACTTGCAATTAACCTGTATTTCCAAGAACTGCATGGAAGCATAGAAGATTCAATCAAAAATGACTATCTCCATATGGTTCAGTGCTGGTTTTATTTATTCATCAATGGACACATTTTCTCTCCTTCTTTCCTTCCTTCTTTTTTTCTTTTCTTCCTTTTTTTCTTGACAGATAAGAAAAAAAGGGGGTATGGAGGGGAGGTGGAGGAAGGATAGAGGGACTCCCACATATGTGTGGCAGCTTTATGTTCCATTTATAAAGCACCACCCAGCAATGCATAAAACTTTCTTTACTCAAGAACTAAATTTAAGATTCAGAATTCAATCATGCATTTGAAAATGTCAGTAATCAAAGTAGATGGGAAATATAACACAGAATTTTCTTTTAAAAAATCGCAATTTGAACATAAGAAATAGTTGTGCAACCATAGACACTACATGTACACTGGGAAAGACTAGGTCTGCCAACTGACATAGGTAAAGAGTGAAAAACATCAGTAACCCAAGCCCATCATCTTTCTCAAACATTGCCGACGGTTTGTCCACCACAAAACACATTACAGCCCTGATGAGACCTTCATGGTTGGCTGGGCCATAAACAACATGACGTCATAGAGGTCTTTCTTGCCTGGTCACGTATGTGAAGTGAGCGTTGCCTGGAATGTACACATGAATAGTTGACTTTACAACCCTTTCCCTCAACAACAAAAAAGTTATCTGTCAGGATTTGTTTCTTCCTTCTGTGTCTGTCATAGCGTGAAACGTCCCTCCTTGCCTGTTATGTCAACACTCTACTCGCCTCACTTAAAATGCAACAAGATTTCACTCCATCCCTCCTTGCCTGTTATGTCAACACTCTACTCGCCTCACTTAAAATGCAACAAGATTTCACTCCATCCCTCCCACCCTCTATCAGTCCCTCTTGTAGAAACGAAACTATGCTTATTTGCTGTCTATGTAACGTAGATAAAGCAGAGAAGAACTAGTTTTTGTTCTTAACTGCCTTGCCCTCAGGTGTCTTACAGAGAAATAAACTTGCAAGCATCCAGTTAGCTGACACCACTAAAAGCATGTGGGCTTTTCTCAAGCTGAACTTTTTGGGGGGTGAAAAATCTTGAATTACAGGCAGTGACCTGTGCCCAGCCAGTGTTTGAGGAGAAAACATTAGCCACGTAGAGCGATATCAAACAGTTTGGATCTGTCAATAAAACTTGACTCACCCAGGGACCAAGGCGATGGACGTTAGGAAATCTGCATGGAAGGAGGGAAGGAGACTAGGGTGAGTTCGCTCAGTCGCCAACGGCCAGGATTGACACTGAGGTGCCCACGCCCATCAAAATGCGACAGCATCAGACTGCGGGCTGCTTGCAGAAGCAATTAACGGAAATGAAATCATTCAGGGAAAGGTGGGAGGCAGGCCAGGACGACAGTGCGACCATGGTCGAGCACATTCAGAATTCCAGAAACTGTGTGGAATCTCCCTCAAGCCCAATGCCCCCCATCTTCACACGCACTAGTATCGGCAGTTATTTTCTACTTGCCCCCCCCCCCCCCCCCCCCCTCCTCCTGATAAGAAACTTTCCGCCCGTCTATCTGGCTCTTTCAATCACTCTGGCGATGTTAGAGGATTTCTATCTCCTCATACACACCCTTCCATCTTCTGTATCCGAATGCAAGCCCCCCACCCCACCCATCCACCCCGTCTCATCTCCCCTTACCTAAACCCTTGACTTCAATGAACCAGCAGGATATGTAATGCAAGTCAGATACTAAGTGGTCCGTGTGGATTCGCTTGGTTTCAACAGGAGGCTGAAACATCACCCAAGCAACAAAACGAAGGCCCAGAAGTTCGTCTGGGTTCCTGTTCTTTATAAAGAGCAGCTAAACTAAACCCAGCAACTATGGCTGGGGGTGTCACAGACCCTAAAGACCGACGTGTATGAAACTGTCATGTACGTCATGCCCTACATCTTTATTCCCTGCATTCTACGGGAGGAAAAAGTCTGAGAGGAAAGGCTACAAAAGTTGAATGAGTCACCATGAAAACAACGTAGAGGGCGCCATTGAGACACGCTGTCAAATTCAGTAACCTACTTTGAATTCATGACTCACGTGGTATGCACAGGCATGTTGTTTTCGCCAGTGTGGTGATTAACTTAGCAAACAAAAGCCTGTTATTTCACTAATTAAAGAAATCAAATACATGATGTGCTGTTCAACACGCTGTGACAATAACTACAAGTTTAGCTATGTGGTAATCATCCCCCGTGCTTTGTGATCACGAGTTGGAAACACAGACCAAAAAGGGGAAGAATTCTTTCCCGGAAAAAAGGGACTATCTTCATTGCGTGTCGAAACGCAGTTCACATCAATCTCACCGTGTCACATGCACCATTACACACCCCCAGTGATAAATCTAAATCTCAGATCATCAGAGTCGCGATGTCAGTGTGGGTTGCTGACTTTAACAGCTTTAACGTGCCACTGATCCTTCAACATCCTACCCTGTGATATAAAGCACTGACATTAAGGTCTGTGTGGGCATTTCTCTGTATGTGTGTGTGTGCGCGCGCGCGCGCGCGCGCGCGTGTGTGTGTGTGTGTGTGTGTGTGTATTTGTGTGTGTGTGTGTGTGTGTGTGTGTGTGTGTGTGTGTGTGTGTGTATGTGCACATACTTAACTTATATGTGCACGGAAATGACAAGAAGAAAAGAAGAAGAAGAAGAAGAAGAAGAAGAAGAAGAAGAAGAAGAAGAAGAAGAAGAAGAAAAAAAGGAGGAGGAGGAGAAGGAGAAGAGTGTAGTACTTTTCAAAAAAAGTTTCAAACGCTTAAATGTAACAAAAAGCATATTTGACTACATTTCTCCTCTCTCTCTCACTCCCCCCCCCCCCCCCCCCCCCCCCACACACACACACATACTGTTGTGAAAAGTTGCTTATTTATCAATTTGTTTACATTGTCTTCATCGTTTTTTTTTCTTCTATCTGTTCCTGCTTTTCATCGTTTTCTCTCTCTCTCTCTCTCTCTCTCTCTCTCTCTCTCTCTCTCTCTCTCTCTCTTCTCTCTGTGTAATCTTCTTCATCACTCTTCCTCATTTTGGTCGTCTTGATCAATCCAGTTCTTAAGAAATGCGTCCCTAAAGGACCAGCCATCCTGGTAGAGCAGACATACGAGTTGTGGCTTCAAGGCCGTGCACTCTATTTTGAGCTTAGTTTGTTTTGAGGGCTGTGGGAAGGAGGGGTTAGGGTACAGGGGTTAGGATAAGAAGGTGCAGCTGCTTCATTCCTACTCTGAGTTATTAGTGTGGCGTGGGTTCAAATGAGCAGATGGTCGGGTCTTAGGCATGCAAATGATGCCTCGCTGAGAGTCTGACAGACCATATTTCGTCCGGTCCCAAATTTTGGGGATACGTTGGACTGGAACACGTAAACCTGAAAAACCGGTTGACCTGTATACCTGACAGCTACTCACCTGCGTTCTGTGTTAGTCGGGTGAGCGAGGATTTCCCTTGGGTCTCCGAAGAGGTTCCGCCCGAGCAACACTTCCAGAGAGCCGAAGGGAGACTGAAGATGTGTCCTCGCTGGCAGTCAGTTCCCCAGGTGTCGGTGAAATCCCATGCCCGATCTGGAGCTGACTGCCAACTGGGTGTGGGGTGCAGCCCGTGCCCAGCCGCTGTCGAGTGGTCAGTAGACATCGTGTGTGTGCTGCCAACCGGGTGTGGGGTGCAGTCCGAGCCCAGCCGCTGTCTCCGCCCCGTGCGGGGTGTGGAGAGGCTGTCCGTGTGATCAGCAACGAGCTGGACTGTCAAAGGGCTTCAGAGTTCGTCGGAACGACGAAGTGTGTTTCTTAGGTTGTGTGGGAGTCCCTGGAAGGACTCCACGAACTGCTGCTTCGTATGCGGCTTCATTCTACGTCCGAACGACGATGAGAGAACCTCTTCTGTTGTGTGGGAGTCCCTGGAAGGACTCCATGAACTGTTACCGTGAGTGATTTCTGAACTGTATGAAGATTGTGTGACTTGGGTTGGATGTCGCCAAGTACATGAACTGTTTGGTGACACTGCCGTGGATGCCAGCGTAGCCTGCGCAGAAAAACATATATTTAATATTAGGAAGCAGTTCATGACTAAGAATCAAAAACTTACTTGGAGAATATTTCGACAGGGTCGCCCTGTCTTCATCAGCTCCCTGTTGCTGTTGAGGCCGCGAGGCCTGGTGGGGCGACTGTTGTGTGGGATGAACGATTGTCAGTATCTGATTGTAGATAGCGGGAAGTTCAAAGCCTTGATCTCTGTTCAGGCTGGGGCGTCTGGTCTTGAATTCGATGGCTTCTTTAACTTTTCTTTTTGTGGGAAAGGGCTCTGTAGATAAGATCTTGGTTTCTTGAGGGCTGAAACTGTGGCCTGTGGCTTGTAGGTGCTCGTGTATGGCAGAAATAGATCGGTTTTGGTGTTCCTGTTGGCGGGTGGCGAGTGGTCTTGCTGTCTCGCCAATGTAGGTATGGGCATGGTCTTGACAACCTACCTGGTACACTATACCACACTGCTTTAGAGGGTCCGTTTTGTCTTTGACATGAGTCAGTTGCTGGTGTAGGGAGTTGGTGGGTTTGTGAAACACTTTGCATCCATGTTGTTGGAAGGTCCTGGCTAGACGCTCTGAGACTCCTTAATGTAAGGGATCCCCACTTTCACACTGTCCGTATTTGTAGAAGAAGGGTAGGATCCCCACTTTCACACTGTCCGTATTTGTAGAAGAAGGGTAGGGAACTGGAGGGTTGTCCTATTTCCATGCAGGGTATCCATTAGCGGAAATTCCTGACACAAGTATTGGGACCTTCAGTCAGGCAGACCGAGCACCACATAGTCAACAGCACAGACTTTGTACAGAAGATGGAAAACCCAGCAATTGGCTCCAGGGGAGAAACTGGTCTCCTATGATGTAAGTGCGCTATTCACTAGCATCCCTGTACCCAAGGCTCTCCAAGTCATTCGGGAGAAAACTGAAGATGACTACCACCTTTATAACCGGTGTGAACTCAACACAGAACAGATACTAGAACTGTTGGAACTGTACCTCATTAGCACCTACTTTTCGTTCAACCATGAGTTCTACCAGCAGAAACAAGGGAGCTGCCATGGGTCGCCAGTGTCACCAGTGGCAGTCAACCTGTACAAGGAACATTTTGAGACCACTGCCAACCCTACCAGCATGTGGTACTACTATGTGGATGACACCATGACCCGCATGCAGGAGACGGAGGTTGACAGCTTCACCACTCACCTGAACTCCATTGACGACAGTATCCAGTTCATCTCAGAAACTGAAGCAGAAGGGAAGATCCCATTCCTGGACACTCTCTTCGCCCAAACCCATGACGACAGGGGTGAAGACCAGTGTCTATAGGAACCCCCACCTACACTGACCAATACCTGAACTTTCACTCTTACCACCCCCTCCAACACAAGACATCTGTTGTCAAAACCCTCATGCACAGAACCTCTGTACCGTGTTCCACTACTAAGGAGGAAGAGCTGAAAGAAGAACACGTCAAGACTGCCCTTTCCGCTAATGGATACCCTGCATGGATGTAGGACAACCCTCGAGTTTCCCTACCCTTCTTCTACAAATACGGACAGTGTGAAAGTGCCTGCTTTTGTTTAATATGTATTATGTACTAGTTATGATTTGATGGTTAAGACAGAAAAAAAAAAAAAAAGGTGAAACTCAGCTTGTTGCCTGGCTATCTATTCATGTGGTGTGGGTGTGTGTAGAGAAAAAGTCGTACACACATCCAAACTTTTTCAGGTGTGAGTCGGACACCAAAATACACACTGCACACCATCTGTAACAGAGAGTATTTCTCACATTTTCTAAGCAATACTGCAGGCTTCAGTTTCTCTCGGACCTGGCTGACGCTGAACTACTGTGAAAGGTGGATTAGAGTACAGTTTTCTCATGCAGTCTCAGATCAGAATGGAATTTCAGAGCGTCGTCTTCATTATGCTTAAAGTATGCTTACAAATCATCATTAACAGGTCTCTTAAATTCAATTGGTCTTTGTGCCCCTGCTGTCGTGGTGATCTCAGTCTCCATGTCCTCTTCAGACCCACGCCCATGATGAATTCATGTTAAAATGGTTGGTATTGGCGTGTTCAACAGATCGTTGGACAGACGTCCTAGCGTCCTCTACAGATGGCACTCACCAACGCAGGCCACATGACTGATATCAGCAACTAATGTCGTTAGTGGAGTGCTCAGTAGGTGGTCAAGTCAAGTCAAGTCAAGTCAAGTAAACTTTATTATCTCAATTTGAGAAATTAATTTGTGGTCACACACATTCACAGCAAATAAACACAATAATTTAGCCACATTACCCATTTTCTCACATATGACATAAATTCATATAGAGGAATTTGGATTTCAATTAAACATCTTCTCGGTTCATGAAATCAATGGACAGGGGAATAAAACTTTGTTTAAATCTGACACTTCTGCATTTAACCGATCGATATCTTCGTCCTGACTGAAGAAGGTCATACTGATTTGCAAGAACGTGGGTCTGGTCACACGTAATCTTCTTCGCTTTACAAAAACAACACGGCACCTGTATAGCTCGCTCAGACTTTTTTGTCTCTCACCAACGATTTTTCCTCCCACGTTTCACCACTTTCACAAGCACATTTCTGCTCTTCACAGTCAACCCACCATACCAACACATAAATGAGAAAGTTAGAACAGATTCCAAGAAGCATGAATAAAATGTCCGAAGAATGTCAGTATTCACATGAAATGATCGCAGCTTGCGAAGACAATATAATCTGGTTTGACATTTTTTGTGGACATACTCAACATGGGATTTAAAATTCAGCTTATTATCTATAAAAGTTCCTAAATATTTGTATGATTCAACACGTTCTACTTCAGCACCTTTGATAAAAAGTGGTGGTACAGCTTTTGGATTCTTTCTAAAATCAATCAACATTTCTTTCGTTTTTGTTACATTCAGATCAAGATAGTTATGATCGCACCAGTCAACAAATCTTTGAACCTCCTTGAAGTAAACAGAATCAGAGTTGGAAAGATCCACAAGTGCTGAGTCATCCGAATATTTAATGTACAAAGTTGAATCACTCCTCCTGAACAATCATTTGTGTACAGAGTAAAAAGCACTGGTGATAAAACAGTACCCTGGGGTGCGCCAGTTGAAATGACTCTGGAAGACGAAACAACACTTTGATATCGAACAGACTGTGTCCTCTGTGTAAGAAAATCAATTATCCAAAGAATGAGCTTGTTACCCACATTTATGTTAATGAGTTTCTTTGCCATCAGATGTGGTTGTATGGTGTTGAATGCTGATGAGAAATCAATAAAGAGAATGCGTACAAAGGAGGCAGGTTTTTCGAGGTGTGAAAAAGCATGATGGAGAAGTGTGAGTGTGGCATCATCTGTTGATCTGTTCTGTTGGTATGCGAACTGAAACGGGTCTTGGTACTGTGTAGTATCTTTTAAAACATAACCGAGGACAATTCTTTCAAGACATTTCATTGCAACAGATGTGTGAGGGCAACTGGTCGGTAATCATTTAAACAGCTTGGGTTGCGTTTTTTGGGAACAGGACATACAGTGGCATTTTTCCATAAACAGGAATTATACATTCTCTAAGTGACCAGGTAAACAAACGACTGTAAACATAGGAGAGCTGAGAAGCACACACCTTCAACAATTTTCCACAGATATTATCAGGGTCCATTGCCTTTCTCACATATAAACGTTTGAAAAAATGGTGCCATGTGTATTTTGTATCAGAACAGGCATCACAGAGCACCACTAAAATGACTTGGCACAATTGTGAAATCTGTTGAAGTGGGTTGTTTTGATACAGCTAATCATTGATACCTCACTATTGATGGCTGGTAACGGGACTGCAACAGAATGGATGTGGATGTGTATAGGAAGCATGCATTGGTGGCATGGGCATAATATACCAGTGGCAGGGCACAGGAAGGCTGTGGGAGGAGAAAAAAATAGAAAAGAATAGAACTGAAAAGAAAGAAAAACAAAGAAAAAGAAAACAAAGGCAGATTTCTAATTCATATAACCCTCCCTTGTCTTTTCATAAATCAAGTAGCCTAAAAAGACCTTGAAGTGCTGGCACATGGGTATGCTGGCACACCCCCACCACCCATGCAGTGACACACACACACACACACACACACACACACACACACACACACACACACACACAGAGAGAGAGAGAGAGAGAGAGAGAGAGAGAGAGAGAGAGAGACACACACACACACACACACACACACCATTTGGTTGTTCCTTTTACAAGTCGTTTTCAGTCACGCCCACAGATACAGATAAGATAGATAGAGTCCATGGTCACGTTCTTCTCTCGTTCTCCCTTGCCAACCTCCCTTCCCCTTCCCTTCACTGCAAGCCCAACCCCTTCTTTCCAACCACTCCCCCCTCCCAACCTCCCGCTGTTTGTATACATTACAAATGTACAACAACAACATCACCCCTCCCCTTTTTTCCTTACCAACCCACCTCCAATACTATTCCCCTTGT
>JADBJO010000332.1:445000-450000 GCA_016801955.1 Conus betulinus | reverse complement strand
TGTGGGCAAAGCGGGAGTGAGTTACCTTGTTCTGTCTGCCTCTTTGCTGCATGCGAGGTAGGTGAGTGGTTACTGTTTGGAGGTGTGTGTCCTACGGTTGTTAATAATATGATAAAAGTTTTACTTTTCTTATTTAGAGTATGCAGTGAACAACAAATTCTGGGGCATGGAAGACATTAAAAAAAAGAAAATGATAGAAAATGGGAATTTCAGAGCCATAATATCTTGAAGATGGGGGATGGAGGT
Source organism: Conus betulinus (assembly GCA_016801955.1). Taxonomy (NCBI): domain Eukaryota; kingdom Metazoa; phylum Mollusca; class Gastropoda; order Neogastropoda; family Conidae; genus Conus; species Conus betulinus. The sequence continues at coordinate 449,754 of JADBJO010000332.1, read as the reverse complement.
AGGGGATTCTATGTAGGCTGACCCACTGAAAGAGTTCCCATCCCTCATAGGAACTATCCACCCACCACTACTACCGCCACCTCCATCTTATTCCCCTTTCCCACTCCTTATTCTTTTCCCCAGAAATCCCCAAATACATGGCAAAATGTCATCAATAATGCTCCGTTTGCTGATTCACCCAATACTGTCAGTGCAAATGATGAGCATTGTGCGTGTGCTTGTGCATGTGCGTGTGTGTATGCGTGTGTGTGTGCGTGTGTGTGTCCATAAGAGAGAGAGAGAGAGAGAGAGAGAGAGAGAGAGAGAGAGAGAGAGAGAGAGAGAGAGAGAGAGAGAGAGAGAGCATGTTCTGTAGACACATGTTGATTTCAACCCAACCGAACGAACTACCCGTAGTGAGACGCCAGAACATTCAATCGCCCTTGATAAAGCAAGTCTGTCAACCAAAGGACTCAAGGTCTGATTCCATTCGTTTCAAACAACTGGATCGCCTCCCTCCCACATCTTGCCGCTCCTGCTCTACCATCTCCATCTTCTCCTTCACCCCCACCCCCTCCCATCTCACAGACAACTGAAATCGTATCAGGGACAAAAAGAAAACAGAACAAAAGAAAATAATGAGAATAACTTGTTTGGCATTGGGACGTGTGTGGGGTGGGGCGAAGGAGGCTGACCCATGTTAGGAATTAACGGAAATCAATCTTCAGCATAAAAAGTGGATGTCGGAAAGGAGGTAAATCTTTAGAATAATGGTGGGATGAGGGAGGGGGGATAGAGGGGTAGGGGTAAGATGGAACTGGGAGTTGAGGATGGGGGCCTCTTCTGTGTGGTGACTGAAGGGAAGTCAATGTTCAAATAACTGGTGGGTGAGGGGGGTTACTCGTTTCCATTTCACAGGACTTGTTCCGTCAGAGTTCTCAACAGGTGTGCTTGTAACTTGAATAATTAGAGTGTGCACAAACTCTCTCTCTCTCTCTCTCTCTCTCTCTCTCTCTCTCTCTCTCTCTCTCTCTCTCTCTCTCTCTGCACTGTAGAGTAGCGCAGGAAAGTACAGCAGTGTCGACGCACATGGATATGGCTAACAGGGCACGAATCTTTGCTCTGTTGTGAAACTGAAAGAAACTTAGTGACTTTCAATGCTGAAGCAACGACAACAACATTTGCTTTGCATTGATCATATGACAATTTCTGTAAATGCTAGTTGCCTTCGATAATACAAACATTTGTCACATCCCATTCCCATCGCATTAGACAGCCATGTGCTGCTCAGGAGTAATTATGCCAGTGTCAGTATGAAACAACCCTAATTGCAAATCAAGCGATGGGTTTTCGTAAATCTCAAAACAAAAAGTGATGCAGAGCCAGTGTGCAGTACTTTAAGACCAGCACTTCGGCGACCAAAGGTGCAGCCCACTGCCACTGTCATTTACTAGTGTACCTTATCCAGTATACAGAGGGGGTGGACATACTAGACTGGTGCTCCTCTTGTTGGACTTATTAGAGGGGATGAAATGTGCTAGACAGCAGAAAAAGACAGCACGTGAACCTTCTCAAGGATCGTATAGTCTATGTGACACAGAAATATGAAAGACAGTCTGGTCTACAGAAATGGGTCTCTAGCTCAAGCAACCTCGTGCAGTGTTTGGACATTCGGCAAGAGTGACCACCTAGGTAAGCTAGCGCAAGAACAATGATTCACTAACTTTGGGGGAATTGAACACGCTCAGCCTGTCAGGGGAGATGCTCCCACAACGAAAGTGATCAGCAAATCAGAAGGAGGTCGTGTGCACCACAACCTACCATCTCCTCTGTGAACACATTTTTTTTTTTTTTGTGTTTGTTGTCTTTCTTCTTCTTAAAGATGGAGATATTATTCTTGGTTTCAGATTCTGTCAAACATGATCCTGCATTTCATATTCCTTACTGACATTAAAAGAAAATCAGAAAGCCCCAATGTGCATTGTTGAATAAACAACATGGAGTGAACTGTGAAAGTGAGCAACACAAGTTCCGTGTCTGCATCTTATGACTGCGATCTGCTTCCCGTTTTCCTGCCACCCCACTCGTATGATTGCAAAGAGGAGTGTGACAAGCACAGTTTCAACATTTTGGTGTGTGTGTGTGTGCGTGTGTGTGTGTGTGTGTGTGTGTGTGTGTGTGTGTGTGTGTGTGTGTGTGTGTGTGTGTGTGTGTGTGCGTGCGCGCGCGCGTGCCTGCCTGCGTGCGTGCGTGCGTGCGTGCGCGTGCGTGCGTGCGTGTGTGTGTGTGTAAGTGTTTATAGGTATATATTTGCTTTTTTTTTAAAATGTGTTAGAAACAGAGAGAGAGAGAGAGAGAGAGAGAGAGAGAGAGAGAGAGAGAGTGAAATTCTTTATCACCCTTTAAAGATCAGAACCCTCACTGCCAATTTTCACTGAAGCGGCCAAGTGACGGCACCACATAAGCTAAACAAAAATCAATTAATAACCAGCAACCTAAAAAAGGATAAAGAAAAAACAAAAAACTTTCCCTCCACATCACCACCTTCCATTCTTCACCCACCCCTATACCTCCCCGTCCCACACTTTTCTTCCACCCGCCTTTCTTCACACCTCGATGCCTCCCTTCCTCTCAAAGTGATCACGTTTTATGTGGGAGCAAGGCTCTGCGCCAGTGGCTACCCACCGACCTCCGCCCAGTGCAATGGACCTCAAGAGTGGTGGATGCTATCCCCGTATTGCACTCTGCCAGCTGAAGGGGAAGGAAGCAGGGGGTTAGGGCGGGAGGAGCGAAAATGGATGAGTCTCCCCCAGCGTGGGGAAAAGGTTTTATCGCGACCTGATCCTTCTAACGTGCCTGTCGGCTTCTCCAAACAGATCGGCGCTGTTTGAGCAGCTTTGCCAGGTCAAGTCCCCCCAGCCCAGGGCAGCCAGGGGCCCTCCTGGAGGGTCTCTGATCCACTGGAAAGTCTGCTGGAGCTTCTCTGGGGAATTGGGGGCGTTGCAGAGTTGGTAGAGGTTTTCGCTTTTTTTTTTTTTTTTTTTTTTTCATCTCTCTATGAGTCTTCTACTACATTGTGTTCCTGGACTGGTGAAGGTGAGAGTGGTTTTTAGAACCGAACATTTTTGTTTGTTTGTATGTAGTTTGCAGGAGCTCTCTCCATCTGTCTGCTCATCTATCTTTGTCTGAAATAATGCCATCAGCGTTCCATGTTTGCGTATGCGTTGTTCTTAGCGTGATGTTGAAAATCTGCTGGTTCTGAACTACGTCACACAATGGTGTATGTCGTTTTGTGTATGAGACCATTTCTACTCACAGTATGCTATGACATATCGACATGACGTTTCCAACAATGCTGGGTTTTTTTTTCGTCGTCGTTGCAGACATTACAAATATTCTGGATGTGAAAAAAGGAAACGCACACAAGATTATATTTTTCCAGGATCAATGCAGGACTAAACTAGCAATGAACCTGTACTTTGAACAATTGCACAGAAGAACACAGAAGATTCAATCAAAAATGGCTCTGCATGCTTCAGTGCTGGTTTTGTTTACTCATCAACAGCATGGACATTTTTCTTTCTCGTTATTTTTTCTTTCTTTCTTTCTTTCTTTCTTTCTTTCTTTCTTTTTTTTTGCTGGATCTGTAACTGTTAACTTTGCCTTGTAAAGAAAAAATGGGCGGTGGGAAGTGGGGAATGGAGGGAAGAAGGCGAGTGCCCACACACGGCTGGCAGTTCTATGTTCAGTTCATAAAGTGACATCCAGCAATGCATAAAACTATTTTCAATCGAAAACTGATTTTTAAGATTCAGAACTGAATCATCTATTGAAAATGCCAATAATCAAACTAGACAGGAAATTCAACACAGAATTAAAGAAATATAGGAAACAACTACACATGCTAACTAAGTAATGGTTGTGCAACCATAGACACTACATGTACACAGGGAACAGCTCCAGCAGCTGACGTAGGGAAAGAGTTAAAAACATCAGCTGCCCCAAGCCCATCATCTTTCTCAAACAGTGCTGACGGCCTGTCCACCACAAAACACGTGCCAGCCCTGATGAGGCCTTCGTGGTCGGCTGGGGCCATAAACAACATGACGTTATAGAGGTCTTTCGTGCCTGGTCACGAATGTCGAGTGAACGTTGCCCTGTATGTATGTAAATATGTATACAGTTGACTTTACAACTCTCCCTAAACAGGAAAAATTTATTTGTCAGGATTTGGTTCTTCCTTCTGTGTCTGTCATATCGTGAAACATTCTTCCTTGCCTATTTTGTTGTCAACACTTCACACGGTGCACTCAAAACAAAAGAAAATGTCATTACCACCCTCTCTCAGTATCTTCCGCAGAAACGAAAATATGCCTATCTGCTGTCTACGTCACATAGACACAAAAAAAGTGATCTACATTTTTCACTTACACGTCCTGCTCTCAGTTATTTTAGAGTAAAATCAACCAGTGAGTTGCCGGTAAGCAGACAGCACTGAGAATGAGTAGGCTTTTTTCTTTTTTTTCCCCCCCCATGAATCTATATCTCGCTTCATGAGAAATCTTCAACTACGACAGTGACCTCTGCCCAGCCAGTATTAGCAGGGAAAATATTTGCCACGTAGAGCAATATGTTTCATGCGATACACTCCAGTCGTAGGTTCATGCATTGTGTGTGTGTGTGTGTGTGTGTGTGTGTGTGTGTGTGTGTGTGTAGATGTCAAGATTTTCTACAATTCTAAAACGTTAGAGTGTGTGTAAAAGTTACATTTGCTT
>JADBJO010000332.1:420000-437500 GCA_016801955.1 Conus betulinus | reverse complement strand
ACGTACAGGGATGTACAGGGCCCTTCCGTTTTCATAAACTTGTCTCACTCCCTTTCTGCGAATAAACTGCGAAAACTTATACTCTCTCCCCCCCCCCCCCCCCCCCCCCCCCCCCCCCCCCCTCCCACTTTTCGTCGCTATCCCCCTCTCGACTCAAAACCCCCCTCCTCTCTCTCTCTCTCTGCATCTCCCATCCCCCTCGCCCCCCCCCCCCCCCCCCCCGCTCCTCCTTGTACCTCCTCTCTGTCTCTCTCTGTGACATGTTTTCAGGCCGTGTGCGCATTGCACTGCCATTGAGGCGTCTACGGTATAGTCTAGTACTGCGAATTCAGGTAGCACTGGCCCCACGATAGAGCCGTGATGCTGGTCTGATTCACGATATGAATATAGCAAAGATGGAGTCTAAACTGAATTTTTTTTTGTCCAATTAAAAAGCTTTTATTCATAGTTGAGAGAGAGAGAGAGAGAGAGAGAGAGAGAGAGAGAGAGAGAGAGAGAGAGAGGGAGAGGAGGGAGTACGGGGATGGGGGTGGGAGGCATTTGCAGGGGAAGCTTGGCAGGGCACGTGAGAGAATGAAAAAGAGGGAGGGGGAAACAACTGTGAGAATGACAGGTAGTCAACATGAATTATAACGTCCTCCTCCTCCCCCCCCCCCTCTCTCTCTCTCTCTCTCTCTCTATCGTAAATGCTTTTCATGAAAATAGACCAAACTTTTTGTGCAATCTTCATATCTGATTAGAACCAAGCAATAAACGCAGTGTAAATATGCATCGTCCTCTCTATTTCTTCGGAACAAGAATTAGAAGAATATATTTAAAACTGAACAACAAAACACGAACTGCATTTTCACTTTACGTCCCCTACACACACAGCTAGGCAAACCAGTAACTTTTTTTCATATCGTCTGTGTCTGAACTGATACATCATTGTTTGAGAAATACCAGGTCCACACGTAGCGCGATCGGTCTTTTTTAATCACATATCCAAATCAAATCGTAGATAAATCACGATTGTCAGTGCAGTTTTTATACCAATGATAGTTCGAACGTGGTGATCCTACATTTGCTATCTGTAATCAGTCAAGTCTTTGATGACGAACCAGATGAGCGGGACTGGTGTCCAGTGCTCCCCACCCCTCACCTCCATTCGGCCACACATTGAGTAACAATCCCCATGGCTCTTAGTCTTTCCGATCAGACGAAGTTATTATTTTTTTCTGTGCCTGGGGGACAAAAATACTGGATGGGCATAATTAGAAAAGATTTCATTTTAAACTTCCAGCCCAGAAATATAACATTTACTTCCTTTGTATACGTCGAAGATGAGATGGATATTGGAAATGGAAAAATAAAGAATTGCTAACTGCACCGTTTAACTTTGTCTTCGTTTTTAGTCATATTTGACTGTTTTTGTCACAAAATTGTATTATATATATAAGCCGAACCGCGTGATACGTCGAATTCTGTAAGCTTCCTCACGATTGGTAGGGACAGCCATCGGTATTTTACCTTTTGACACATCACTGAATCCACATTTACACGAAACAGAAGTGCGTTCGAAAGTTTGCGTATTGTCTAATGTATCATACCCACATTCGCTCAGAGGATTGCTTTTGATTTTGTAGAACAAAGATGATTTTAGTGCTTTACCCTGTACGAAATCAAAGCACCAGATGAAACTTCTGTTGGTGTAGATAAACAAAAGAATTCCAGCTTCGAAACCTAAAGCTGGTCTGGCACCACTATCCGATTTGAGTGAACTGAAATGGACAGACCTCGGCTGATCGGTGCGTGTTTCTGCCAGTCTCTACCGGGTGATGTCTGCCAGGTGTCTTTTTAGCCCTGTGTCTGGGTGTTCCAGTGTGTGCTTTCTGAGGGTAAATATGTCCCAGTGTCCGTGTTTCCCTCTGTATATGTACCTCAGTGTCTGAGTTTCTTTCTGTACATATTTTAGCGTCTGTGTTTCCAACCGTTCATGTACATTAGTGTCAGTGTTTCCCTCTGGTTATATGCTTCAGAGTCTTTCTTTCCCCACGTATACATGTATCCCAATGATAATGTTTCCGTCTGTGCACGTGTCCCGGTGTCTGTGTTTCCCTATGTTTACGCGTTCCAGAGTATTTCCCTGAGTAGGTCAGTCTTACAGTCCGGGTTTCACGCTGTGCATGTCCCAATTTTTAGTACCTGTGTCGCCTCGTCCTCAGTTCCAAATCGAAAGCGTAGTTTGATATTGTGTATACAATGTATTCGCGCGCGTATGTAAGTGTGTGCGTGTCTGTGTGTGTGTGGCGGGAGGGGGGGGGGGGATGTGCGTTGTTGTGTGAGTGTATGTATGTTATGTGTGGTCGCGCACGCTCACGCTTAAGTTACAGTAAGAAAGAGAGATGGAGAAAAATACCGCGGAAGTGAGAAAACGAGAGTGAAAACAGTAGAGAGAGAGAGAGAGAGAGAGAGAGAGAGAGAGAGAGAGAGAGAGAGAGAGAGAGAGAGAGAGAGAGAGAGAGATTGTGTAGTGGTACCATTTTAAAGAGTTTAAAACGTTCACGTTTTCTAGTTTCCTTTTGGAATAATGAACTATCTTTTATTTTCATTTTGTTAAATGCCGATATAGCTTGATATAAATCTGATCCTACATTGGTTTCAGTCAGTCATCTCCCTTCTTCACACGGTTCATGATCATTATGCCCTAGCAGCAGGGAAAAATCATGTCACCAATTAACTGGAACCATTCAGTAAGTTTACAGACTTCGGCAAATCGCCAAACCCGACTTTCTTCTTTCCTTCTTTGTTTGTTTTCCCTTTTTTTTTTTTTCTGTTTCTTTTTTGAAAACTGGTGTTCGGGAGGGCACAGATCTTTACTACTGACAAACGGATCCTGGATCCGCTCTTTGATCCGGATCCCGCACCAAGATTTGACGGTTTCACCCTTGGGACACATTTCATTTTTTTCCACTGTGTTTCGAAGGGGAAAAAAATCGATGCAACGGCCTTTGCGTGATCTTCCTGTCTGGCAAGAAAAACAAACGATCAGACGTCGGTGTGTAAACGTGACATTGTTCAGGGAGGTAATCATGTACACGAAAAAAAAAAAAGTTGAAACCAACCTACTCTCTGACCCACCTTCTCTTCGTTTAAAATCCTTTTCTTCTTCTATAAAACATAAGTAAATGTCTTCAAGAGATAGAGGTAAACACAGTAATCTTCCCTGTGACAGATGAATGTCAACAAGATGGTAATCCTCCATGTAACGTAGATAAATGTCTCTTCATGAGATAGGAGTAAGCAAGGTAATCTTCCACACAACAAAGATAAATAGCCTGAAGGGATTGAAGTAAGCAAGGTAATCTTCCATACAACGCTGATAAATGTAAGGTAATCTTCCACACAACGTAGATAAACGTCTTCAAGAAGTAAGAAAGGAACTCTTTCTTCAATACCTGCCGTCATATTCCCGTCCCCCCCCCCACCCCCTTTCCCCAAATGCATCATATCAGTAACTTTCGCTCACTGGTCCACACAGATAAACGTAATTCTAATCCTCCCGTGACTGGAATGTCTAGTGTGAATAAGTCCATTTCTATTTTCGTTCAATCTCGACGCAGGCGCGCGTGCGCGCGTGTATGTATATGCGTGCGTGCGTGCGTGCGTGCACGCTCGCGCGCGTGCGTGCGTGTGCGTGCGTGCATGCGTGCGTGTGTGTGTGTGTGTGTGTGTGTGTGTGTGTGTGCGCGCGCGCGCGCGCAAACTTGCTTGCTTGCATATCGTGCGCGCGCGCGGCTGTGTGTGCGGTTGAATGTGTGTATGCACGAGCGCGCACGCGTGTGTGTGTGTGTGTGTGTGTGTGTGTTGTGTGTGTGTAAAGAGAGAGAGAGAGAGAGAGAGAGAGAGAGAGAGAGAGTGTGTGTGTATGTGGCATTCGTCTGCGTGTGTGATTGCACGCGCGCGCGCGAGTGAGTGTGTGAGCGTGAGTGTGAGAGTCTGTGTGTATGACAGCATGCACACGTGCAAATTCTCATTCCATGTGTACGAACCACACACACACACAAATGTACACGCATACGTGCATCTGAAGTGATCACCACCACCACCAACCCCAACTGACAGGCAACGCCTTGGATCAACGCTCACCTTCCTCCGCCACCCCCCACCCCCCCCCCCCCCCCCCCCCCCCCTCCCCATCACACTCAAACCTTCTTCTCCAGTTCCTTCCTCCCTCTCACCCCCATCCTGGCATCTCCCTTCCTTCAGACTTTCTACCCCTCGTCCCTCCCCCCGTGTCAGCCATCTATCGTCTCTTTTTTTTTTTTTTTTTGTCGCAGGTGGTAACGACAACGGTGGCGAACCTGGTCGCGAGGACCCTGCACGCTAATTATCGCTGCTCCGAGTCTCTTCCAAAGTCGGGGGGTAACATGTAAAAAAGTGACGCGAGCACCGGGCGGCAGGGGGCAAACAAACAGGCCGGGACGGGCCGTCCGTGCACCGGCGTACACAGAATGGTTTTCGGATGCGAGTCGACACCGAGATCACCCAGTGCACCGCCGAGGGTTCGGAATGCCGAGCAGGGTAGGGGTGGGGTGACCGGATCTCTGTCTGTCTGTCTCTGTCTTTCTCTCTGTCTGCCGATCTGTCTCTCACGCACGCTCGCGCGCGCGCGCGCACACACACACACACACACACACACACAAACAACGCGCGCGCGCGCGCGCGCACACACACACACACACACACATACACACGCACACAAGGACACACATACTCGCGTATTCAACGCACGTCCTCCATCCTAACACACACACACACACACACACACACATACACACACACATAGGAGGGAGAGAGAGAGAGAGAGAGAGAGAGAGAGAGAGAGAGAGAGAGAGAGAGAGAGAGAGAGAGAGAGAGAGAGAGAGAGACGGCGGAAGAGGACCTGGATGGAAGGAGAGAGGCAGAACACACATACAGAGAAAGGGGGTAGGAGGGGAGGGGGGGGGGGGGGGGCGTGAAGAGAAGACAGACTCAAGAACAAATACACTGCATAATAATTACAACAGTACCAAAAAAAAAAAAAAAAGAAAAGAAAAAACAAACGAACAAACAAACCAGTATCGAACTGATACGGCGAGGTAAAGGTCTCTATCTGTCTCCCCCCCCCCCCCCCCCCCCCCCCCCCTCTCTCTCTCTCTTATTAAGAGTATCGAGGGGTGTGAACAACGAACAAACCCCTGACTGGACAACCCGAAGTGAGGGAACAGTTACTGGTCAGACCAGCTGTTTCACCCAGAGACACACATACACGCTCGCTACACTTTAATAAGCTTTGGACATCTCAAGATTAGAGGAACTAACTGATGATTCACAAATGTGCCCCGTTCACCGCTAGGGACTGAAGAAGTCTGAAACAAGAAAAAACAACTGGTCAGCTCCTCTGTTTCACTCATTGACAGTATAGGACAAAGAAAAACCTTGGACATACCTTACTGAAAGGTAGTGATTAGATCCGCTGTTTCGCTCAATGATATACGTGCGCACTAGACGATAGGGAACTTCTAAAACACGCGTCCTCTGGAAAACGAAGCGTGGCTGCCCGAGACATGACGAGATAATGAAAAACGACCACACGGCGCAAACATCTCAACCCTCACCCCCCCACCCCCCCCCCCCCCCCCCATCCCCCACGTCTGTGTGTCTGTCTCCCTCTCTCTCCTTTTTAAAATGTACTCGGTAGCCTGGTATTTAGCTTGAGCGTGCGAGTAGTTTTCTGGGTGACCCTCCTGAGAGTTCAACGGGGGTGGAAAGCTAACAACAACAAAACACACCCTCCGAACACGGAATGTGGCTGCCTGCATAACGAGGTTAATGAGAAACGGCCACACACTGCAAACTCCTCGCCACCTGAAATGCACTCGGTAACCTTGGCATTTGCTTGCGTGATCCACCCACCGTCCCCTTCCTTTCCTCATCTCATACCCCCCCCCCCCCCCCCCCCCTCTCTCTCCCCCAAACACCACAGTAGCCCTCCAGCTCTTTCCCGCCCACTCTCCCGAGAATCGATGGGGAAAGCTGGCAATCACCACACGCGCGACACTCCAACGACCCCCCGCCCCCAATCCATCCACCCGTCCCACACCTCACCCCTACACACACACACACACACACACACACACTCCACCCTCACGTAATCTTGTTGCCTGCCACATACGGGATGCCGTAGAATTCATGTTCGGTCCGCTGCAATCGGATGGTGCTGCACATGTCACGCGCGCGCAAGCGTGTGTGCGTGGCTCTCTCTCTCTCTCTCTCTCTGCCTGCGTACGTGCATGTGTGCTTACATGCATTTGTGTGTGTGTGTGTGTGTGTGTGTGTGTGTGTGCGTGCGAGTGTGTGTGTGTGTGTGTGTGTGTGTGTGTGTGTGTGTGTGTGTGTGTGTGTGTATGTGCGCGCGCGCACATGTGTATCCTCCACCTCCACCTCACCCCCCTTGCCCCTGCACCACCCTATCACTCATTCGCGTTTATGTATTAATTTGTTCATGCTCTTGTGTGTGTGTGTGTGTGTGTGTGTGTGTGTGTGTGTGTGTGTGTGTGGTGCGTGTGTGTGTGTGTGTGTGTGTGTGTGTGTGTGTGTGTGTGTGTGTGTGTGTGTGTGTGTGTGTGTGTGCGTGCGTGCGTGCGTGCGTTGTTTAATCCTGAATTTTCAATTAATCCCTCTGCAATTCCATCTCTGGAACGTGAACTCTGTTGATCAATTGCAGCAGCGATCGTTCAAGTGGATGCAGTGCCGTTGGAGCAGAGATGGTCTTTAGAATAACTCCCCCCCCCCCCCCCCCCCCACACACACACACACACACTTTTTTTCTTCTGCTTCTTGTTCTTGTTTTCTCTTGCCCCCTTCAGTCTCCATTTCATTAGAGACCAGCTGACCCAATAAAGCCTTTTCAGGGTTACATAGATAACACTCAAAACAAAACAAAAAAAAAAACCTGACCAAGAACGATCAACGACCTTGTATTTTCAACAGTTTGAACTCACGTGTTTGTTATTTGATGATTTATTATTATCATTATTGTTATCATTATCACTATTATTATTATCATTATTATAGCTTTTTAAAAATTTTTTTTTGGTTATTATTATTATTATCCATGGATCTGAAAGCAATTTTGTTAACAGAGATTTCTATATGTATTGATAATGATCTATTGACATATCCATCCTGCCTCCGTAAGGATGCTGGGGGTTCTTTCAGTACATATCATATAATCGCCTTCTGAAAGTTCTCTGCCAGTAAGTTCCTCTTCTCTCTCTCTCTCTCTCTGGTTGCTAACTATTCCCTGTCCCTTTTTGCTCGTTCTCTCCTGCCTATGTTTTAGAAACTCTTTGACATTTTCATTTCTCTGATCACGAATAACGGCATGCTAGAATTTTCCTTAATTTCAGCCTGGTAAACGGGTAACTGAGAGTGTAACACTATCCCGGGCTGATACTGGTGGTGTCCAGTACACAGTGTCAATATGGTGTCCTTTTCAGTGTGTTTCTTGTTGCATTTAAACGTTTTTCATTCATTTTTTGTTCTTTCCTTTGCTTGCGATCTGGGAGTGAAAAGTTAACCTGAATGGCCGACGCTCTGCACAGTGTTATAACATCTACAAATAGCCAACCATGTTAGTAACTGGTGCGTTTATGCTCACGCTGGCTTTGTTGCTAGTTTTTCTTTTTTTTTCTCTTTCTTTCTTTTTTTTTTTTTTTTTTTTTTTTTTTTTTTTTTTGAAAGACGGGACCTTTTATTCCTACGTGTTGACAGTCCTGAAAGGCCCTATGTGGTCGGCTGGGCTACAAAAATAAAACTATATATACTTACACGTTTATCCATTCATTTAACTGACTTCTCAGCTGGTTCTGTTGGTTTGTGAAACGAACTAGTGCTTGTTGCCTGATTGGTGGTAGATGAAGCGCTCGGTGTTTTCAATCTCTCATCGCTGCGGATTCAGTCAGCGACGAGCAGTCAAGCGAATCCAGTTCAAACCCACCTACACATGGACTGTGGTTGGGGGACGGGGCGTGGAGATAAGAGAGAGAGTGGGGGGAGGGGAGGGGGCTGTGGGGGGGGGGGGGGACAGCTGGCTGTGCCATGCGGTATCGGGAACATTCATTTCCGGACATGAAGTTCGCAGTATGAAATGTATGGATCGTCTTGCCGAGGCGAGTCGAATATTTGCAAATTATAAACAAACTACAGAATTTTGTTTTTAAAACAAGCACACTCCCTTTTTTCAATGCGTAGTGTGTGTGTGTGTGTGTGTGTGTGTGTGTGCATGCGTGCGTGCGTGCGTGCGTGCGTGTGTGTGTGTGTGTGTGTGTGTGTGTGTGTGTGTGTGTGTGTGTGTGTGAAAAGCTACATGGTAAGTACATTTATATAACAAGAAGACCGAAAGAGACTGAAGCGATGCTGAAACTGAGGAAAAGACAACTGAACCCCCCCCCCCCCCCCCCCCCCCCCCCCCCCCCCCCCCCCCCCCCCCCCCCCCCCCCCCCAAAAAAACCAGAACACATTTTTTGACAGTACCAGCATTTAAAACGCAAAAAAAAATCGTTACAATGTCTAGCTGAAGAGGTCCTAGACGCGATGGTACTGACGAGTTCTGTGATGTGATTTGTGAGCAAGACAGGCCTCCACTTAGTGCACAGATTACAGTGTAAACAACGCAAAACTGAAGAAATTGTGACAACTAGATGTGATCATGATTTGTAGGATAGAGACGAACCCAAAGACGCTTTTCAGGTGAATGAACAACAGAACGACCCCCCCAGAGAGAACGTGACTGTCAGTGACATTATGTCGTATCTACAGGGAATGATAAACATTGACAGCGCTCATTTACTAACAGAGAAAGTGCGCCATAGCTTTCCCTGCAGCAACTTAAATGCGAAGAACAGAAATCTTGATGACTGTGAGTAAACTTTTGGGCAGTTACAATGAGAATCACATCGGTGCTCGATGTTTGTAAACTGTTTCGTGATTTGGTTTCCTCATCGCGCGACGTTGTTTTCGGACATGCATTGTCTGCGTTTATTCTTTGGCATTCATTTTTTCGAACAGTCCCATCACTACTGTATCCTTGCATGGGAATGAATTTCGCATTTTGCAAGCTTATCTCTATAAATCATTCACCACTCATTCATCATTCATCTCTCTCTCTCTCTCTCTCTCTCTCTCTCTCTCTCTCTCTCTCTCTCTCTCTCTCTCTCTTAATACATGAACATAACACAAGAGATGTGACGAGTCAAACTGGTCTAAACTACTGTCTTTGAGAACTGTTCCACTAAAGCTGAAATCTGCCCACCATAGGTGCTGAGTGTACCATTGGGCCACGTTGAAAAAAACTGGACCACACAGCGAGGTGTGAGTGCCTACAGGATATGTCTCTATGAACACAGCGTACATTTCTTGACCAATTATCATGTCCGTATCTTTCAGGCCTGGTTAAAACGTGGACCTATGACAGAAATTTGTAAGAGTACTATCCGGTCACGTACACCCAGACAAGAGTTGAACTCTATATATCATTATCGTCATCTTCCTTAATGATCGCCGTAAATCCAGAACAAAAACAAGAAGAAGAATGAATTAAAGAAAGAATTAAAGTCTTTTTTTTTGTCTCTTCATGCTCTGCGCTCGTGGTGACCTCAGATTCGATCTCCTTCCCGCCCCCTTTATCATCCATGTCCGCGATGAATTCGTCAACGTGGTCGATATCACCAAATTCATGGGAACTGCCGTTGGATGGACGTAGTAGTATCCTCCGAAAGGGGACGTTCACTCACGCTGGTTCTCTAACTAAGCAATCATTGTTATCAGGAGAAGGCTTATTAGAACTTGTCTTACGTATGCTGGAGGAGTAGAATATGCACACACTGAACATCACAGCAGTGACTGGGTAGCGGTGCAGTGTCTCTGTTGGTGAGCTGCCTCACGACGACTGAATATTTATGACTCCCTGTAAACGGTTGGCGCGGGGGTTTCAACAGCAAAAAAGCCTGGGTGGTGTGGATGTGAGCTGTAAAAGCGGAATAAGCGGTGTGGGAGTAAAACCACTGGTGGTAAGGGTGGAGGAGGAGGGGTTATGGAGGATCGGAAAGTTTTTACAAAAAGACCAACCCTTAAAAAGAGGGAGTTCTTACACGCGTGGCATACATGGATTTTTTTTTCTTGTTAACTTGTTACCAGAGGCCTTAGTATCGACATCCTGTTCATGCTAAATTACAACAGACTGATCTGAACACCACCAATGCCACTCAACAGCGATGTTGTGTCTCCTCTGGAGACGGCTTCATGACGACCTGGGGCCGGTTTAATTACTGAACAACCGCTGTGGATGGTCCGCAGCCCTTTGAGGGAAGCACGGTTCTCCGATAAAACCAAGTGTAATACACCACATTTATCGTCACTGGACCGCAGTTCACTGACCTGCGGTCGGCCAATGGACGGACGGTTCTACATTCTATCAATGGTCAGATAACCCGCCGTAAGTCGGCCAAAACAGTAACATGCTGCATGTCTGTGAAGCTCCGCTTCAGCTGACCAAGCACACACGTCCCAAACGCGGCTGCCAACATGTAAAAACTGAATTCCTGTCATGATCAGACTAATAACAAACCTGAAGGCAACATACACAGATGCTTATTCCCGACAATCTTTATCCATATGCAATAATTACAGACAACTTTCAAGCAGGTAAAACTGGACCAAGCAGAGCCTGTGGACACTGGCCATTTGAGATACGCACAGGGTTGAACACAGGCTTTGTCGACTGCTGAAGTGATAGGAAAGGACGGAATGAACAAACTCACACCATAAACATTTACAACATTTTCCCCTGTCAAGTAAGATACATAAAATCATTGTTCTTATGTATCAGGACGACTTTCAAGTGAATATTCCAAGCTGATGCCGAAAGCGCAGAGCGTCTATCTTCATTCTTCCTGCCAATGGGATTGTAGGTACATTTGATGACCCCAACCATACATGCACTGACTGTCGCGTCAAGCAGTAGTGTGTGTGTGTGTGTGTGTGTGTGTGTGTGTGTGTGTGTGTGTGTGTGTGTGTGTGTGTGTGTGTGTGTGTGTGTGTGGAATTCATGGTCATTTCCTACCAAAAGGGTAAACAAGTCTGATGACTGAAGTTCAATGACCGGCAGCCATACGCGTATCAGACTGACTGAACGTCAACCGCCACACAACCGCGGTAGGGGGACGACAGTACGATCGTTGGACAAGGAGTCGTTGAACTCTCTATTCAGTCCACACATGCCTGTCCCAGAAACTTTCCAGCTGGGACAGATGATGTCAAAGTCTAGAGCAACCTGAATTTTTCATGAACGATCGAGAATACACCCATATAAACCAAAAGTGCTCCATCAGGACAGAAAACGTAAACGTCAGGAACACACTAACGTTTTTGCGAACGTTCAGGAACACACTTATAACCTATCAACAGTGCTTATGGGGATTGCCGGCGCTGGAGACCGTGAGAAGTCGATCCTCTCGTGCCATATATAGCAGTCAAAAGGAGTGTCTGGGAACAGGTTTTGTGTTAGGTGTTGTATTGACCAATGAGTGGTCGGGAGAAGGTCTCGTGTTATATGTGGCATTCACGAGTGAGTGGCTGGGAGTGGGTTTCGTGTTGAATATGGCATTCACAATGAGTACCTGGGAATAGGTTTCGTGTTATTAAATTTGGCATTCACAATGAGTAGCTGGGAGTGGGTTTCGTGTTGAATATGGCATTCACAATGAGTACCTGGGAATAGGTTTCGTGTTAAATTTGGCATTCACAATGAGTAGCTGGGAGTAGGTTTCGTGTTACATATGGCATTCACAATGAGCAGCTGGGGGTGGGTTTCGTGTTAATATGGCAGTCACATGAGTAGCTGGGAGTAGGTTTCGTGTTATGTATGGCAGTCACAACGTGTGGCTGGGAGTAGGTCACGTGTTATGTATGGCAGTCACAATGAGTGGTCGAGAGTAGGTCACGTGTTATGTATGGCAGTCACAATGAGTGGCTGGAAGCAGGTCACGTGTTATGTATGGCAGTCACAATGAGTGGCCGGTAATAGATCTTGGTGTTATGTATGGCAGTCACAATGAATGATTAGGAGTAGGCACTCGTATTATGTATGGCAGTCACAATGAATAATTAGGAGTAGGCCTCGTGTTAGATGTGGCATTCACAACCAGTAGCTGGGAGCAGGTTTCGTGCCGTGTGTGGCAGAGTCATAACCAGTTGCTGGGAGCAGGTTTCGTGCCGTATGTGGCAGAATCATTACCAGTGACTGGGAGCAGGTTTCGTGCCGTGTAGCAGAGAGTCATAACCAGTAACTGGGAGCAGGTTTCGTGCAGCGAATGGCAGAATCATTACCAGTGGCTGGGAGCAGGTTTCGTGCCGTGTGTGGCAGAATCATAACCAGTGGCTGGGAGCAGCGATTCCAGTGAGAGGGCACATAATTCAATATGTGACAGAAAATAAACTGTGAGTGAATTCACATTATTACGCACCCTTATAATGCAAACCAATGTTCCCGCTTATTGACACAGAAAACTCGTCGTGCTCCTGGACATCTGTCATTCACCTTTTAGGACATTCAAACCTCGTGCTTTTTGGGCTGTCTCCGACTGAGGGACCCCACCGGCACAACGCTAGCCGTCGAACGCCCGAACAATAAACCAGTCCATTGTCACCCGTCGGCAGACCCGTGAATAGGGCCTGACACCAGACTGGCTTTAAAAAAAAAAAAAAAGAAGAAAACCCAACGGCGCCAGGTCCTCACGGAAAGCACCACCACACACCCGAGAGAGTGAAAAAGAGAAAGCCTTTGCCTGGACAGGGGCGAGAACTCTCCACATCCCCTGCCCCTGCCGAGGCTGAGCCGAGACAGCCGCGTTTCCATAATTCATACTCTCAATTTACCATCAGACTCTCCTCGTCCTCCTCCGCCAGTACCGAGGGAAAAAGAAAAAAAAAAAAAGAAAAAAGAAAAAGGTTTCAGACGCAGCACGGCAAATTGAATCCCTCCGGCCCGCAGTCGCTACCCTGGCCAAAGCTGCTTGATGGGATTCTAAGCGCTTCCCCCGGGTGCCAATGAAACAGGTCTCCGGGCGGCGCGAGGCGACACTAAGCCCTGATTTATGAGAAAACTAGTGCCCACGTAACCGTTTCTCTTCCCCGTACCCTGTAAAACCCCACGGCAGGGAAGGTGGGTCGGTGGGGATGGGGACGTGGCGGAGCTGGAGCGAGGTCTTTTCAGCTGGTTGGAATTTCCCTATCCTTTTTTTTGTTTTTCTCCCCCCGTAGCGGCCTTCCGTGCTTTTCATCTCGCTTCCCTCACTTCACTTCCTCACTTTCAAACCGTTTTCATCGCCGATTTCGTCGCGTTTCCCCTACCCGAAAGGGCGGAACCGATGCATTTGCATACTGTTAACGCTCCTGGCAGCAAGGCGCGGTTCCGGCTAGAGCGGCGAAGGTGTGTGGTGGAGCGTGGCGGGCGTCGGTCGGCCGTATCGCGGGGATGGCGAGTATTGATGAGGCGTCGTGATGGCGAAGGGTTTAGGGAGAGGGGGTGGGGAGGAAGTTACCACCGCCCGTGGCGACGGTTCCGCCGATGAGGTTGAGGGTGGAGGGAGGAGGCTGTGGGATGGACAGGGAGGGGAGGGGGGTGGGGGGTGGGGGGGGTGAGGCTGTGGGTAATGCACGGAGAGGCCACGATCACGTCCATCGACATTTTGCCCCCAGAGAGTGGGAGGCCCATGTGGTGTCCTTTGGTGTCTGTGGTCATCGATCTGTGCTCCATATACTACCCCCCCTTCCCTTTCCGGCTCTCCTACCCCTACTCTCTCTCTCTCTCTCTCTCTCTCTCTCTCTCTCTCTCTCTCTCACACACACACACACACACATTTTTTGACCTGCTCAAAGTACACTTTCTGCAACCTTTCAACCATAGACTGGAGCAGAGATCTAAAGCTGAGACGTAAGCCCAGGTCGTTTCGGTAAATCCCAGGTTCAATACGTCCCACGTTTTCAAAGTTCCAGGTTCAATACATCTCAGGTTTTTAAGTCATGGGCTCTATATGTCCCAAGCTTTTAAGTCATGGGCTCTATATGTCCCAAGCTTTAAGTCATGGGCTGTATATGTCCCAAGCTTTTAAGTCATGGACTCTATATGTCCCAAGCTTTTAAGTCATGGGCTTTTAAGTCATGGACTCAAAGCCATGTCCCAAGCTTTTAAGTCATGGACTCAAAGCGCTCCGGTCATGGGCTCAATACGTCCCAGGTTTTTAAGAGGTTCAATACACCCCAGGTTTTAAAGTCATAGGCTTAATGCATCCCAGAGTTATAAGTCATGGGCTCAACATGTCCCAGGTTTTTAAGAGGTTCAATACACCCCAGGTTTTAAAGTCATAGGCTTAATGCATCCCAGGGTTATAAGTCATAGGCTCAACATGTCCCAGGTTTTTAAGTCACGGGTTCAAGATGTCCCAGGTTTTTAAGTCACGGGTTCAATACGTCTTAGGGTTTTAAGTCGCACGTCAATACGTCCCAGGTTTTTAAGTCACGGGTTCAATACGTCTCAGGGTTTTAAGTCTCACGTCAATACGTCCCGGGTTTTTGAGTCATCGGTTCAATACGTACCGTGGTCTGAAATCACTGGTTCAATACATACCAGGTTATTAAAAATCACAGATACAATATTACCAGGTTTCTAAGTCACTGGTTCAACAAGTCCCAGGTTTTTAAGTCCCAGGATAAATACGTTTCAGGTTTTTATGTCCCAAGATAAATACGTCCCGGGCTTTCTGGTCACAGGTTCAATACGCCCTAGGTTTTTCAGTCCCAAGATAAATACGTTCCAGGTTTCTTAATCACAGGTTCACTAGATACCGAGTTTTAAAGTTACAGGTTCTTCAGACACACGTTCAATACGTCCCAGGTTTTTCAGTCACATATTCAATACGTCACAGGTTTATTTTAAGTCACGGGATCAATACGCCTCAGGTTTTCAAGGCAATTGTGCAATACATCCCATGTTCAATAGATCCCACCTTCAGTACGTCATAGATTCTATAACTCTTAGTCACAGGTCCTAGAAGGAGGGTTGGAGTTAGCGTTAGAGTTAGGAACAGGAAGGTTAAGTGTTAGGAACCTCACGTGCTGGATATAGCAGGTTAGTAGTAGAAGTAGGGTAAGGTTAGAAATGAGTTTGGGGTTAGAAATAGGGTAGGGTCAGGATTAGGAATACCGGATGTATTGGACTTAGAAGCAGAGACAAGGCTAGAAGAAGGGTTAGTGTTGGAAATAGGTGAGGGTTAGAGATAAGAACCAGCCACATAATCATTGCATCTGGGACGTGTCAAATCAAGGACGTATTAAACCTGTGACGTGTTGTATTGCACCCACTAGAACTCCAAACAAATGTAACGAATAAAATGGCAATGCGGAAACAACACGTTTCGGCGCTGAGAATTTCCTCAGGTAAGACAAGCAAATGAAAAAAAAAAAAAAAAGGGACATGATTTTTTTTCTTAACACTTTTCAGCAAACAGCGCTGCGTAGTTTGGTTTCCTCCATGACAGCTCCGTGGTACAATGCATATTGACAACGATGCTTACCGCGCTACAGCAGTATACGCTTCCCCGTTATTCCCGGACTGCATCGATCTTCACCTTCAGTCTGACTGAACTGCAGCCTCGAAGACTGAACTCTCAGCTTCGTGTGTTTTTTTCAGATTTCATGGTTGAGTGATACATCAGATGTCTTGGGTTTTCAGACATTGCTTTGTGTGTGTGTGTGTGTGTGTGTGTGTGTGTGTGTGTGTGTGTGTGTGTTTGTGTTGTGTGTGTGTGTGTGTGTGTGTGTGTGTGTGTGTGTGTGTGTGTGTGTGTGTGTGTGTGTGTGTGTGGAAGGAGGTGGGGGGGGGGGGGGGGGGGGGGGGGGGGGGGGGGGGGGGGGGCGGCTCTCATTTATGCAAGGTTCGTGACCGAGAAATAAGTGTCAACAGTTGGGAGGTTAATAAACAGTCGATCAGAAAAGTCACCACAAAAACACACCAAAGCGACTCAGCGGCAGTGCACAGCGCTCTGAGAACTGACTGGGACTGAGAGGAAACGGGCCTGGGTGCAGCTGTGCAAGGGGGAGCCGTCATGGGCAGCGTGGGAACAAGACCACTGGGAAGGCACAGAAAATGAGACCAATGTCAGTTTCAGTGCGGCAGCGTCACCACATATTCCATGCACAGTACACTTACTAAGCCCACGAAGCCACTTTACTACAGATTCCAGATAGAAGACTGAAAGTTCCGTAGTATGACGGAATCCTAGGGGCTGTGAACAGAGGCGAGTTTCATAGACGCGATGACTGGCTAGGTGGCTAGTTTATGCTAGCGGCAAGAGATGTCTGCGAGAAAGGTGTGTGTGTGTGTGTGTGGGGGGGGGGGGGTGGTGTAAACAAACGGACGCAAGACATTTTCAAAAAACGCAATGTGACTACTTCTTAAAGCTGTCGTTGCTGTTGAAGGATCAGTGTTCTGATGGTTTTTGCCATAGGTGAAAGAACGTTGCTACTTTTCCTGCATCAATCACACGATGTTGCAAATGTCGGTTTTTTTTTCTTCTCGCATGCGCGAGAGAGAGCCCCCAAATACACTAGCAAATTCTCGCCTTTCCTGTTCTCGCTATTAGTATGTGCTATGAAACACTGGCACGCAGCAAGCAAGCGAGACTTCTCGATACCTCGCTTCTTCCAAACATCAGGTACCCATTTACCTCTGGGCGGAGAGACAACGTGTTCAACCCGTAAAAATCCGACTCTACGAGTAAATCGAATTCTTGGCGTTAGCGCAAAAACCATGTTGACTATGGAAGCCCATCGTTTCGATAGCAACATCAGGAACACATCACAAAGAAAAACATGTTCTCCAAAGAACACAGCGAGCAGTGTAATATGTACGCACATACATGTGTGTGTGTGTGTGTGTGCGTGTGTGTGTGTGTGTGTGTGTGTGTGTGTGTGTGTGTGTGTGTGTGTGTGTGATTAATTTCATTTGTTTGATTTTTTTTGTTCGTTTGTTTGCTTTTTTATTAAGTCATGTATTCCGTACACATGTTACTAAATGAGATATTATTTCTGTTAAGTACAAGGTTGAAGAATTCCACAAAGAGTCACCAGAACAGTGGAGCGTGATTTGGATGAGAGAGAGAGAGAGAAGAGAGAGAGAGAGAGAGAGAGAGAGAGAGAGAGAGAGAGAGAGAGAGAGAGAACTCGAACGCGAATATATTCTGTACAGGCCATAGTCCCATTGGAAAGTACAAGCAATCATATCAACAATTTCAATAAAGACAGTATCTTAAAACATACAACAATTTCAATAAAGACAGTATCTTAAAACATACACCGCATTCATGACATAAAAATATGATAACCTGCTCTCGCCTTGAATGCCTGATAAGAAAAAGAT
>JADBJO010000332.1:402500-415000 GCA_016801955.1 Conus betulinus | reverse complement strand
GAAGCGTCGTCGGACCGTTCCGTTCATTGTCCATAGGTCGAATGTTTTTGGTCCGTTTGCGACGCATGGAGACTATGGGAACTCTTTAGCTTCAAAATCACGGAAGCAGTAACGCTCGTCGGTATGAAAACAGTGTTACTGCAGGAAGCAAACAAACTGTTTTTTTTTTTAACGTGAAAACAGACATATTTACTATAAGAAAACAGTAATTACGATGCGAATGAAGCAATTTGCACACACACAAAAAAAATTCCCGAGTGAAAAGCGTTATTTTTGACGCTGTCAACACGTCAGATGATTCAAACTGTAAAATCCAATCTGATGACCCTAACACGCCACTGGCAGTGAAAACAGTCAGTTTTAGCGGGCATTCCAGATTTCTTTCTAACCTCTGCATCTTCACAGAGCAGTTATTTTCAAGGTGTTTGGTCTGCGCCATACACTTATGACACCAGTAGCAGCATTCACATGGTCGTACACACCTGATTTTATCTAAGTCAAACATTTTCATGATTCATTATTGCCGTTTTCATGGCAGTCACGTTTGACGGTCCAAACTCCAGAAAATAAAAAAAAAGAAATTAGAACGCAACGTAAGCGAGTCACTTGTTATCACGTGAAATGGTGACTAGTCATTGCTTTTGTTCAGAAAAAAAAATACACCAACCCACCCCATGCCCCCAAAGCAACAAAAAGTGTTCACGTGGGCTGTAGAAACTGATGGAAACTCTCAGATACCGACAATTATCCGTGATCAAGCACTCGTTGCCGCTAGGATAATGGTTCAGTCGAATACATCATATGAACAGGGATTGTCTGGTAGCCAAATATGCATAAGGAGGAGGACAAGTGTCGCTCCTCGTTTTACCATTATTCGTGTCTGACGATGTCCCATGCGTTCGCACTGGTCACAGACCTCTTCTGGGCACCACAGTCACAGCCTGCCACACGAGAATGGATAGTCATCTCAGACAAGCACGTAATCCAGTGTGAGGCTGTCTGCTGTTCAACAAGACTGGCCCCACTGCCTGCGCCTAGTGCCCGTCCGGGATCATACCACCGTGTGTGCGCTTCAAACTTGACAGTTTTTGACTCAAGCAGCGGCTAACTTTGGCCAACAGCCAGCCAACACGTGAAGTGGACAGGGTACCGATGAGAACAACAGGAAGCGATGAATGCCTTTTTTTTTTTAATAGGCATTCTTTATTGCACAGATGTGTACATAAACAAATTATTGAAGTGAAGCAACAACAAGCAAATGCTTATGATGTGCCCAGTGACAGAAAATGTCACAACAATAAACACATCGGCGGACTGCATAATCAACATTGACGCGTAAGAGAGAAAGAAAAATGATAAAGATCATATGGGAAAAATTTGTTGAAAATATCGATTTATATTAAAAGACAGGAAAGAAGTTAGAACAGAGTAGAAGAATCAAACAACGATGCAACTAGGCAATCTACACAACAAATATGATTCCCCATGTACCGAACATACACAAATTTGAACACACACACACACACACACACACACACACACACACACACACACAGAGAGAGAGAGAGAGAGAGAGAGAGAGAGAGAGAGAGAGAGAGAGAGAGGCGTCCCGTCTCATGAACACCAAAGAGGTCAGCCCCGTGTCGCAGTAGGAGTACTAAACAACCATTCACAGCCATCCGTGGGCCACCCTGACAAAAACGTCGAGGAGATGAAGAAGAAGAGAAACAAGAAGATGAACAAGCATAAGGAGATGAACAAGATCAGGAAGAACAAATACCTGAAGAAGAACAGGAGGATGAGGGAGAAAGCTAATTCGCTATATTATCAAAATCGTTTACTTTGGGCAATAGACTGATGCACAGTTTTGAAAATTTCTTTCGTTTTCTTCCCTAGTTTAGTGTTTGGTCACCAAAAAGAAGTGTGTGAGTATCAATACAATTAGCACTGAGAGTGAATATCGTATTCATTTCTTATCTGTATGTAGTGTGAACAATATAACAGGTAGTGCACTGCGTTTTCTGTGTGATGGCCACACGCACATTTTGGATCAGCCGGTAAATGTCTATTGTGTAAGTCGTGATTAATGCTACTCATTCCTAAACGTAATCTACAATGGTTGGATTTGGACGGTTCTATGGTCTTCCTTCCAAATGTAAGTGGTAAAATGTGGCACTGACCAGGGGTAATATTGACGAGTTCTGTTTTATTCTCGTTAAAGTTAATTTTCCAAAGTTTGGCCCAACGGGCAACTTTCTGAAGATCAGAATTTAGGAATTCTGCCCTGATATATGGATCATTTAAGGCGAGCGATAAACTAGTATCGTCAGCAAACAATTTGATTGTTGCCTGGATTTCATTTATTTCAATGAATGCCTTCAGCATGCGATACAGAGCTTTCGCAAACGGCAAAGACATTTACACCCACCGAACTCCCATCTTTATCTCTGGGCGTATAACTCCACGAGTGATCGTCAAAATAGGTTTCCAACACGTGTGGCAGAAAAGACGTCTGTGTGAGACAGATGATTTGAAGGTGGGGGAGGGGGGGGGGGGGGGGGAGAGAGAGGGGGAGGGGAGAGAAGAAAAAAAAGTTACTGTCGGTGACATACCGGTGCGACAACAGCATGGTTGCATCGAGAGAACAAAAGGTCTAAACACACACACACACACACACACACACACACACACACACACACACACGCACACACAGATGGGGTGGGTATAAGGAAGCGCATACTTTTTTTTATCGGTGAGGACATCAATAGACGAACGATTATGTATTGGCTGCTATTAATTTGTGTTCTTATATTCACCCCTCACACTTTAAACATCACACACACACACACACACACACACACACACACACACACACACACGCACGCACGCACGCACGCACGCACGCACACACACACGTGTACACACACACACACGCACGCACACACATACACACACACACACGCACGCACGCACACATACACGTCTTTCTATCAAAACCATACCGCTCACACTGACGCCACAACCAAACGAATTTCCCCCCTTGCTGGGCTATAAGCCGAGAGTCCCCTACACTCCACCCCCCCCCCCCCATCCCATACCCTACCACACCCCTTCCTCCTCGTCCTCCTCCTCCTACGCGACCCCTCTCCCCCACTAATGAGACTCGTTCCTTGACAAGGTGAAACCCCGCACAGTCCACGGCGGTCAGGGCAAGCCGTCAGTCCAAGACAACCTCAGGCAGGACA
Organism: Conus betulinus; assembly: GCA_016801955.1. Taxonomy (NCBI): domain Eukaryota; kingdom Metazoa; phylum Mollusca; class Gastropoda; order Neogastropoda; family Conidae; genus Conus; species Conus betulinus. Next base: position 411,755 of record JADBJO010000332.1, on the reverse strand, counting down.
GAAGCCACGAAACTGGAGCACACCTGCCTGAGAGAGAGAGAGAGAGAGAGAGAGAGAGAGAGAGAGAGAGAGAGAGAGAGAGAGAGAGAAACGAAATTTACGAACGAGAGAGAGAGAGAGAGAGAGAGAGAGAGAGAGAGAGAGAGAGCAAATAAAGTTCACGAGAGAGAGAGAGAGAGAGACAGAGAGAGAGAGAGAGAGAGAGAGAGAGAGAGAGAGAGAGAGAGAGAGAGACAGACAGACAGACAGACAGAAAGACAGAGAGAGGCCATGGCATAAAGGAACACGAATTACCGGAGTGACTACCAATCAGACGGCTTTACTATTTACGGTGCATGGTCAAACTAAACAGAAAACAAAACGAACAGGCAATAGAAACAATAGCAACGGTCACAACTACACACAAGCCTTTTCTTTCTGGTCTCCAGACATATCTTGTTTGGTTTGGAAGGTGAAGTGGACTACAAGGAAAATAAGCAGGATATTTCAACTTTTATCTAGTGTTCAGAATTACATCCACTGTCAGAGAAATGCGCTTGTTGCCTGTCTTTTTCATTAAGTTAGCATGTATAGACTCTCTCCCTCTCTCTCCCTCTCTCTCACACACACACACACACAAAAACACGCGCTGCCCCTCCCCTCTCCTTCCTCATGTGCCCCCTCCCTCCTTATCTCTCCCGTCTTTATTTACCACGTCCCCGTCTCCCATCTCCTTTCCCCCATCACCCCGTCCCCTTTTCCCCCTCACCTCCCCCTGTTCCCCCATTCTCCTTCCCACCCATCCTCAGCTTCCCCTACTCCTCCCTCTCCCTCCCCCTCATCCCCTTCCGCCCATTCTTTTTCCCTCCACCCATACACTCCCCCACCCTTTGCCTCTGACCCGCTTCGACTCTAATAAAGAAATAAAAAAGGAGGGGGCGTAAGAGGGAGGTGGGGGGGGGGGGGGGGGGGGAGGGGTCGGAACCTGGGATCGAATCACGGACCTTCAGATCTTCAGTCTAACGCTCTCCAAAACTGAGCACCCCCAGCTGTCAGTCAATACAACGTTAGGATGATGAAAAATTGAAGCCACATAACACCCGAATGATAAAGGCAATATTTCAGTGTATTTTCCGATTTCTCAAACCCACACTGGCCAACTGACGAACAAAACACTTCAGATTTCTGTGGCTGTGTAGCTGAGAAGAGTTCACTGGAAAAGAGTTCACTTAGAAAGGAGTTCATTGTAGGGACAGTTCACTGAGGGATGGGGGGGGTGGAAGGGGGAAATTGTAGGAGGCCAAGGAGAAAAAGGGGGGATAGGAGGGAGGGGTGAAGGTGCAGAGGGTGGAAAGCACAGAGTGGGAAGTGGAGGGAAGGTGGTGAAATGAGCTGGGAGGGGGAGAGACAATAAAAATAACAATAACAATAATATACTTACAATTATCATTATTATTTACCTTCCCTCTACCACCATAACCATGAGCAAATAAGTGAATATCAGAGGGTAGAAAGAAAACTGAAAGTGGAGGATGAAGTGGGAAAGGGGCGAAGGGAGGGGGATGGGGTGGGGGGGGGGGGGGGGAGAGAGAGAGAGAGAGAGAGAGAGAGAGAGAGAGAGAGAGCATCTATTTAGACAGTATGCCCAGTCTGTACGAACAACGGCGAGGTATGCTTGACTCTCTGATCTACGGTTTTACATAATTAAGAAAAAACGAGTGGTTGGCAGTCTTAGCCTGCTGTCAGAAAATCGGTTTTAAAAAAGTGTGTGTGTGTGTGTGTGTGTGTGTGTGTGTGTGTGTGTGTGCGCGCGCGCGCACGCCTGCGCCAGCGTGTGTGTGTGTGTGTGTGTGTGTGTGTGTGTGTGTGTGTGTGTGTGTGTGTGTGTGTGAGAGAGAGAGAGAGAGAGAGAGAGAGAGAGAGAGAGAGAGAGAGAGAGAGAATCTAAGTAGATAGTAACCATCACGAAGTGACCATTCTGATATGGCCTTCGGAGATCGGCTGGGCTATAAACGACATGAATCACATCAATCTCTTTTCGAATCCCAACATCGCTCCGTCATTTGGCGGCAGTAAGACTTCGACAAACGCTACTGTTTAGCACGACAGGGAGTCATTCTTGACCTGCCTATCACGCTACATTCTAAAACGTTGTTGAATGAGAAACAGCAAAGACATACTTCACAAAAATACACACACAAACAGATCGACTGACAGAATGGGCTTCATACATAAGAGGTGTGTGTGTGTGTGTGTGTGTGTGTGTGTGTGTGTGTGTGTGTGTGTGTGTGTGAGACCGCCGCTGCGCGACTCCCGGAATTCTCTTCCAAGTTCTTGCGATGAGTATCAAATCAATCCAAAGAGCATACTTAGCTCATAGAGGAAAACAACTCTAAACACTGCTGCCAAGGTAAATGTAAACGATTACAGTCAAAACTACAGAGTGATGAGTGTGCCGGGACTCGATCTGTAGATTTTGTCATCTTTCCTGCTTGAGGATCACGTCGTTCTTAAAGATGAAAAATAAAATAAAAATGATAACTCACCAGTAAGCCAGGCGCCTGCAGGGACAAAGGCTGTCGGTGTGTTGGTCGAAGCCGGGGCAAGAACGTTCTACAAACAAACGGCATGAACAGGCCTGAGGATGACAAGTGAGGATGATTAGAGGATAACGAAGTAAATAAACCTGTGCTGGCTCTGATTAGTAGCGAGATGGATTTGAAATGTACTCAGCACCGAAAGAAGCTGGAGTGTGACAAAGGCAGCAGGTAAAATGACAACAACAACAACAAAGAAATACAGGGTAAAGACTGGCAGAACCGCAGAGTTGTGAAGGCTGCAATCAGGTCACATGGACAGAAGGTGCTGGTTGGTTTTTCTTTTCAGGACAACAAGAAACGGACAACAGTAAATAGGAAGATAAACAAGCAAACAAATAAATTAATGAATAAATAAATAAATAAATGAACTCTACCGAACACACCCGTCAATAGGTGAACAGCGGTCTAATCAAGTCCCAGTCACAAGGAAGTTTACAAATTGGCGAATCACGAAGGAATGACTGAAACAATGTTAGGAAGAAAACAAAAACTTCTCAGGGACTTCTGTCCGCTTAAAAACCGATTCAACTTCGATTAAAACGAGCTAAATAATGCCTTTAAATTACTAAGGAGGATAGCGATCGGACAGGTAACATTTTCTGATAATGTATCACCATTAACCCTCCCTCCCCCTTTCAGCCCCCCCCCCCCCCCTCTCTCTCTCTCTCTCCCTACACCATAATGATTGCATCTTTGATGCATGAAGTGATCAGAACTCTCACTCTCCTTGCTGCCCACGCGCACTCCCCTCCCTCCCTACTCCCGCAGGGCGTGTCCGTTGATGTGCATCAGAGCGCCGGATGAACCCACAATGGCAGATCCTGGAGGGGGAGAGGATGAAGGTGGAGGGCTTCACGTGCAACAACGGTTTTACGTTCAGGCCCACATATGAAGGCAGTAATAAATCAGCAGAAGTACGTTCAAACGCCGCTACTCTTTCCACTGCCTTTGACTGCACATGTCGTTCAGCCTAACCTTTGCGCACTTAAACGTCGAGGGAGAGGAGGGGAGACACATGCTCTCCCCCCCCCCCTCCCCCCTTGGTTGCACTTCTTGGCTACTTCGTTGATATATCTTTTGTTCAGAGATGTTGATGATTAGAAAGACTAAATCGATGTGGATACTACTTTCTAATCTTCAGATCGACGATTGTCACCTCTGGATGCTAGACTATGTTGGGGGTTTAGGGTCTGTTATACAACGTGAATTGTGTAGAATGTAGGCTGTGTAGGGATGCCAGCATATAATGATTGTCTCTCAGCATTCCAAACACGTGTTGTACTAGTTTTCCCTTTGCTATCACACTACTTGACTCTCCCTCTCGGGGAGGGTGGTCGTGGATGTGGTGGTGGTGGTGGTGGTGGTGGTGACGGTGGTTTCTGCTTGCTATTAAAGTGACCCCAACCGTTTTCCTTTCCCGCTGTGTTTTGGAAGGTCTTTTACACTTTATTCTCTCTTTCTAGTTTATTTGCCCATGCTGGCGTTTCTGTTGTAAGATGGTGAAATTGTGAACATTGTTCAGTGTGAACATTAAGCTGGCCATTCTGCAGAATCAGATTGTCCCTGTGTATTTTTGCAGTGCTTGCTTTTTTTTTTTTTTTTTAATCGATAGTTAGCACTGTGTTCCTTTCAACCTCACGACTGTCAGCTCCGCAGGACAACACTCGAACCGTCTGACTACCGGTCCCTCGAACCTTCACCTCTAACCATTGACTTAAGGAAAGGGGAGAGGGGGGCGATATCCAGCTGACTTTGATGTTGCCATCACACATCTGCCTGAAAGATGTAAATACATCACCTATTACGTTGAAAGTAGTGTACATGTGTGTGTGTGTGTGTGTGTGTGTGAGTGCACGAGCCCGCGCGTGCGCGCGCTCGCGAGCTTTTTGTTTTCATTGACAGGACTTGTAGCAAAAGAAAAAGCCCCTCCGTACAGGACAGGCTGAAAAAGGTGGTGAAAAGCGGGAAAACTGTGGGGGAAAAGACAGCGATCACTGAATTCCCGGCTGCCAGCCGATGTTCCTTGGACAACCACCCACATCGATAGAAAAAATTGGATTGTTGTTAGCGATTGTCAGGACAATTATGATAAGAAGAGTGAAATAGATTGCATGCTGCTCAAGAGACACCCAAATGAAAATAGATACTCAAACCTAATACAATGCATTTTTTTTAAGTCAAAAAAAAAAAAAAAAAAAAAAAAAAAGAAGAAGAAGAAGAAGAAAAGAGAAAAAGCCAAGTGCATTTTCGATAAACGTCTTTTTTTTTTCAGACGTCGATGCAATTGATCATAAGACTTGCTGAATGTGTGAGTATTCCCCCTAACTCTTCCCCCTTCATTAACGCGTTAGGCCGTTCCAACGCGTTATATATAGTTGTTACAATACGAAACTTTGTTACCACTGGCCAGAGTAAAGAGACCACCGACTGGATGGCTAATGATACTACCTGTAGAGAACAACTGTGGCTTCTTTAGCAAGCAACTTACCTTCCATGTCACTGCATCCGTTCGTTCATAATGTTTTTCCCCCTTTGTTTGGTTGGAAAATTCTTTGTCATGCAACCAGCTATATCACGGTAAGATCCCCCCAGGCACGTTGAAATCAAGCACAAGTACTTTTCGACTGGCAAAAGGTCACTGTCTTGACGACCCTAACGAAGGCAAACTCACAGCTGTCCTGAATGCACAGTGGAACCTGTGGGCTCCTAGTGATACGGTCCATGGACTGAACGCCTTTTTGACAGCAGTTTTGTTGTATCACAACCTCTTATGTCGGTGGAGCACATGTGGGACTATAGAGAAAGTTGAAAGCTATCTTGCCAGTAAATCCTCGGAGTAGCTGCTGACAGGTAGCAGGAGGAAAAGGCAGGGCATAACGGGGAAAGTAGGCGGGAAAAGTAGGGGGAAAGCAGCGCTCACTGAACACATCTCATCCGCGACGGGCTTCACGTGCAAGCCAACCAAAAGCCGTGTGTTGTCCCAGATGACTGCAAGCTAGCGCCTCGTTAGAGAAGGGCGATTTGAAAGGGCATCTCCCCCTACTCCACCCTCATCGCTCCTTCCTTCCTTCCCCCCCCCCCCCCCCCCCCCCCCCCCCCCCCCCTCTTTCTCACTCCCGCGTCGCCCATAAGCCCCAATGGCTTCTGCCCTCCCTTGTCACATTAAATCATAATGGGCGCATGAAGGGATGGGGGGAAGGTGAGGCCAGAGTGTAAGAGGGTGCCCGTTTATCTAGATTATCGTAAACGTCTCCGGAGGGGATGAATGGGCAGTTTTTATAGGTTCTGGCCCATTCGGGCTGGTCGTCTTGGTAGGTATACGCCGGCCGCAACACAGACAGACGCTGGATAGGGAGGGGGTGGAGGTGGGAGGGAACAGAGAAACAGGAAGGGGTGGTGGGTGCGAGTGAGCTGGGGTGGGGGGGGGAACAAGTCATAATGCATAGTCATGCAGTCTGCCAGCCGAAGAAATAAAGTGTCAGAAAAGGGGATGCAATACATAAGCGCCGAAACAATTCTCATCACAAATTGAAATTGCTTCCCCTGACGTGACAACAGTTATTACTAGTTGCGAACGTGCGGTTTTAGTGATTCTTCCATAAATATTGTGCGTTCAAAGCGTCCAGCAGCTTTTCCGCCGGCATTTCGTTACAGTGTCGGATCTAGGCACTGTCAACTTTAATGACTTGACTCTGCAAACGATCTTCAGTGATTTGATACAGATCAAACAAACATACAAACAGTAACAAACACAGATAACATCGGTTTGATTGGTATGACAGGAAATCTTAAATAGGGCAGGGAATAGTAAACAGTAGATAACGACCAAGTCGGGCATCTCTTGCGCCCATGATGAAACTGTTACACGTCCGTAACTCCAAACTATATTCAAGACCAACAAGGCTGTACTAGTCTTGAATACATGTTGTGCTTGTTCATCCCGCCAGTTGTTCTCGCTGTGTACGTGGGTCAGGTACAGGGTATATGGGCAAATCTGGAACATCCTGTTCTCCTGCTTTGATCTGTGTGCCCTGTGATGGCATGTCTGCTACTCAAGTTGGTGTCGTGAGCAGCATTCGTTTGGAGTTATGGGTGAGTGATCATTTCATCACAGGAGAAACAGTTAACCCTAACTGCTCCTTCATAAGTGATCGTTAATGACTGAGTGTCATGGAACACTGAGCTTCCTTGACTAGATATTGGACAGTCAACAGAAATTGTGCAAGTGGTGCTTATGTATGTCTTTGCGGACTGGAACACACTGTCAATCATCATGTGAAGCAGGTGCAAGAAATCGTATTACCCGATGTTGCAAACAGAAGTAAAGTGTCTCATTAGGAAAAAAAAAACATTGCCAGAGCAGTCAAATGCGCAAATGATGAAAACTTGTGAACATGATTAACTTCACTGCTCAGAAATGTGATTGTGCTTAGCTTAGGAAATCATCGACAATTTGTCGGTTGCACTTTCTTTCGCTATTTATGTTTTAAATTAATCGTTCAGGATTAATTGTCTTGTGATTCGTTTGTCCACGTTTTTTTTGGGCGGTGCGCTAATTTACTATCAAAAATTTGTTTAATCGTTCAGTTTCAGATTGTTCCGTTTCAGAACTGAAAGGTAAACATTTTCCGTTTTGCAGTCGGCAGCTTCTTATAACACCCACCCCCCTCTGTCTCTCTCTCTCTGTCCCCCCCCCCCCCACACACACACACACACACACACACACACACACACACACACACACACACACACACACACACACACACACGCACACACACACACAACACACACACACACACACACACACACACACACACACGCACAGAGTTGGGGTGGATGGAAAACTTGAGCTGGATACAACTCGACAAACTGCATGATAAAAGTCATTCATCATGGTGACGTTATAGCCCTGACTGTGAAGATCATATGTTACGTAATAATTCTGCCTTTATATGGTTTCCTTGTAACGAAGAACTTTAATATCTTATTTCAAGTGCATGTTCGTCCCAGTCGATTATTTAATTTATCACTTTTTCCCTTTATCTAAAGCTATGAATGGGCTCAAACGCTTGAAACATTAAATCGTTAACATTCGTATATTAACATTCTCTCTCTCATACACCACACACCCACACCTACACCCATACTCACGCACACATGCACGCACGTACGCACGAACGCACGAACGCACGTACACACACACACACACACACACACATTTTTTCTTTTGTTTAATTGATGACCAATGACCCGTTGATTACACATAAACATTCAACTACATTTAAAGTTTCAAAACTATACCTTGATGAAAAAGGCTACACTCAAATGAAGCAAGTTAACCAGCCAACCTGCCTATCACCCGACCAGTCAATCAGCCAGTAAAGCAACCGGTCAACTCCACATAAATCTCTTTTCTTCAGAATGACATCGAGCCCAGAAGTTTAGAGATTATTTCCTACATTGTCAGGCGACGGACAAGCGGCACAGTGTGCCTGCTGCACGGACAGATTAACTAATACCCCAGACACAGACTGATCTTACAAGAAGCTCATGCATATTGAAACCGATGACGTCAGCTGCCAGGAACAGTCTGGTCGTTTGATATGTGTCAGTATATCAAACGAGTATGTCGACGGAAAGTTAACTGCTTATGCAAGTTTCCCAAAGAGAAGGGTCTTAAAAGTCTTGTTCACGCTCTTATGTTTTAGTCACGGAAACTGTGCAGCTCGCACACACTGAATGTAACGAACAACTAACACAATGTGATTGCGTTATCATCATCACCTGTGGTCAGTTGTCTCAAAGGGCGGAGTGGTGAGCGGTATCTTACATGGAGGAGGCATTGCTAGTCCGCATGCGTCATAGTTTGTTCTGAGTGACACCGAAGGTGTGAGTAGTAAATAGAAAGATAAAGGCCACGACAGACGTCTGACAGGCTCACAAACCTCACCATAAGATGCTGTGAAAAAAAGGAAAAACAAAAATAAGTATTTCTACTGACAAAGATAATGTTTAACTGATTTAAACAAGACGGTTGATACATGTCTATTTTTCTTTTCACGAACTTTAAACTGCGAGGGGCAAAGGTACAATTTGTATCTTGTGAGTCGACGTGAGATGGCAAAGATTGTGAAGGTTTTGTGACTTTGCTGGGGTTGAATCCAGAAACAATAACTGCGTATATGTCTCTCTGAGGGCAAGGGCATTTGGTTTGTTAAGGGAGATTTTTGAGGGCAGTGTTTAAGGTCAGTCTGTGAATGGAAAATACTAGCTGCGCGAGGGAAAGACCGACACCTTCATGCAGATTAATACTGAAGACGTCAGCTGCAGCATGACTCAAAAAAGAAATAAACGTCGGTTTCATTTCGTTTCAAGGATGGTCTTTTTTTCAAATCGTCCTTTCGTCTCAAAGTGTGTGTGTGTGTGTGTGTGTGTGTGTGTGTGTGTGTGTGTGTGTGTGTGTGTGTGTGTGAGAATAAATCTGATGTTTTATTTTTTGTTTGTACGATTGTTTTCATAACTCACGTCTTATTTCTATCGACTCTAAACAGTAACGACAAAGAATCTACATCAGCCTGCAACACTGAACAATGAAAATGAATAAAACAAAACAAACAAACAACAAAAAAAATAAATAAATAGATAAATAAATAAAGTGCCACTTCTCATATTTTTC
>JADBJO010000332.1:395000-397500 GCA_016801955.1 Conus betulinus | reverse complement strand
GAAGTTATCAGTCTATCTACGTCTCCGCTCAAGTGAAATCGCCGTCAACGTTGTCAGCAGTGCTAACAGAGGGAGACTTTCGTAATAGGCTGACGTCAAAACGGCTGACTGCACATCATCCTACAATAAAGACTAAGTGCTCTCCGGTATGGGTGAGGGGTGCCGGAGGAGGCATGAAAGGAAGGTGAAAAATGGGGAGTGGGGTGGTAGGGAAGGGGGGAAGGGGTGGGGGCAGAGAAGCCAACTTAAAATGATAGTGTCCCGTAAATAAGAATCCGCGATGATGTTGGTATACGACCCAAACGTACACAGATCTGCGTTCAGCTATTTCTGGTCTTTCCTACGTTTTTACCCCACGTATTGTGCCGGTAGCGCGACTGTCTCCTGCCTTTTACTTTATCTGTCCGTCGTGATGATATCACTCTTGCCTACAATCCTTTTACATGTATTAGTTTGTACTATTTTTCTTTCTTTTTAAAACATGACTGAGTTTAGTGTCTATATTCTCTCTCTCTCTCTCTCTCTCTCTCTCTCTCTCTCTCTCTCTCTCTCTCTCTCTCTCGTAAGCTGTGCTGCGTTGCAGAAGGTGTAGGGATGCGGATAAAGATGGGGAAGCGGTAAGAGTTTCTTACAGGTTTCACGACTTCATACTTTTTTTTTAAAATTCTGTATTGATCGCTGAATCTATGAATCGAAAGGTTCTGAAACAGGCACACGCTGCTGTTGATGACTTGCATCGAGTAAACAGTTCGTTTTTGACCGTGTACACCATAAGATTCGGCTGGCTAGAACTTCTTTTTTTCTTTTTAACATGAAAGCAGGATTGAAAGGTGAAAACAAGAAAAGGAAATGAAAACGGTACAATATGTGTATGTGGGTAAGGATGGGACGGGAGTGGGGGCTGCGCATTGTGAATGCCAGTGAAGATGGAATGTGGTGCGTGGACAGAATGCAGAGGACTCCAAGCTGCCGCGGGGTTGTGCTGGGTTACATTACCACTGACACGGCACACGACTGATATTAACAGAGGACCCCAATGGCGAAAAACACCAACAGCAGCAAAACCAACCAAACAGTATCATCTTACACTCTCAGCACGGTCATTCTCGCCTCATGGGGCGAGAACAATTTTTGTTTATCAAATTATGTATCACTTTATGTAATTACTGTGACATCAAAAGGATTTGAAAAGAAAAAAAAAGATCAGCAGTGTAGGTCTGTACTGAAACCATTAAACTGGCGGCTAAACAGAGTGCTCCCTGCTGAGCGTTTGCATCTGCCCGTTTCTTGTGAGCTGCGCAAGCGTCACCCAAAGGGCTTTTCTCGATCGGTATACATATCTCCAACTCTTGTGACAAAAATGAATGACATCTTACGTGACGAATGCATTAGCTCAAGATACCTTAGGTGTGTGTGTTTGTGTGTGTGTGTGTGTGTGTGTGTGTGTGTGTGTGTGTGTGTGTATGTGACCCTGTTGAATGTAATAAAATCGATGTTACATAGAAGATCTGTCTAATAATGATATCTGACGCAAAGAATCAGTGTAAGGTTAGGTATGAGTTAACAAAAAAAACTAAAAAAAAAAAAAAAGAAGGACCAGAGTATCTATTAAAACAGGAGTCATAAAAACTGACGAGTGCACCACGTGATTTGTCACAAGTACATTGAACAGCTAGGACAGTATGAGATAGTTTTTGATCGGACAACCACACTTTTTCATCCATGACATACGGTAGGAAAATGTTTGAAAACTATAAAGTGGGAATGGGTATTTAAAAGAAGCAGAAACGAAGAAGAAGAAGAAGAAGAAAAGAAAAGTAGAAGAAAGAAAGAAAGAAGAAAGAAGGACAGACAGACAGACGGACAGACAGAAAAAAAATGCGTATACTAGGAAAAAGGTACGAGGGACAGGAACATGTAGGTACAGGATAAATAAAGTAGTGCACAGGGAAAGGCAGGCCCAGTAGCTAACACTGCGAACAGGTGGATAAATAGGGGAAAAGTAAAAATAAGAAAAGAAATGTAGAAGAGCAGAAAAAACGTTAGGACAGTTAGTGGGAAACATGAAGATACAAAGTCAGAAAAGAAAACCACAGGAAAAAGCCGGGCCAGTGTGGGGAAAGTAAGAAACGTGGGAAAGGGTCGGGACAGGTACAGAAGATATGGAGGGAAAGGGTCGGGACAGGTACAGAAGATATGGAGGGAAAGGGTCGGGACAGGTACAGAAGATATGGAAGGAAAGGGTCGGGACAGGTACAGAAGATGGAAAGGGTCGGGACAGGTACAGAAGATATGGAGGGAAAGGGTCGGGACAGGTACAGAAGATATGGAGGGAAAGGGTCGGGACAGGTACAGAAGATATGGAGGGAAAGGGTCGGGACAGGTACAGTAGATATGGAGGGAAAGGGTCGGGACAGGTACAGAAGATATGGAGGGAAAGGGTCGGGACAGGTACAGTAGATATGGAGGGAAAGGTCGGGACAGGTACAGTAGATATGGA
>JADBJO010000332.1:360000-390000 GCA_016801955.1 Conus betulinus | reverse complement strand
CAATGTCCAGAACTGAAGGAAAACATTAGATACAGCTTCTCTTCGTATACCACGTATTCTGTTTATTTGGATCCCAAACCGTCATAATGTTTTCATTCAGTTCGATATAAAAGACGTTTGTGACAATAATAACCGCACGATTATAGCACTTTTGACACAGCTGCTGGTAACAAATCCGGTCCCGCTTCTTACACTCAGCTCTAGATGAACGTGCCGCGAGAGAAAACCTTACAGCATAACATCTCTCTCTCTCTCTCTCTCTCTCAGCGTGGTGTTTTCTGTCAGATCCCTAACCCATAACACAAACATCCGATTCTGTGGATCAGGGTCTATAATTAGAACACGTGATCCTGCCCCTTGAGGAAATAGTGAAGCAAGCAGCCGCGGCGCGCAGTCAGAGAAAACGCACGATAGAGGTGACATTCCCATCCTAACAGCCAGTGGCATGTTGTTCCTAGACCAACGGCGCTGAGGAGTCGAGGCGGCAATTGTGGTTTTAACAGGTGTCCCAGTAGAACATTACATGGGGGAGGGGGGGGGGGGGGGGGGTGTGTGCAAAGGTGGGTAACTGAGTGCGGCCAGAAAGCGAGGGACATTTCGGGCCAATGCTACTTTTCGCGCTGCGACACAGCCGCGGGTGAACCCGGTCTGCCCGGAGCTACGGACCGTAAATAACTCCCCGAGTGTCGTCGCAGGTGCACACAAAAGCGGAACCCCGGCTCGCAAAATAGATGTCGGGAGTCCGCACGGTCGACACAACAACCGTAATGCTGCGTTCCAGCTGGGATGCACTCTCACGAACCTGAGCGACTGGGGGGGGGGGGGGGGGGGGGGCAAACTTGTGCTGTGCCGCGCCCCGACAACCCGCCGTTCAACAGATTCGGGAGGAGAAAGGTGTACGTTCGTGGATAGAGGGGGGGAGGGGGGGGGGGGGGAGGGAGGTTCTGGCATGTTGGGTAGCGTGGTGTTTTTAAGTCATTTCGGGGTTTACGCTGGCTCCCGAGCTCTTTGGATCTGCCTTGTTTCTTTCTCTCTGACTTTCGATCAGCGGCAATTCATAAACAAAAACAACAAAAAAAACAACAACAAAAAAATTGTTATGAAAAGGCGGACTCGTTGACCTTACTCTGAGCTCGTCTGACATGAGAAATACTTAAAAAAAGTGATTTGGAAGAAAAAAAGGGAGTAAAATCTGGCCAAGTTCGGCTTTTGTAAGACTAGTAATAATATTAGAATGTCACTTTAAAATGTGTTACTGAAAGCGCAACAAATTTCTCAACACACATTAGCACGCACAAAAACGCGCGCGCGCGCACGCTTCAACCATAGAGGCGCGCGCACGCACGCATGCACACACCCATGAGCCGCACATATGCACATGCGCGCACACACTTTACACTAAATAAAGTTGTTGTTACAAGTTAACGCTTTTGAACTCGGTTTTGTTTCCGAATCAGTGACAAACAAAAACCACCACCACCACCACTGCTACCACACGCACACGCACGCACGCACGCACGCACACACACGTAGCGCCTGCATTCATCCCAGAATCTGTCTTATACACACACCCTTACAAAAGGCAAAACAAAAAAAAGCGTTGCATTTTGTCCTCTGTGTGTCTCTCTGTGCACGCATGTGTTTGCGTGTGCATGTGGAGGGAAGGATGGAGGAGAAATGGGTGGCGAGGGTGGGTGCATTGGTTGAGGTATGTGGAGCGTGCGGGAGGTGCATGGGGGAAAGGGTGGGGGTGGGGGCGGTAGGGGGGTAGACTTGGGAAGGCGCGGGATGGGTGGGGTGGCAATGGTTTAGAGGTGAGCAGTGAATGCGTGTGCTGCTCTCTCCTGTAAGTCTACGTGTCACTTCACAACGGTTGCTTGATCCCATGCTGCTATTGTTGCATGGTGTGACTAATTAGAATAGTCACCGTGTGCATAAAGAAATAGAAGAGAGAGAGAGAGAGAGAGAGAGAGAGAGAGAGAGAGAGAGAGAGAGAGAGAGAATTGTGCATCAAGTAATGGCCTTGGTCTACAACTAATTTCTTCACCCGCGTAGGTTTGTACGAAACCAGCAACCAGAAGACAACTGTAGGGTCGTGATACGTTTCTCCACCTTACCTTCACCCTAAAAAGGAATGTCTTCCCTACGTCACCTCTACGCCTGATCAACACGTTGGGTTAACGCGTAGATCAGGCGTCAGCTAAGAAGACCACAGAGCCCGAAGCTCGTCCGTATTCTTTCCTTTTTATTTCTTCAGTTATTTATCCATTTAGCTGCAATCGGTGCTGGTCATGGCCCAATGTTTAGGAAGTGGGTTCGTCCGCGCGCAGTGACGCCGCCTTAATTCCTTACACTTTGCTGCTATTGCTCCTTTCCACAAAATGTTTTCCTCTGGCATTGTACTACTCTTCCTGATTGTGGCTGCTTTTGTTGTTCTGACCACTTCCGCCAGCTGGTAGCTGTAAAGAAAAAAAGAAAAGAAAAGAATAAAGAAAAGAAATAACAAAAAGAAAAAAAAAGCAGTTGATATGCCTACTGTTACGACGCGTCGAGGCGAAAAATTAAGTGTGTAGTGTGTGTGTGTGTGTGTGTGTGTGTGTGTGTGTGTGTGTGTGTGTGTGTGTGTGTGCGCGCGCGCGCGCGCGAGTGTGTGTGTGTGTGTATGTGTGTGTGTGCGCACGAGTAGTATGTGTGTGTGTGTGTGTGTGTGTGTGTGTGTGTGTGTGTGTGTGTGTGTGTGTGTGTGTACGAACAGCAATGACCTTACTGGCCGCACCTCTACGAACGATAATAATGCGTGATGTCGGTAATGAGATAATCTATTCTTTTTATTTGTGTTTTATAAATGTATTTAGTAAGATACTTAAATGGTAGTTTGTAATTATTTTCATTGTTTGATGCTGATATTTGAAGTAATGCTCGCGATTGATGTTTAAAAGAAACATCGCCAGTGTGGGCTTCTAATCACATGTATACTGCGCATTAGGATGTTCGTTCGTTTAATTCATCAGCTCCCACTGGAGCAAAGGCCATCAAGAACAATCCGCCAGCGCACCCTGTCCTGAGCTGCCCTTTCCAATTCTCTCCAGGTGTATCCCGCTCTCTTCCTTGCTGCATCCAAGTCTCTCCTCCATGAATTGCTAGGTCTTCCCCTTCTCCTCTGTCCCTGTGGGTCACCTGCTTCGTCTTTCCCGTCTCATATAGCGTCCGGATGTTCCAAGCGCCTATGGACGTTGTTTTTCCTAGTAGTCAAGAGAGTTGTCAGCACTGCAGCTTCCGGCTGGCTTTCACTGCAGTGCCTCATAGGTCCTCCCGTAGAAGGCTCCCTCCCTCCAAGAAGAGTTTGCTGGGTTGTTGCTGTTGACGTTTTTTGTAGCTACATAGATTTAAGGACAAGGCGAAGAAGCTAGCCTCACGCTTGCCCTGGCTCCCCATTTATCCGGGCTTGCCACCGGACATACCTGGCGTGCTATGCATACCAGGCATGGGCTGGGTTTGCGCATGTGATGTAACAGGCGTTAACACCCCAGTATCCATACCAGCCTTTCGCTTATCCATGTCTTTTTCTTGATGCTCATCATTCGTCTCTGTATAACGCCACGCGTACATCTGTTAATTTGGAAACCACAGACCACTACGGCTTTATCCTGCATCTTTAAAGATGTGAGCTCTCAGTTTCCTTTCCACTCTCTCTCTCTCTCTCTCTCTCTCTCTCTCTCTCTCTCTCTCTCTCTCTCTCTCTCTTCTCTGCACTCTCTCAACCAATAACTTCTGACTCTGCAGAAGAGGGGCTAATCTCATATTACTACTATCATAGACACAAGCCCCCAGTTCCCAATTGCTGCATCCAGTGGAACGGCCAGAACAAGGGACGTATCCCGTCCCTTTCCCTTATTTTCCAAGGTAAGTGGAAGAACCCAGTAGCTGGTCTCTCTATACACGTCTTCTTTAGTATCAAGCTCACCGAGGACAGGAAACTAGCCAATGGGGACGCGACCTAACTGATGGTCGGATGATTTCCCCTGAAAAGTCCAGTATGAAATCCTGGGCCAGCATGTCCTAGAGAGCAAGTTTCGAGCAATGAGTACTTAGGTCCTCAGAGTGAGCAGGCTGATCGCTTTTCACTGCCTTGCGAACCGTTGAAGTGTGAGCAAAGACTAATAAGGATGCACACTAAATATTGTTTCAGACTCTGCGGCTGGAAGTGTGATTCGACCAGCATTAAACTTTTGTTCTTGGTTTCCTGTGGGTGCTATGGACAGTCTAACATTTCACGTGTCACATGACCATTTATTTATTCGTTTAGTCATTTTGGTATGCTTGTTTTTACCCGTGGTTCTAATTCCTTTTCTCTTTCCAAGCGTCTGTTTTCCTCTCTTTTTTGTTTCTGCATTACAGATTACTCCATAGTCTAGCTCTTTCTCTCTCTTTCAATCTAGATCTTTGCTGTCCCCAGCCTTTCTCGTGTTTTCCTTCCAAGCAGTTCTTCCCCTGTCGTCTTGCTGTCTGTCTTCTGTCTACACTTTTCTTCTTTCTCATGTCACTAGGACTTTCCGACATCCTCAGGTTCCGGTGACAGGTCTTCAGCATGACGAAACTTTCCGGCAAACAGGCTTCGTGGTGATGTTATGTGTGTGTGGTGGTTTGTTGTTTGTTATTTGTCTGCGTTTGTTTGCCTGTATCAACTGACCGCTCTGAGGAGGGGGCGAGCGGGGTTACCTAAGATGCACTGTCTGGACCATACAGCGCGCGTGTCCCCATGGTGCACTGTCTGGGCCATCTTACGCGGCACAGGGAAGGTGGACGTCCTAGAGGCAGACCTAGCAAGTCCTGAATAAACGACTTGAAGAACTGGAGTGACTACGACAAGTCTGCCCAGTTGAACATTACTGAGGACAAGGACCTGCCAAGACCCCCCGACCACCCAAACGTCGTGAAGCAAACAACGCAATGGCTAGTTCTAAAATATGGGAACGTTTTGAAAGAGGTACATAACGTAAACTAGAATTATATTAAAAACATAATGATAATGATAATTTGTAGGTCTACTGAGTTCCTCACAATATGCGACCTCCTGTTTACCTCTCAGAACATCTGCACATCTGACCGTCCATGAGAGAACTCGTAAAGAGTCAATGTCTGCGGAGTTTTTGTGAAGGTTATTCTACAGAAGCGGGTACATTTAATTTGAAGGGGTCTGCATGGCTTTTCAAAGCTGGACATGAACGGCTCTTCCAACATCTGATGAAAAGGTCCTTTTTATTTCCCCCTAAACAATTAACCACTTACACTTGATAGTTCCAAATCCTTTTCCCACGGAACGAAAAACACGCAAACAAGAACACAGTCTGCTGAAAAAAAAAAAACCGAATCATGCTAAAAACAGTAAACAACTTCCACCAGTACAGCTAGCAGCGCCACCAGCCAGCTTCCCATGTATCCGGATTAGAATCTTTCACCCGCCCAGTCCCCGTTTCTCTCCCCCCCCCCCCCCCCTGCCCCCATCACCCCCCTCCCCCCTCCCCACACACACACGAACACACATCACTCCCCTCCCCATTACCGCCCCCTCTCTCGCCACCACCCCTCTCCCACCTGTCTCCAGCTTCCGGCAAGGCCAAACACCCTCATAGAATACCCGAGAGAGGGAGAGAGAGAGAGAGAATGGCGTCAGGCTATCGGCCGCGTGACTCATTTCCGTACAACGCGTTTCCGCGCGCGCCCATCAATTTGTGTCGTGCGGCGCCGTGCAGCTGCTGCGCAGCACCGCGATGTCGCTGAGTGATCGATCGATCGTCCTCGCCGTCGTCGTCGTCGTCGCCGTCGTCGTCGTCGTCGCCTCCCTCACCATCAGTCCGTCCAGGCGACTCGTTCGGGTCTCGGCTTTCCCCCCACACGAATCGGGCGAGTGAGCGGGCGTATGGAGTGGGAGGGTGGGAGGGAAGGGAGGGGAGGGTGTGTGTGTGTGTGTGTGTGTGTGTGTGTGTGTGTGTGTGTGTGTGTGTGAGGGAAGGAGGAGGGAGGGAGATGGTGGAGGCAGTCAGGGACGTAACGCTTGTTGTAATGAAAATTGCTGGGGAAGAGTTAAAAAAAAAAAAAAAAAA
Organism: Conus betulinus; assembly: GCA_016801955.1. NCBI lineage: Eukaryota > Metazoa > Mollusca > Gastropoda > Neogastropoda > Conidae > Conus > Conus betulinus. The sequence goes on along the minus strand of JADBJO010000332.1, from coordinate 383,896 downwards.
AAGTGTGTGTGTGTGTGTGTGTGTGTGTGTGTGTGTGTGTGTGTGTGTGTGTGTGTGTGTGTGTGTGTGTGCGTGCGTGCGTGCGAGGTGAGGTGGCGGAAAGAAGAAAGTAGAGGGGGGGTGGGTGGGGGGGTGGAGTGGGGCGGAAAGCGGTTCGGGAGTACGGGGAAGAGGGGGCATGAGGGGACTTGGTACTCTGAGAAACAGGGAGATGATTCCGCTTCGATGGGGCCAGCGGCCAATTTGCACCATTTTCACACTTGTTATGCCCCCTTCCCCTCCCCCCCCCCCCCCCCCCCCCCCCACACACACACACAGAACTGTCTCCCCACTCCCTCTCAACCACTCCACCACCCGTCCTCTTTCTTTACGCACCGCCCATACCCCATACCCCCATATCAGTCTCTCACCTCCTACTCTTTCAAACAAACAAGCAAGCAAACAACAAATACATAATTTGGTCAAGCACAGTCCAATATTCGGGGGAGAAGTAGGGTGAAGAGAGGGAGTAGGACGGGAAGAGAGTGCGGGGTGGGGAGTGTATGTGCGAATGTCGTGGGGGGGGGGGGGGGGGGGGGGGTGGGGTGGAGGCAGTCTACACATGTCGCCTGTAGGAGCACACAGACAACATAGGGCTGTACGGGGGCAAAGGTCAGGGGCTTGGGATGATTGAAAAACAGCTTCCGTGTGCTTAACGATAACGAATGACTTGAGAATATTTCACCTGCTTTAAAAAATTCCAGGCGATTCTACCTTAGAATATGAACGGAAAGTTCTTTTCCTTTTGCCTAATATTATGAAAGAACATTCTTAGTTAAAGCCGTTGATGATATCAATATAACACAATTTAACAAAAAAAAGCTAAGTTCTTCTGCTTTAAGACACGATACAGAATTACTTTTCAGGTTTTGAATATAAATGCGAATTCTACCTGAGCACATGAATAGGAATGTATCTCCTTCAGCTTTAGGGTATGAATGAGAATGAATTAGAATTCTTCTTCTTTGTGCTTTAACTGAAAATTCTACTTCTTCTCTTTAGGATATGAATGAGGGTTCTTCGTCTTTAGCATATGAATGAGGAGTCTTCCACTTCTGCCTTAAGATGTGAACAAGGGTTCTTCTTCTGCTGTGGAATACGAGTGGACATTCCTCTTCTAATTAAAGATAGGATTTTTTGTCTCTGTTTCATGTCTCCTGCCGCCACAGTGATGCATTCTTTCCCACGCCGTTCCTTCCGGCCAACGTATGCACAGTCACAATCAGATTCATTCCATTACAGCTCTAGAATCGGGCAGCTGTCGATGTGGGGTCGTCATAAGGAAACCCACCATAGGAGACATGGCACGGCACTACTGCCGAGTCGTTTTGGAGTGGTCAGTGTAACCTGCACTACACTGCTGCCGAGTCGTTTGGGGGTGTTCAGTGTTGCCCTGCTCTGATCCACAGCAGAACACCATCTACTAAGCCCCCTTCTCACAACAATGACTGCTTAGTCGTGGAGCCAGCATGAGCAGACGTCCCCTTCCTGAGGAGGGCGCCACCACGTCCATCCAGCGACAGTCCTCATGGAGTTACTGATGCCGGTAACTTTGTGATAGGAACTCACTATGGACATGGACGTGGAGAGGAATGCAACGCGGAAGTTACCATGAGATCAAGGCATGAAAAGCCACAAGTTTTCTGTACTCTCTCTCTCTCTCTCTCTCTCTCTCTCTCTCCCTCTCCCCCCCCCCCCCCCCCCCCCCCCCCTCCCCCATGAGTATGAGGATGCTGAACTGATGGAGTTCCATTCCGATCAGAGACTGCACGACAGGGTTGTACTGAGTGCTTTCATTGGCTACTAGCATGTTACCCAGGCCTAAAAGTGACACGACCTCATCATGGGCATTGGACGGGGAGAAGAAATCGGAACGGAATCACCACGAGGGCAGGGCACGAACTGTGAAGGTCACGAAATGTGACTTATTTATTTTCATTTTATTTACTTGCTTTCTCGCTTTTTGTTTAGTGACGAATAGTTGAGAAAAAATCATGATGATGCTATGAAGTTTCATTCTGATCTAAGACTGCATAATAGCGTGGAACTCTACACTTCCTTTCACAACGTATACCCGCGACAACCAGGCCCAAAAGATACATACACCTGCAGCATTAATAAGATATTGGCAAAACAAAAAAAAAAACAAACAAACTCTGACACAGATTCAGGTCAGTTAAACTTCCAACAAGGAGGGGGGGACACTCCTTGAGGACCTGCTCGGCCATGAAAGCACAGCGCGTACGGGCTGCAGCCAGAGAAACTCTTTAACAGACATTTCCACTCTGGGGAGAAAACCAGGCTGTGCGGTTCCAATCCTCTCACTTAAGCCTACAGCACACTTTACGGTGGATAGGCGTAGGGTTGAACATTCTTCTGCTTCCAGATAGGAGTAGGAATAATGGTTCCTTACCACTCTGCACTGAATAGTTAAGAATTCATATAAACTAGGGAATTAATTGAAAAGCGTAAAAAAAAAAGGAAGAATGATTTCGTAGGCTTTTTTTTTTTTTTTTTTTTTTTTTTTTTTGAGGCATCAGTTGTCGGATCAATGGAGCACCTAAGGCGGGCCATTTTTTTTTTTTTTTTTTTTTTTTTTTTTTTTCCTAAGGCCAAAATCCACCTGTTCATTTTTTGGTGCATCACACTGTCCTCTTCATCTGCCAAAAAAAACAAAAAGCGGAAAAAAAAAAAAAAAAAAAAATCAATTTCCACGACTAGTTTTTTTTTTTTTTTTTTTTTTTTTTTTTTTTTTTTTTTTTTTCTCTCCCTTTTTTTGCAACCAGTCTCTTGATTGTTCGTAGGCTGCTTGTATGAGTACCATTCCAACAAGGCAAAATACAAATGAACACAGAAAACAAACAGAAAAAAGTAACAGTTCCGATGTTGACTCGTGTGTACTTGTAGGCTTTAACCTGTATGACCGTTTCTACCTTCCATTCAGGCAGCCCTGCTCCGTGTTCGTGCACAGCCAGTGTGTGGGTAGGTTCAGCCCACCGAGGCCTGACATGTAGATAGGGATCGTTCACTCGCGCGTTATTTTTTTTCTCTGCGTGCATTTTACCCGAGATGAATCGAATAATGGCACGGCAAGTCTGGGCATTACATTGACCTGGGAGATCAGATAATATTGGCATAGTTGTCAATCTAGACGCTGCCGGTGGGGTTTGAACCATGAACTTTACGGACTATTGGACTGGAGGCCTAAGACTCCCAATCGGCCAACGATCCGTCAAGTAAAAAATAATAATTACGCCTCAAGCAAGGTCAAAATTCCACTGCCAAGCGTACCGTCAAAGCACGTGAAATCTCACCACTGAAATCTCTCCTTAAACAACTACATGGACTTCCTGTTCAACAGAGAGTAAGGTACGAAAAGTCCTGTATTTGCCACCATTATGTTTCTGTTGTGCGCACATTCGAACACACACACACACACACACACACACACACACACACACACACACACACACACACACACACACACACGCACGCACGCACGCACAAACGCACACGCACACACACACACACAGAGATAGAAACAGAGAGAGAAAAAACAGAGAGAGAGAGAGAGAGAGAGAGAGAGAGAGAGAGAGAGAGAGAGGAGAGAAGAGAGAGAGAGAGAGAGAGAGATGGAAGAGAGAGAGAGAGAGAGAGAGAGAGAGGGGGGGGGGGGGGGGGGAATCCAAAACACCGTACTGCTAGCGCACAGTCTGCCAATATATCATTTCAGCCACATTTGTCGCACGTGCAATGCAATGGTCACACCGTGAAAGCGTTTTCAGAGCTACCAGGAAGTCACAGCTGTGGGACTCATTCGCACTAAAAGTTGTGGACAAAAGGCCAGAGGTACGTTCAGGATCAGTTCATTCCCCTACCTCATCACTGACTTTTTTTTGTTCGTGCCCCGCAGAGAAAATTCTGTTCAATGTCAAGCCAACTATACAAATAAATTTATTCAAGAAAAACGTATCTTGCAGTCATAGCACTCTGTCCACCTATACTATGGATCTTATAATGTATCTGTATGATACAACACTGAAACATACATTCAGAATCATGTTGTCGTCTGTCACCTGGCAGATATGCAGTGTCTTCTCAACTGGGTTTCCCTTATGAAGATTTCATGTACATACATGTATGTATCTATATAACACAATACTCATACGTACACTCTAAATCTTATCATCATTTGTCACTCGGCAGCACTGCAGCGTCTCCTCTGATGGGTTGCCTCCTGGAGATGTAAAATAAGCGGTGAAAACGGTTGTGTGAATATGGCTTTCCAGTTCCGAGGGGATTAGTTCCAACCCGTTTCTAGCGTATATGGAGGATCGGAATCACGATCAGTGACAGTTAGGTACTATGTGTAACTGCGTGCAAGTAAAATATCTAGACGCGATTTGTCTTTAAACATTGTCATCGTATTTATAACACTGCCGTACACAGGATCATATTTTCTGTGTGTGTGTGTGTGTGTGTGTGTGTGTGTGTGTGTGTCGCATGTGTGTCACACACAGGATCATGTTTACTCTGTGTGTGTCATCGCATTTATAACACCGCCACACACAGGATCATATTTACTCTGTGTGTGTCATCGCATTTATCACCGCCGCACACAGATCATATTTACTCTGTGTGTGTGTGTGTCATCGCATTTATCACACCGCCCGCACACAGGATCATATTTACTCTGTGTGTGTGTCATCGCATTTATCACACCGCCGCCGCACACAGGATCATATTTACTCTGTGTGTGTGTCATCGCATTTATCACACCGCCGCACACAGGATCTTTTCTACTCTCTGTGTGGTCTAGCCCTGTGTGGTCGGCTGTCTGTGAGGTGACAGCCCCTGTGTGGTCGGCTGTCTGTGTGGTGACAGCCCCTGTGTGGTCGGCTGTCTGTGTGGTGACAGCCCCTGTGTGGTCGGTCTGTGTGGTGACACAGCCCCTGTGTGGTCGGCTGTGTGGTGACAGCCCCTGTGTGGTCGGCTGTCTGTGAGGTGACAGCCCCTGTGTGGTCGGCTGTCTGTGAGGTGACAGCCCCTGTATGTGGCTGTCTGTGAGCGACAGCCATTATGTGGTCTGTCTGTGAGTGACAGCCCCTGTGTGGTCGGCTGTCTGTGAGGTGCCCCTGTGTGGTCGGCTGTCTGTGAGGTGACAGCCTCTGTGTGGTCGGCTGTCTGTGTGGTGACAGCCCCTGTGTGGTCGGCTGTCTGTGTGGTGACAGTTACCATGCTGTCGGCTGGACTGATACTGAAATCACAGTGCGGGGGCATGGACTTTTATGCCGTGGTCACGCTTTTTCTATACAGGTACGCGAGTGAACATCATGTGTGTTCAATCATTCACCACACCTGCCAACTGCTTCTCAATACTTATTTCACTGACCATCACACACACACACACACACACACACACACACACACACACACACACACACACACACACACACACACACACACACACACACACACACACACACACCCCACCATGGTGTTCTTCTGTGATAACTGACAGTTGAAGGCAAGCTTGCGCTTCATTAACAGGATGTAATCTTGAGTTCACATGAAAAAAAATGAAAAACACTTTTTCACTCTCTGATGTCTGGAGACTTTTTGATGAACAGGGAGAAAGTTACTGTGCTAATGAAACCTTATCCTTCTCTTTCAACTGATGCAAAGGCAAATATTTTCACGGGGCAAAAGTCCATGGGACGGAAGTCAACGGGCCAAAAGTCCATGGGACGGAAGTCAACGGGCCAAAAGTCCATGGGACGGAAGTCAACTGGCCAAAAGGGCAAAACGGGGCAAAAGTCCATGGGACGGAAGTCCACGGGGCAAAAGTCCATGGGACGGAAGTCCACGGGGCAAAAAGCCATCGGACCCCGCAGTGCATTACTTGAGTAACAAGCAGTAGGATCAGCAGGAAACACGGAGCGCTAAGTGAATGCAGCTCGGACAGTTATTTACAAGGGAGCGACAGAGGGAGTATTAGGGGAAGCTGGGGTTGGAGGGACGGGCGTGGGCGTGGGAGCGGGGGGGGGGGGGGGGGGGGGGGGGAGCAAAGGGGGGAAAAGGCAATAGGGGGATGGGATGGGACGGGACTGGGAGATAATAATAATATTCTCTGTGTGTGCGTGCGTGCGTGCGTGTGTGTGTGTGTGTGTGTGTGTGTGTGTGTGTGTGTGTGTGTGTGTGTGTGTGTGTGTGTGTGCGCGCGCGCGCGCGCGCGCGAACGCGTGCGTCAATGAAAGAACACGCGACGATGCGCGAGGATGCCGACATGAATCAAAGAGAACGTCAGTCGCGCGGACACCTAATAAAGATTATTTATGACCCACCCTTTCCCCGTCAGCTCCGGTTTATTGACCTCGGGGATTTTGGCAGCAAAGTAGGGGGAGAAACGAGAACAGGGGTGGGGGTGGGGGATCTGGGATGAATTCATGAAAGGAAAAGGGCACTTGAAAAATAATGGAACACACACACACACACACACACACACACACACACACACACACACACACACACAAGCAAGCGAGCCAGCCACCCTACTTCCCTCCTCAAAAACAAAACAAAACAAAGTAAGAAAACGCACAACGACAACAACAACTAGCCAACCAAACAAAACAGCTCCTCAAAATCAAACAAACTTTTGTTATCCAGTAACGATTTGTTTGTTCGTGTGTTCACTTCAGAGAGAAGAAAAATACTTTATTCACACACACACACACACACACACACACACACACACACACACACACACACACACACACACACACACACACATTTACCTACAACAATGCCCCACACATTGTACAGAGCTCATGCATACATCTGAAATGATGATGGCAAATGAACAACAACAATAACAACGAGAGAGGAGAGAGAGAGAGAGAGAGAGAGAGAGAGAGAGAGAGAGAGAGAGAGCAAAGAGAGAGAACAAACAACAGGAGAGAGAGAGAGAGAGAGAGAGAGAGAGAGAGAGAGAAACGAACACACAGCATCTAACAACAGGAAGTCGCACATTCTGTCTCACTTGTGGGGGATGGTAGGGGTGAGGGTGGGGTGGAAGGGTGAAGATATTCCAAGGTTTCAGTTCCATAAGATTTAGAAGAAGAAAGAGGAGACCAGGAAGATATACCATAACCATAAAAAATCGAAAGTGAACAGAAAAAGATGAAGAGAAGAGGAGGAAGAGGAGGATGAGGAACAGCTAGAGAGAAAAACTGCATCAGTGTCCGTTAAAATAGCCGCATATCTTCCTACCACGGTCCTTTCCTTCACTACGACACTCGTGATCGAAACTTCAAGGAGGTGGACAGGACCATTTGTAGTTGTAATTGTCTTTCTACTAATACCGTCACCGTGCTCTTAACGGGACTTTCAAACTGCGTAATCAGTCAGTCCATCTTCTCTCATGACACTTTGAAGAAGAAGAGCGTGCATCACGCGAACGTACAACCGACCTGAAGATGACCGGCTCAGGCTTCAATTAAAGCCTGTGTCACACGGGAGTCGAGCGAAACAATTTTTTTTTTTCGTGTTGTACCGAAATACACATATAGCGTGGAGTTTCACCGAGTTTTCCGTCTGACACATAAACTGCTGTAAGACGTAGTTTCGAAGTTGTTTCCAGCATACTCTCATTTTATGACGTTCCCTGTTTTGGTGAAACACAGTTCTTGGATTTAGCATCATGAGTAAATGAACGTCGTCGTTGGTAGACTCGTGACTGTCTCTCTCGAAAAATCAAAACATCGGACGAGCACCTTGAGGAGCCTGTTTCAAATCTATAGCATGCTGAGAGCTTCATTTTGGATCGATTTATTCCAAGACGGCTTGACATGTGAGGCACGACACAGAAGACTGAAAAAAAAAAAGCATAAAAACAGCATACAGGAACATGTTAGGCGTGATAAAGAGAGACAGAAAAAAGCATACATAAAACAACATACAGGAACATGAGAGGCGCAATATAGACGACAGAAAATAGCATAAAATAATATACAGAAACACGTGAGGCGCGATTTAGAAGAGTGAAAAGGTACAAAATAACATACAGTGGAATATCATTAGCCCCTGTCGTACAGTGGGTGTTACGGTGCACCTGTTCCAAATGTGACAATATTCTCCTGGTATTTTGATGTATGACATGCCTTCAACGACACCTTCTTCGAAACACCAAGCTCTGAATTGTTGGCGCTCTATAACCCTTTGGCTCGCGTATTACACCTGAAAACAGTGATGTGGCAGAGGCCATAGGGAGAACAAAAATCGGTCGGAGATAAAGGTATATAAAGTGTGTCCCACTGTGTGCCCCTGGGATAAAAAAAAAAGGAAAAAAAAAAAAAGGGAGGTGGGATGGTGGTGGTGGTGAGGACCCCACACAATAACAGTAATGATGACACTGTTTTCTTTTAGCAGTCTAGTGTAAAATTCTGATCGTCTTACAAGTGCGTCTCGCAGTCGTCTCAGCCAATGCAAAGTTGAAAAAGAAATGATGAAGACTGAAGGTAGAGTTAGTCCCTGCTGAGCACTGTGTATAACAGACTGTGCAGATGCCAATTTGCTAAGATGTCAAAAACCAGAGTCAGGAAGTGTTCTTCTTCTTTTCCGATCAACAGGGATGTTTGTGATGTGGATGACATCAATGTATAGCGCAACGAATGACGGATGCAATAATCGAGTGGTAAAAATATTCTTCTTCTGAGGGTGTGGGGTCGAATCCCTATAAATTGTGAGTGGTAAAGTATGGAACGGGATGCTTCACATCTCCTACGACAACCTATGTACAAGCCGGCTAGTGTGAGACCCCCCCCCCCCCCCCCCCCAATCCCCTCCACACACAGGTACATAGAGGACTGATATTGGGCGCTGAAGATCCTGTCATCTATTGTCAGCGTTTAGTACCCTATGGGGACACACAAAGAGCCAGCATACTTAGAGAGAGGAGACCGGCGTCGCCAAGCCCTCCATTGACCGGCTGTGTCGAACACTCAGACAGCAGCTAAACGCTTGTTCATGGATGTGTCACGGGACACAGCTAACAGCCAGCGTGCTTGGAGAGGAGACTGGCGTCGCCAGGCATTTCCCTTTGAATGGCGTTGATGACCACTGGTCATGTATCTGTCGCGGCACTCCTACAACCTGTTGGTTACATGAGTAATAATGGTGATGATGATGAGGATGATGGCGATGATGAAGATGACGATAATAATCATGATGATAAGGATAATCAAGGCACCCCTACAACCTGTTGGTTATATGAGTAATAATGATGATGATGGTAATGATAATAATAACAATAACAACAATAATGATAGTAATAACAATAGTGACAACAACAAGCAGCAGCAACATAGGAGGTGTTCATTCCAGACGGCTCCTGGTCAAAGAAATGACTGATCAGAAGGACGCTGTATAACGCGATGGCGTCCTGCATAATGCCGGTTCAGAACAGACACCAAAGAGTACCACCTTAGTGACGGCAGCCGCGCAGTGTCTCCTCAGGAAAGACGCCTCACAGCACTTCGTGTTGACTGCTTCCTGTAGACCGTGGTGCTCTAGGCTGCGACAGGCATGCGTGTGCGTGCGTGCGTGCCTGCGTGCGTGCGTGCTTGCTTGCTTGCTTGCGCGCGCGCGCGCGTGTGTATGTGTATGTGTGAACTGGGCAAGGGGAATGGGAAGTGAAGGTGGAGCTGGAGGGGGTGGGAGAGATGTCAGAACGAACGTCGTAAGAATAATGCCACAAAGGGGTGCAAAAGAGGACCTTGCGAAAATAAATAGACAAAAACATAAATCAATAAGAAAAATGAAACAAGTAAATGAATAAACATACAAACAGATAAAATGAAGAATAAAACCAAACAAATGGAAAATTAGATCCATTAATTACACAACATATCTTAAGGACAGCAAAGACGATATCGGCACTAAAACCTGTATGGAAGGACAATAGCATCTCAAAGAAACACAAGATCAGGTTCTTACGTACACTGGTATATATCATCTTGCGATCCGCATGCAAGATCTGGAAAGAACCACCTAAGCCATGGAAATGAGATGTTCCCGCAAAATTTTAATCATCAGATATACAAATGGATCGCCACCGAACAAAACCGTCAAAGACTCAACCATCAAGCATCACCTGGGACCATAAAATATAGAGATTTACTAACATCATTTACGAGCCTCAAACTAGCTTGGTATAGGCCATGTAAGCAAATCCTATATCTTTCATAACCCTACTCTTCCAGGGAACTGTTGAAGGAGGGAGACACAGGGAAGACGGAAAAGGACTGTGGACTGACGATATTGCAGAGTGGATTGGGGAGAAAAAAAGACTGAAACCCAAGCCTTGGCACACAAACGACAGAACAGGGGGAAACTAGTGAACAGTGTGTTGCAACCAAAGATTTTAGGAACAAGAAAAATGACCTAAACATCGCAGTGAGGACACAGCAAGTGTTTCGTTTGATGATGGTGAACGTCTCAACCAACTATACAAATATCTATAAAAAAAAAAAAAAAAAAAAAAAAAAAAAGGGGGAAAAAAAAGAAAAAAAAAATGTGAAAGGGTATGCGAGGGGATGGGGGGTGGATGATGGGGATGAAGAAGAGTGTTAAAATGCAACTCTAAAACTTTCAATGACATCATAAGGAAATCATCAAATTCTGTCTTGCGAGCGCGCAGCCATTGATTGTTGAACCGGTCTATAGTCGACTTTCTTTTTTGTCCCCCTGGCAGAAAGTGGTCAGCAGACGTGGGCTGGATATTGCATTCCAGCCATGGTATCTGAGAAACACATACCACTCACACGTCAGTGGCATTCTCACCACCAAGACAGATAATCACCTTTTCATCAAATCATCATCATCATCATCATTGTTTTCATTGTTATTGTTGTTGTTATCATTATTAGAGTGTTTATAGCCGCCGCCTCCCACTCTAAACCAGCAAGAGGTTGAATAAGGAATTCTCTCTGTGTGTGTGTGTGTGTGTGTGTGTGTGTGTGTGTGTGTGTGCGTGCGCGCGCGCGCGTGTGTGTGTGCGTGCGTGTGTGTGTGTGTGTGCGTGCGTACATGTGTGTGTGTGCGTATGTGTGTGTGTGTGTGTGTGTGTGTGTGTGTGTGTGTGTGTGTGTGTGTGTGTGTGTGTGTGAGAGAGAGAGAGAGAGAGAGAGAGAGAGAGAGAGAGAGAGAGAACGATTTTTGCCCTATAATATTTCGTCAGACTCGTGTTCGACTTTCGGAGCAGTAGAGAATATTGGTCTCGGAAATACGTCACCATCGTGGGAATAATTATTGAGTACGACAATGTATACTATGTAGATACATGACTATGTCTTCTGAAATGAAAGTGAAGGTACACTAAATTGTGCGCAGCAGTATATATCTTACCAGAAGAGACGAATTTCCAGTGACGATGTTCGCAGTCGTTTCCAAAGCCGAAGCGGTGCTAGGGCTGCACCCTGAGATCTCGGAAGTGCTGATTTTATGCTTTTCTATCGCCATCATTTATTATTAATTCTATCAAACACACACACACACACACACACACACACACACACACACACACACACAGGACACACAGGGAAGGGAGGGAGGGAGAGGGAAGGGAGAGGGAGGGGGGGGGGGGGGGGGGGGGAGGAGAGAGAGAGAGAGAGAGAGAGAGAGAGACAGAGACAGAGACAGAGACAGACAGACAGACAACAGACAGACAGAGACAGAGGACAATGCATATTTTAATGTCATCAGCAATTAACATGCCATTTGACACATAGGTACACAATTTCATAAAGATATTTATGCAGTAGAAAATGAGAGAAATTTTCCTTTTAAAGAGCTGATATTACTAAAATCAGTCGAAAGCGAAGGTTTAAACTTCAGCTATATCACATGTGCACGTGACCAACAGGCCATATAAATCCATGTTAAAAAAGAAAGACAATAGCTTAATCTTAAGATGTATTGTCAAGCTTCCTATTGGGTATGGTACTTACCTGTACAATAAATTTTGCCATGGACCTTATGTCAGCTGCTTTATCTTTTAGAACTGGCCGTGACAAACTTTTAACTGATAAAACAAGAGGAGGTGGCGTCTGTCTGTAAGTCAACGAGCGCTTTTGTGATAGAGCGAACGTGACAGTGAAAAAGAGAGTGAGCACTCCTGACATTGACCTGAATGCTGTGCAACTAGTACCCCATTACCTGCCCCGTGAATTTGGGAGAGTGTTCGTCACCGTCATCTACCCTCCCCCTTCACCCAAACCTGCACGCGTCGCAAATGATATCTCTGGCGTTGTGCGAGAATTACAGATGTTATCCCCTGATCATAGACCTACCGGCTCTTCTGAATCCAGGACCATCATTAAGGCCAATCTGCACAACAAGTGGAGGCAACAGCATCCACGTCACAACAGAGTAGACCCATACTACCTGCTGACTCGTCGAGAGCAGGTAGCTATTTTGAGGCTCAGGACAGGCTACAACCGCCTGAAAGCACCACTTATTTATTAAACTCCGCATCGGCAACACAGAGCAGTGCCCCTGCAGAACAGGCAGCTAGACAACTGAACATCTGCTGCAGTCCTGCCCGCTCCACCAAGCGCTCCGAGAGAAAACCTGGCCCGACCCAGTCCCAGTAGCCCGGAAGCTCTACGGAGGACTGGAGGACCTGCGACATACTGCCACCTTTGTCGAGGAGACGAGGGAATCCATCTGAAGAAATGACGAACGAGACAACAACAACATCCCCTGATACTCCAAATTTTGTTCTTGGTGATTTTAATCAGTGTGATCTCCGGTCTGTTTAACCCTCTTTTAAACAGCATGTCACATGTCCAATCCGTCTCAACAGCAAGCTTGATTTGCGTTATGGTAATATCCCAAATGCTTATAAGTCTTTGTCCCGTCCTGAAACACATAAATCTGATCACAGCACCAAACATTTTATCCCCTGTTACCGGCCTATTATTCAAACCCAACCTATTGTGCAGAAAACTGTAAAAATTTGGTCCCCTGTTAGCATAGAACAACTGTAAGCTTGCTATGATAGCACAGACTGGGACGTGTTTTTATTTGTATTCTTGTGTTGATGTGGATGAAGCTGCTGATGTTACCTCTGACTATTTTACCTTTTGTGAAAACATGTTGATACCAAAGAAAACTTTTTTTCCCGAACAATAAGCCTTGGGTTTTCGAATTGTTAAAGGAAACACTGAATGAAAAGAAATCGCATTTCAATCGAAGGATAATTCAGCAAAGAAAACATTTCAAAGAAAACCAAGACATTAAATAAAAGACGCAAAAAATGGCATGCAGAAAAAAAGGAGAAAAGCAGTTTGAGTCGGGAAACATGCGAAATGCATGGGATGACCTAAAAACTCATAAACCATCAAATGTTTGTAATCTATCAGAAGAAGAATGTTATGATTTTGCTAACAAACTGATTGATTTTTATTGCCGCTTTGAAATGAATTATGTTGGTGAAAATTGGAAACTATTACGTCAAATACTTCAAATAGCTGTGATAACGATGATGGAGTTTTACATATAGATGATTCTGCTGCTGTCAAGGTTTGTTCAAAAAGATAAAGATAAGTAAAGCTGCTTGCCCAGACCATATTTGTGGCAATCTTTTAAAATCATGTTCAGAACTATTGCCATATGTTTTTTGTAAGTAAGTTGTTCTCATGATCTTTGAATTGTGGAGTTGTGCCCTCTGGCTGGAAAAAAATCAGTAATTTGGCCTGTACCCAAAACAAGAAACCCTAGTATTTTGAATGTTGCATTGACATCTCTTGTAATGAAACCTTTTGAACGCCTTGTCCTTCAGATTCTTCTTCCTCAATTCAAACAGCTTTGTGATCCATACTAATTCGCCTACAAATATAACAGAAGTACAGATGATACAATAATCACTCTTTTTAAACCATGCATACATCTATCTTGAAAATAAAGATTCTTTTGTTCGCATCATGTTTATTGATTTCTCATCAGCTTTTGATACTATTCAACCACACATTATGGCAAAGAAACTCCAAACACTACAGGTCAACCAAAATCGATTTTATGATTTGTGAAGTTGTTAGTCAACAGGTTACAGTGCGTACTCTTTGAGGGAAAATATCATCTGCAAGAACCACATTTACTGGTGCACCTCTAGGCATCGTTCTCTCCCGTGTACTCTTTACTCTTTATACAAATGATCGCACTGGTTCTTCTGTCTCTCTCCTGCCATAAAGTACTCAGATGACTGCTTTAGAAGACCTGTCAAATTCAGTATCTTTAGAAGACCTGTCAAATTCAGTATCTCAAAGATATATATATAAGGGAGATACTGGGTTCTGGCAGTCAACCCTCCATATCAACTGATTTTAAAGAGGTGGAACGTTTTCGTACATGGTGCAAAGAGAACTGTCTAGATTTGAATGTTAGTAAGACGGAGATGGTAACTGATTTTCGAAGAAACCCAGCTCCTGTCCCTCACTTGTATATCGAAAACACCAACGTGGAACGTGCAAGTGAATATAAGTATCTGGGTACTTTTTCCTAGATAATAAACTGAATTTTAATGCAAATACTCAATTTACATGCTAATCTTGGATATACTGTCTTTAGAAAATTCGGTCTCTTGCTTATGGAAGAGGAATCTTTTAGAAATGCTTTATCGTTGTTTTGTGGAATTTTATGCTGGTTTGGAAATCTTAGTGTGAATAACAAAGACATTTTAAACAGTGGTGAATACATGTGGAAAGATTATTGGTAAAAAAAAACAAGGACAGTCAGATAAACTGTATGAATTTCGCCCTCTCGAGTCACTTGACTCTCTACGAAAGAAGGAAGACGACTGACACAAGGAGCAAGCGCGATGTGGGCCGTTTCAGGGAATGTGGAAGTTAAAAGACAACGGCGAAGATGTGATTTTTGTGTGTACTTCACAAGTGATTGCCAGGGTGTGTGTGCATCGCTGGAAGTTTCGGGATTTCTGGAGATAACTTGAGAACGGCTGCTGGCGTGGGTTCTGGTTGAAAAAAAAAAAGCTGTAAAAGCTTATTCTTTAATCCTCGAGAAAGATAAGTTTGACTGACGCCAGTTCTCAAACCAGCAGTTGCGCTGAAGAAGTCGGCCGGATTACCGACGAAAGCTACGCACACAGTGAGTAGCCTTCTTTAAATGAGTAACTTGTTTAGTCTGGTTGCCATTATGTATGAATGTCTATCACACAAAAAGCTGTGAAGATTGTTGTCGACAGTTCTCATGTTCTTTCAAAAAATACAATGTTCTGCCATCTGGACGACGATTCCAATATCTAAAACAAATAGAACTAAAAACAGTTTCATTCCCAATTTCATCAAACTCCTGGATCAAAACTGTACTTTCGATGAGATCCAGTTCAGAAAGCTTGTGTGTGTGTGTGTGTGTGTGTGTGTGTGTGTGTGTGTGATTTATGATTTGCTAAATATAGATCCATAGACATCCTTTTATAGCCACTTTTAATTTCTCTTTGGAGAAAATAAGTGTTCTTGACTTGACTTATGTGCTTATACTTTAGTAAGGAAGTTGCTGCTGTTTGACAAAACATCGCATTTCACCGGACATTTTGTAACCTTCACAACGAAAGAAAAGTAAAAGGATTTCCTCCTCTGTATATTCTTTGTGCACATTATACAGATCAGCTGTTTTACGAACAAACAGAACAGATCTTGTTTTAGCTTTTCATCTACGCTGGTTGGTTCAGAGACCAAGTGTCCTTGTGGAAGATGAACGTGGCGGAGCTAAGACCGGATGTGTTTGCAAGTGTACGGGTGCCTGCCCTTTTCTCAATAGGTCATTTTACTTGAACCACGCTGACGGATATTAAGAAAGTAATTTACCGCTAGTGTAGCCACCTTTTCCATGAAATCATGTTCACATGGTCCCCAAATTTCTCCGTAAGTCTTCTTTGGCTCCACATGGGTATTAAACATTAAAAAAAAAAATGTTGGGTCAATATTCTCTAAACCCAACCATGATCGTAATATTTTACTTACTCCCTTTCTTTCCTTCCTAGACATTTTCAGCAGTCTTTTTCTTATTCTTAGTTTATATGTCACGATTAGACCTAAATATCTGTAGCTGTTTGATACTTGCGCTTCTAAAACCATATCCCATTTTCCATGAACTGCTATATTAACACCCTTTTCTAAAAGAAAACAACAACAACAACAAAACTTAGTCCTAGTCTAAATAAATAGTAACTTGAGTCATTTCAGTCTGTCTGCTCCTTGTTTTCATGCATTTACGTGATTCTGCGATCCAGCAGCTGCATTAGAAAGTAAAGTAACATCATCTGCAAAGAACAACAGAAATATTGCCGCTGCACTGGTTATTAAGTGTATTCCACCATCCCTATTTATCTATCTTTAAAGCCAGTTCATTCATGAAAAAAGGAAATAGTCGTGGACTTAATTAACACACTTGTTTCACTCCTTGAGTGCAGTTGGAAGGTAAAAATCAGAACATGAACTCTTATCCTTGATTCGGGCTAGCATGAGATACAAATGTCTTCAAATGAGCTACTAATTGACCTTGAATATCAGTTTTCCCTTAGTACGTCGAACTGAATATTTCTGTTCACTGAGTCAAAAGCCATCCGGAAGGCAGTGAAATCTAAAGGAGTTTTCTGTTACTCTGTAGATATTTCTTTTTAACCAAAGCGCCCCCCCCCCCCCCCCCCACACACACACACACACGGAGAGAGAGAGAGAGAGAGAGAGAGAGAGAGAGAGAGAGAGAGCATCCTTAGCTGACAGATTACAGCTGCTGCAGTGTCTGCCTAGTTCTAAACTCTGCGTGTCCGACTATTCTCACGTCACCTACTCAAAACAAAATAACCGTGGGAACGACCTGCAAAATGTGTGATTCGTCAGCCATCGCACGCCGCAAGATTTGCGTGAACAGAACAAAAAAAAAACAAAAAAAAAAAACAACAAAGAAAAACAAACAAACAACAACAACAAAAAAAAACCTCAGCACCACCACTAAAAAAAAAAAAAAAAAAAAAAAAAAAAAAAAAAAAAAAACAAACAAACAAAAAAAAAAAAACCGCCCAACATCAGAATGTTCTTAATTTAGTAAAAAGCAAGACTGATTCCATCTCTCTCTCTCTCTCTCTCTCTCTCTCTCTCTCTGTGCGCGCGTGCGCGCGTACGTGCGTGTGTGTGCGCGCGCGCGTGTGTGAGTAGGCCTATGCGTGTGTACGCGCGCAATAAGCACGCACGCACAAACAACGGCTGATGAGATCGATGTCGTGTCGGCCACAGTAAACTCCTCTTAGGGACATATTGTTCTCACACTGGTTACATACCTAGCCCCCCTCCCCTCCCCCCTTCCCGGCACCCCTTCCTTCCACCTTCGTCCCTCCTTCCTCGTCTGACTCCACCACCACCCCCACTCCCACCTTCACCTTCACCCTCTCTCTCTCCTTCCCCGCTTTAAAACTTTATTAGCTGGCGGGGTAGGTGGCTCCCCTCTCTCAGCCTGCGGCAGTCACTACTAAAGGGGGAGACGTGGTAAAAAAAAAAAAACCCAAAAAAAAAAAAAAAAAAAAAAAAACGAAAAAGAGAAAGAAAAACTGGACTAAACTTATGGCACAGGTACGCTGGCGAAGATAAGGCCACCACTACCCTTATGGTAGATCAATACGCAGTGGTACTTCTTTTTTGTGTGTGTGGGGTCGTTCTTTCAGTACCTCGCATATTTCGTCAGTCGGGAAACCAGCACTAAGGGGAAAAAAAAAAAAAGTCCCCCCCCCCCCCCCCCCCCCCCGCTATTCCTCTCCCACTATCCTCCCCCTCCCCCTCTCCTACTCCTCCCCCTCCTCCCCTACCCCGAAGAAAGGATCAGACGCCACGGCCGTCGGAGAGAGGTTTCCAGCCCACGGAGTGGGGAGCCATAAATTGGCAGCACGCATGCATTTGCATAATGTATGAGTGGCCGATTAGGCAGATAGGCTGCCAACGTGGAATTGGCCGGCCCCCTGTGCGACAAAACTCATTTCGCCGCTCGGCGACAGGCGGCGTAATTGGACGAATCCTCCCCGGCATTATTGTTGCCGCCTTCACTTTACCTCCTTCCGCCGCCCCCCTCCCCTCCTCCTCCTCGACCCCCCCCCCCCCCCCCCCCCCCCCCCCCCCCCCCCTTTCTACTCCCTGTTTTTGTGAGGGAAGAAGGTAGGGGAAAGTGGCTTGGGAGTTGAGAGCGGTAAAGGGGTTGGGGAACGAAGCAGGGTGGAAGGGGGGGGGGGGGGGGGGGATGAGACGGGGACGCAGGTGTGGGAGAGGGAAGGATGGGGAGGGGGGAAGGGAGGGGTGGGGGTTGTCGCCGCGCCGCAATTTTTCTTCCTCTTCTTTCTTGATTTCTTTTAACTCCAGTTTTCAGCACTACCTCCAACCTCCACCCCCACCCCCTCTCCTAACCCCCATCCCCACACCATCTTCCCATCTCTCTCTCTCTCTCTCTCTCTCTCTCTCCTCTCTCCTTCACGCTTTCACAGACATTTTTGTTCCGTTGCTGAGATTCGGCAAGTTTTCTGTTTATTTTTCGTTTTTTTTTCCCCTCTTCTTTTCTTGATTATTCTCAGTCTTCTCTCTCGCTGTTCGTCCTTTTTTTTTTTTTTTTTCTCTTCTTCCCTGCGTTCACTATGGGCTTGTCTTCATCGTCGGTTCTTTTTCCGCCTTCTCACGCCCACTCTTTCTTACTATATCCTCGCTTTCTCCTGTCTGTCTGCTGATATTTCTTTTTTTTTTTTTTTTATTACTGTCGTCATCAGCGCGAACACGCACGTGCCTTGTTTTGGCGCCGATAGCCCGATATGGATCCGGTGAATTGAACTTACAGTGACCTATGTATACGTGAATACTTGTGCGTGTACATCTACATCTCTATCTTCTCCCTCCATCCCCTCAACACAAACAAACAAACAAACACACACACACACACACACACACACACACACACACACACACACACACACACGTGTGCGCGCGCGCGTTTTACCTTCTCATAAAGAAAAGAAAGAGAACAAGTAAATTTAACGCCTCTAGTCCAAAACGTTCTTAAATTTCATGACGGTTGCAGCAGCTTTTCACATCTTTTAGATAGAAAGAAATTTTTATTGCTATAGATCCGAATAAACTCCAGGACGCACTCATACACGCTATTCATTATAAACTTCAAACACACGCGTGTAATGATACCTACAACACGCCCAAAACAGACTGCAAAATACGCCCAAAACAACCTGGACCACCGAGTGTCCTTTCACCTACACACACACACACACACACACACACACACATACACACACACAAGCGCGCGCATGCGAACGCACGAACACACGCACTCAGGCATGAACAAGCGCGCTCACGCACGCGCTCCCCCCCTCTACCTACCCCCCCCCCCCCCCCCCCCCCCCCCCCTCGCATCCCCCCCCCCCCCCCCCCCACACACACACACACACCACACGTACGTAGAGAGGGAAAACAAGCGCAGCGGAAAATGGCACAGCAACTGTTTTAACGATGCTTTAAACGAACAGTTCATTTATTCTTTTCACAGGGCCCCTCCCCCCCCCCCCCCCCCCCCCCTCTGTGTGTGTGTGTGTGTGTGTGTGTGTGTGTGTGTGTGTGTGTGTGTGCACGCGCGCGCGCGCGCGCGCGCGCGTGCGTACATGTAAATATGATCTGAGAATGAAGAATAGTTTAATATACCTTCTTCATTGTGCGCTCTCTCACTGCACTATAACTGTGTATAACTGGCGTATAACTTGCAGTAGTACGTTGAAAAAAAAAAAACTGAGTTATTTCTCACTCTTACATTCACATTAATTTTCTGTAACTCTGCCCACACGTCATCTACATCACTAAAGCAACATAAAGCAACTCTGCCCACACGTCACCTGCATCACTAAAGCAACATAAAGCAACTCTGCCCACACGTCATCTACATCACTAAAGCAACATAAAGCAACTCTGCCCACACGTCATCTACATCACTAAAGCAACATAAAGCAACTCTGCCCACACGTCATCTACATCACTAAAGCAACATAAAGCAACTCTGCCCACACGTCATCTGCATCACTAAAGCAACATAAAGCAACTCTGCCCACACGTCATCTACATCATTAAAGCAACATAAAGCAAAGTAAAGGGAAGCAACAAAGGAAAGGGAAAGAAAAACAGAACATTACAAAACCGTTGAAAACTGACAGAAAAAAAAAGAATAATTGCCAGTCATCTTTCAACTGTGGACAACCTGTCCAAAACATCGGGGCAGCAAGTCCGAAACGTGGGCGAGCGTGTTGAGAAGCGTATGCCACTGCACTATCTTGGGTTTCAATGACGTAATCGCACCCTCTCTGTGCCAATCAAAACGCATTCGATCCGTTAAGGCTGCGGAGTCCGATAAGAACGGTAACAGACGTACAGGTCAGCACTGATTGAACCGTTTCTTTTTTCAGCCGCACGCTTGCTGCTCGTTTTGTTGCCTGCGTACGTCACACTCCAGTCGATACGTAGAAGGAGGCGTCTTTTTTTTTTTTTTTTTTTTTCCCGAACGTGGAACGCGAGCGGCAAGAGCTGTGACGCTCGTGTGTGCAGGAACATGACGCAAGCGAGAAACTCCACGAAACTTCGCGATTTGAAGTATGCACCAATGTTGATAGTTCAGGCCGTTTGCTTGACGCTCGGTCTGCTTTGCCCTTTACGCCTGTGCCACATCAGGCATATTTCTCGTTCAAGCGCAAGAGTAAGATTATCTCCCCACCCCCCCCCCCATAAAGCCCCCCCCCCCCCTCCCCCCCCCTTTCACCGCCCTCTCCATTCCCCCCCCCCCCCCCCCCCCCCCCCCCCCCACCTCCCTCTCGCTCGCGTCGCGCGAGTTTGTGTTCACATAATGCGAGTTCGCACGAAAGTGGTACCAAAAGACAGATCGACTGGTCACGTGACTCAGAGGCAGACCTCACATAATCCCTTGCGGTCGGCTGGGTTACATCCAACATGAACTGAAACTGAATGCATTCCACTTCATGTCGTTTATTCCCTTGCGCATGGTCGCGTTCCGACGACGGTTACTTCAGTGGACAGAGCACAAGTTACAAACAGTGTCATGTTTGACACGGAGTCTCAAGCGGGGAAGAAGGCTTGGTCTTCACTTAACAGTCTTTGAAGAAAAGCAACAACTCCAAAAGACAAATCATCTGCAGAGAAGGCTGTGCACTGGAAAGTGCACGGATTGGGACCTTGACCTTTGCTGTTCTAATGGGATGATCACCATTGTTGCGAGGTGTCTGGCTTGAAAAGTTGAGCGCCTAAAACTGTCCAAACCTGGGCGGCCGCTGGCTTATTCTTATCACACTTGTTAATTGTCAAAACATGACTACATGAGTGACCGCTGGAGCAAGAGACTCGCGTAAGGTGGCCCACAAATGTGTGAGGTATTTACTGGAATGAGACTGTTCATATACCGCAGACGTAGCTACCAACACATAAAGGCACGCCGTTAAATCATTCGCATACTCTTTCATCTTACTTTATGCGTGCGCACACTGCACGAATGCCACCTACCATTCGAACAAAGAAATTGCATTCACTGCAAGATCACTACAGAATCAAACTTTGACAGCGATCAGACGTAAACAGCGAGGCGAGAATGCTTCAACAGACCAAGAAACCAGCCTATAAACTTTGGCATTCGATCCAGCTGACATTCGTGTACCTTGATCGATTGTCACTGTAAGGTATGGCCTACTTGTAAGTCGTCTTATGCATGCACATACTTGACAAAACCAGTTTTTCCACGCTCAGCTGATTTTAGGTGGTCGCAAGCACTTTGCTTTGCACATGCAATTAAGTGTTTTCATTTCTCTGCTTGCTTTAACTAATGAATTCGTTGTGTGATTACATTTACAACTGAATCGGTGTCGGTTACAATCGCCATTTCAGAAGCGAAGGAAGCCTTACATGGATTATCTACTCCTGATCCACGAAAGCGATTCTAAAAAATTGCCAGCTATATTGATAGGGGAAGATAACCCCAAAGAGCATTATTCTAAAGCAACCCGCAAACGAAGGGGGTGTTTGCCGTGGTAAGACTTTTCAAACACCACATTCCGCAGACGTAGCCAGCCACACGCCAGACACATTGTTGGGGCTTTCGCATACCTCTCCTTTCGCCTTTCTTTATGCGCGTGCACCCTATGCGAATGCCACCGTTAAAACGAAGAAACTTAAGTGAGATCAATACCAAATGAAACTTTGGCAGCAGTCAGATTTAAGCAGTAAGACAATCATGCTTTAACACCACAAACTTGTGTGTTCAGCCCAGCTGACATACATGTACCGTTATCGATCGTCGCTGTACGGGAGAAGCCTACTCGTGCGTCGTTTCACACAGGCTCATACCTGATTAAACATGTTTTCCACATTCAGCCGAATTAAGGTAGTCGCACACGCTACTGCGCCGTCTGTGTATTCACTCGTTTCAATTCTCTGCATTTTGAAGTAATGGATACTCTCTGTGTCATCGAATTCATTACTGAATCGACGTCGGTGAAGAAGTCACCATTTTGGAAGGGAAGTAAACCACGCAAGGGTCGGGCCAATGCTTGAAACCGTGTTGCTCAGTCCGTCAAGCCCCGAAACTTGCTATCTGTGCGGGCCTCTTGATCTGCCAATGACCCTCTGGCAATGTCCTCTAGCAATGTCCTCTGGCAATATCGCGGACACGTCTGGTCAAAGCTTGAAGCAACGTTGCTCAGCCCATCAAGCCCTGAAATCTGATACACATCTCCGGCGTCATTGACATGTCGGAACACACAGACTACGCATGCGATACTCGAAACTGAATCGTCTTTTTGGGGGCTTAGCGATTTTTTTTTTTCAAAAACAATCATGGTCACACTGGGCGTACAGGTGCGATGTTTTATCTAAAAATTCAAAAGCTTAGGACATCTGGTCAAGCTCAATGAAAATCGATAGGATACACAGAAAACTTAGACCTATAGGATGCTTAGGATTTTTTCAAACTAGTCAGGAACTTTTACATATGAAAAAAATGTGGATTATTGCAGATAAATCACACACAACTGAAATATTTCATCAAAATTGTTTTCAAAATGGTATCTTGTGACGAGAAACTTTATTTACCGCTTCATCAGCTGATACAGAATGGAAATTATATTTGTAACTGCTTTGCATAGCCAGTGACTATAAACTTTTTATCCTGGTATATGTCAATAGAAAAATCTTGGTTTACCTGATTTCCGCTGGGGTAAAAACAAACAAACAAAAAGCAAACAAACAAAGCCTAAACATACTTTCAACGACAACTCACGTTGTTTTTTTTTTTTCCTCGACAGCACACGTCGGAATGGACCGTCAGCATTATAGCCATTTAAACAGAAAGTCGCTCTCACCCTGGCGAAACGAATGAACTGTATACACATTGGCTTGAAAAGCATTTCAGTGGTTTGTTAAATCCTCAGATTACTGGACACAGTTTGATCATGAACATTTCAAGTCCGACTTGGCGAAAGATCGTTTGGACGAGGAGCCAGTTCGATTGAACACGTTTCGGTCATTGTCAAGAGCATCGGTCAAGTGTGCGTTGCCCAAAGCCCCCTGCAAGTGTGATTTTTGTCGAGCTCACAGACGAAGCTCTGAGGACAGGGTACATTCACAGTCAAATATGTTAACTCGAAATAGAAGGGACTGAAATTTCCTATTTGGTGTAAACCATTCTGGGGTAACCGATCATACCCAGATCATACGTAGTACACAGGGACTGCACACGAAACAAAGCACTGAGA
>JADBJO010000332.1:335000-350000 GCA_016801955.1 Conus betulinus | reverse complement strand
TACGAAAGCAATCCGTTGTTGATGAGTGTGTGTGCTTTTGCGTTGTGCTGAAATGCAACTTACTTTCCTTTTTTTTTTTTTTTTTTTTTTGATGAGGTCATGCACATGCACATGAGAAATTGTTTTTCTACGCGCGCGCGCGCGCGTGTGTGTCTGTGTATGTGTGTGTATGCGTGTTTCGAGCGCCAGTGTGTGCAAGCATGCGTACTTATGTGCATGCGAGTTTAGCGGTTGTATCTGGGTGGAAATGTTGTTCATGGATTTTGCAGTGTTCCCCTTCTCTCCATGACGCGATTTCAGAAAAACAGCAAGACTGAAAGATTCTTCTCGGCTAGGTGGGGGAGGGGGTGCAGGATAAAACTCCCATTACCCTCCCCCCTCCCATACACATTACCCCTCCCCCATCCAAATCGGTTCTGAAACATATCATCACAAACCATCCCTCACTCTCACTCCCCCTTACTGGTCAACTGCCCCAATCGCCACTTCCCTCTTCACACACTCACTCACTCTCTCTCTCTCTCTCTCACCTCACACACACACACACACACACACACACACACACACACACACACACACACACACACACTGTGTGTGTGTGTGTGTCTTTCTCTCGTGAACTTTTCTCCTTGGCACACCTCTGAAATTTGATTTGTTTATTCCATTTGCTTGTTGGTCAAGTAACTCAGCATTATATTCTCTTGCCTCAACTCTCGCTAACACACACAATACTGTCCGACTTATTACGCCTCGCCATCAACAGGTCTACTGCCTTCTTCTCCCCACCCACCCACTCCCCCTCCCCTCCCCCCCGCCCTTCCCCCACCCCCTGAACCACATGCTTTTCTCGTTAGCGTAGGGCCTTTAATTAAAGCACCCCAGGCCCGTCAGGACATTCACACTCTCCCGTCAGTCCGTCTCACGGCAAGCTGAGCTAAACTTTGTCAATGGAAGTCGCTATCTCGGCCCGACCACAAACGGGTTTAACGACAGCAAATTACTCACGGGCAGTGTGAGGTGATTGAGCCGCCAGGACGACGGTAGCCGTGTGTTCAACGTGTCCGGCGTGTCAGCCCCTACCACTCCAACACCAGCTTGTGATGCGGGAGGCAGTCACTGTGGCTGGGGACCAGTCCTTTGTGGCTTACCACCTGCCAGGTCAATCACCTCTGATGTGTTTCCGAGATGGGCGAGACTCCGGGTTGAGGATTCTTTAGGCTGTCTCGACTTAGGTCATCACACCGCGATCTTTGTACGCTCCCCGATTATATCTACATCAGAGAGCTCGCTCCAGGTCGGGAATAATGAATCCCTCTGCTCAGAAACAAGTGAGGGGGTACAGTAATAAGAGGTCTTCTTGCCCCTTTCCAACAGCTTGCTAACGATGTCTACAGGGTTTGCCACACTTCAGCACCTCTGCTGTAAGTTACATCTAAAGAACGTACTTTCACTCAAACGCTTGAAATCAAGTCGTGAGTGCGCTGCAGGACAGAGGGTTTATTCTTTCGTTACTAGAACTAAGCGTCGGGATCGTTTTTTTTTTTTTTTTCGCAGTCTTTCTTGAAGCGTTCAGTCGTTCCTAGAGTGTTTCTGAGATGAAGTTAGTGAAATTCATTTCATATTTCAGTGATGAAATTTATCTTAGGAACGTTCCCACAACGAATACCAACATTCGCATAATCTACCATACTGTGACACCCAGTGACCTGAAGCGTAATCTCAAGCCTTAAAGAGGTTTGTGTAAGTAATGAGCGAAGACAGAAGCGGGCTGGATCTGCTCTTAAAAAGCAGTCTTTTCATTATAATAAAGTTTGTTGCAATGCATATAATCTTTTATGATCTTAAATTATCAATAAATTACATTTATCTTATTACTTATGGAGGACAGTTTGGAAACGGCAACAACATGACAAAATAAATGAAGTGAGAGAGAGAGAGAGAGAGAGAGAGAGAGAGAGAGAGAGAGAGAGAGAGAGAGAGAGTGTGTGTGTGTGTGTGTGTGTGTGTGTGTGTGTGTGTGTGTGTGTGTGTGTGTGAGTGAGAGAGAGAGAGAGAGAGAGAGAGAGAGAGAGAGAGAGAGAGAGAGAGAGAGAGAGAGTAGTCATAAACGTGACTCAGACATCAGCTAAACACTTTATCACGAACTCGCAAAAGACAAATGATTACATGAATAAATTTGATGACCGTGATCTTGAATATTCACCCCAAACCCAGACACATGTTAAAAAACAAGACACAGACGTAAAGCACACATCATTCATTAACTATAATTCATGAGATATTGCAGAGCTAATATAGGCGCACGTGACAGTGTGTGCGTGTACGCACGCACACACTCACGTGTAGGCTCCTGCTCTCGTTATGTTATGTATGGCCGAGAGGCGGCGACTGCGCGCACAGGCGCGCGCGTGCAAACCCTATAATTTACGAACCCTCATGTAGTCTTCCTCTACCCCATCCTTCCCCGTTCTTCTCTCCCTTTCCCTAACCACAGCAACCAGCCGCACAAAGAACGATCTCCGCCTGTCCTGCCTACTTCTGACAAAACGGGAGTCTGCGAGGGGCGTGTGGCGCTCCATTCCCCCTTCTCATTCCTCACACTCCCCCCCCCCCCCCCCCCCTCACCCGAAGCCCCTTCCATTACCCAAAGATTCTGTCAAGCTGCGCCCCCCCCCCCTACCTCCAGCCCCCCCCCCCCCCCCCAACTTTCCCCTCCCACCCACTCCCACGGCTACCCAGCCTGCAGCCCTTTTTGTAGACAAGAGGGGCTGAGGACCCGGCCGCCCGTCTGCGGGAATTCACGCCGGCTCCCGGCCGGACTATCATTATGGGCAAAGCTCCTTTGAAACCCTACGTCCTCACCTTCCTTGGCCACCTCGAGCTCGTCAACCGTGGGGCGACGAAGAGGACGACGACGAGGAGGAGGACGACGAGGAGGAGGAGGAAGAGGAGTAGGAGGAGTAGGGGGAAGAGGGGCAGAAGCTTGAAAAGAAAGTGACGGAGAGGGGAGGCTGTGGAGAGGAAGCTTGCTACATTGTTATTCTGCCAAACCGCCCCTCTCTATCCCTCTTCTTCAGAGCGGGAGGACGAGGTGTGTGTGTGTGTGTGTGTGTGTGTGTGTGTGTGTGTGCGCATGATTTGGGAGGAATGGTGGTTGGGATAGAGGCTGAGACGGGGGAGGGGGGGGGGGGAGGAGAAGGAGGGAAAGAGGGAAAGTGTGTGTGTGGGGGGGGGGGGGGAGAGACATCAGTGTCACCCACCCCTCCTCCGGTGGAATTGCTTCCTTTCTCTCTCGTCCTCTCTTTCTCCTTCGTCTTCTTCACACTTATGGCGCAGGCGTTCGTTGCCCATCGCTGGTCTTGACGGCTTCTTCTCTCCCTCTCCCTCTCTCTCTCTCTCTCTCTCTCCCCGACGACTGTAAACGATTGGAGGACTAGTGAAAGAAAGAAGGGCGTGATCGGAGGGATAGTGAGGCAGGTTAATGTTGCTGAACAACGACAAGACAGATTGTTTGAACGCATGAGTGAGCGAGCGAGCGAGCAAGAGAGAGAGAGAGAGAGAGAGAGAGAGAGAGAGAGAGAGAGAGAGAGAGAGAGAGAGAGAGATGCGTTACTGTTATGGAAAGAAACAAAGAAAAAAAAAAAAGAAAGCCAAACACTTAGACACACACACACACACACATACACACACACACACGCACGCACGCGCACACACACGCAGGCACGCAGGCACAAATCAGAAAGAAGTGGACAAATAACACTACTATCCGCTAAGAGGTGGATTTTGGCCTTAGGAAAAAAAAATGCAAAAGAAAATTACCGCCTTAGGTGCTCCATTGATCCGATAACTGATGCCACAAAACACACACACACACACACACACACACACACACACACACACACAAACAAACAAACAAACAAAAAACAGAAGAAGAACAGGTGCTACGAATTTTCAAGTAGTCTGCTCCATTGCCTCGACCGTGCCACAGAATGTGAACACATTGCGGGCAGTGGGATGCAGTGCGGGAACTCACGTCATAATTGACGCGGATTGTCTGCACTTAGGCTAGGCACATATCAAACACGGTTCCCTTTTTTTTTTTTTTTTTTTACAAAATGAGGGAAAACGCTGTTAATGTAGTTTACAACTGCATTCTTCTTCTTTTGCCACATGCTAGACGGCAACTAGGATTCACACAGTCCGGACTGGTATTAGCGTACCGTGCAAGGTCTGCCGGCACCTCGCACGCATATAGGGGTAGTACGAATATGGTTTTTCGAATTTTGTGATGCATATGTGTGCATACATATACACATGAACTATTCGTCTCTTCTACTGGCACATCATTCAAGCGCACCACACACACACACACACACACACACACACACACACACACACACACACACACACACACACACACATGCACGCACGCACACGCACACACACACACACGCGCGCGCGCGCGCGCTAATACAAGCGAAAGAGAACTGGCATCAGAGAGAGAGAGAGAGAGAGAGAGAGAGAGAGTGGGGGGGGGGGGGGGGGAATGACGGAGGGAGGGGTGTAAAACTGAATGATAATGAATTGGAGAGACTTGTCTACACATCATGAAAAGTAATACAGTAAACGTCATGGCTAATAATAACCAACAAACAGATCGTCTCTGCGCCTTCACTCCTAAAGCCAACATTTTTTTCATCTGCTGGCACTGTGTTTCACTGTGGAAGAGGTCCAGCCCTGAACTACCAGCAACCAGCATACCACCCACTGCTGGACAAGCAGCAGATGACATTCAGGCCCACAGTCCACTTCCCATCAACAGACGTGGATGGCGACTCTGCCGGTCACACAGCCAGAAAAGAAGATAATGAACAAGTAGGGTAACTCTTATTTCCCACGATGAAATAATTAATTACACGCCCATAACTCCAAAGTAATCCTGCTTACGACACCAAATCGTTTAGCAGAAATGCCGACACAGCACACAGACCAAACAAGGAGACAACTCCGATAGGATGTCCCATGCTTGCCCATGTATACCCGTACCTGACACATATACACATCAACAACAACTAGACAGATGAACAAACACAAATTAAAGATGTATTCCAGACTGGCACAGACTTTTTTTGTTAACTTGGATATACTCACACACACACAAGGAGAAGCAGTAACAAACACAGGTAAACTCGGTTTGACTGGTCTGAAAGGAAACCTTCAATGTAGCAGAGAACAGTAAAACAGTAAATACCGAATATCTTGGGTAACTTTTATTCCCATGATGATCTAATTACATGCCCATAGCTCCAAACGAAAGCTTACGACACCAAATCGCCTGGCGGTAATACCAACAGAGCGCATACAAAACAAACCAGATCTCTTGCTGGAAAAGAGCTATTTGAAAGACTGACGACCCGTTTTCGATAAATCATCGCCACACTTCCAAGCAGATCTTGTAGCGGAAACGCCCATGTTCATGTCGGAGTCATCGGGATTCGAACCCGCAACGTCTGGCTGCCACGACCATTGAACTAACCGGGCGCCCACTAACGAGTCCCGTTGTTCATCACCAAGCCGACCAGAAAGGCCATACCCAGGCTGAACAGACAAACAGGCAGGCAGGCAGAGAGACAGACAGACAGACAGACGGACGGTGATCAGGAAGGGAGACAGTGGAGGGCAAGGAGTGGGATGGGGGGTGGGGGGGGGGGGGGGGGGGGAGGGGGGCATCATTACCACCGACCCACGCGATGCAGGAAGCTTTGTCACGTCCCATCACAGGAAGCGCCCCGACACCCACAGAGTCGGAGAGAGACAAGGAAGAGACCGCCTGGAGAGAGATGAGAGTGTGGGTGGCATCAGAGGAGGAGAGGAGACAGTGGGACGAGGAGGACAGGAGTGATGGGTGGGGGAGGGGGAGGGCATGGGGGGGGGATGGGAGACGGGCGGGCCAGTAGGGGGGGGGGGGGGGGGGATGGCGGAGTGGGGGGTCCGGAAGGAAGCTGTGAGATCCGGGAGGTGCGTGTCGCGTGGCTGATAAGTGATAAATGTCAACTTGATTGCCGGGGACGCTGCGGCCGGTGTCGCCCGGAACAGGGGGCGGTTTATCGATCGGCTGCCGCCGCCGCCGCCGCTGCCGCCGCCTTGTCACGGGCCACGAGATCGGAGAGCCTGTTTTACGCAGGAGCCGGCTAAAGTTTGCATGTGGGCAAAGCCAGCCTCCTGTTTATTTGGAGCGAAGGGTTAAAAAAAAAAAAAAAAAAAAAAAAAAAAGGATGACGAGGTGGCTTTGGCCAGAAGGACAGTTCCATCCTCCAGGTCCCTGTCAGCTGAAAAGTAGATTACTAGCTGTCGTCGGCGGAGGCGCCCGCAGTTATATATTCTAATTATGGTAATGCGGCTAATGACAAGGCCTTGACTGCATCTGGTTTGTAACAGATTCTAGGAAGGCGGTGGCAGTGGGAAGGACGGGGTGGGTGGGGTGGGGTGGGGGGGGGGGGGGGGGGGTGGAAGACATGGGCTGAGAATAAAATGAAAAAAGAAAAATGAAAGAAGTTGAGATGGTGATAATGAGGATGTTTGTCGGCGGAGCTTAACGAGTGGAGGTGTGGAGCTGTCAGTCAGGGGAGGTTGAGTTCGAAACACCAGGCGCCCTACATAAAACATCACTTAAAGTTCTGGCTTCCTCATGCCCTCATTCCCCCGGAATTCCTCCCTCCTCCCATCAGGGGGCCAGGTCGAGCATCGAGTTCGCTCACTGTCAGATGTTACAAGTTCGAATCTTACTGACCGGACCGGAAGAGAGAGAGAGAGAGAGAGAGAGAGAGAGAGAGAGAGAGAGAGAGAGAGAGAGAGAGAGAGAGAGAGAGAGAGAGAGATTCACTGTCCAAAAACAGAGTTTCCCATGATGCTGTTTGGTATGAGTCTAGCTTCACCAGTCGTAACAGACCGAAGTATCGGTGTTCAGAGAGAGAGAGAGAGAGAGAGAGAGAGAGAGAGAGAGAGAGAGAGAGAGAGAGAGAGAGAGAGAGAGAGAGAGAGAGAGAGAGAGAGAGAGCAACTGGTTTATTAATCAGGCCCTGGTCCCTAATAACGAGGGGTATGAAAAACATGTCTAACAGAATAACATTCGTTTAAACACACTAGAAAGATCGATAGTCATGAAGGTTGAACAAGACATTGGTTAGAGATAAATCTAAAGTTTCACGATGTCAGTATGTCTAATGGCATCAATAAACAAAGCTTCAATAATGAAGAATGAACTGCTCTCTACTGTGGATATGAAAAGTTTCAGTTTCGCTTTCATCAAAGTGTCCCTGCGTGCAGAGTAGTCCATATACACACAATACCACCGTGCTTGGCTGCGACACCACAGTGCGCAGGGTTCACAGCTGTGGGTACATGAATTAACGAGTAAGATCAAAGGATTTAAGGCAAGGGTCTGATGGATACGACTTGCTATATATGTTTGACCTAGGCGTTAGCCCAGCGCACTGGTCAGACCTTGGGAGCTACCTACCTAAAATTGTCTGCGCCACCATTATAATTGTAATGTGTGTGTGTGCATATATATGTATGTGAGTGTGTGTGTGTGTGTGCGCGCGCGCGCGCGTGTGTGTGTGTTTGTATGTGTGTGTGTGTGTGTGTGTGTGTGTGTGTGTGTGTGTGTGTGTGTGTGTGAGCGCGTGGGAGCGCAATGTGCGTGGTGTACGTGCATGTGCGTGTGTGTGTGCGTGCGTGTGTTGTGTGTGTGTGCGTGCATGCATGCAATGCATGCGCGCGCACGCGCGCGCATGTGTGTGTGTGTGTGTGTGCGCGCGCGCGCGCGTGTGTGCGCGCTTGTGCACGTGTATGCGTGTGTGATCGGTAGGCTTGTGTGATAGTGAGTATTTGTTCCTGCGCACACCGCATGTGCGCTCGTGTGCACACATACCAGTGTGTGTGCGTGTGTGTGTGTGTGTGTGTGTGTGTGTGTGTGTGTGTGTGTGTGTGTGTGTGTGTGTGTGTGTGTGGTGAGTAACCGAGTAAGAGAGAGAGAGAGAGAGAGAGAGGGGGGGGGGGAGAACTGACAGACAGACAGGTAGAGGTGTGTGTGTGTGTGTGTGTGTGTGTGTGTGTGTGTGTGTGTGTGTGTGCGCGCGTGCATCTGATTATTTGTGGAGAGTGAATGTTCAGATGACATAGTTCTTACTGATCACCAGTAATAACGGTAATAACAATAACAACACCAACAACAGTAACAATAAAAATGATAATGATGACAATGATTACGGTGAGAATGAAAATGATAATGATAAACATGATGAGAGAGAAAAACGGTGATTAAAACAACAAAACCAACTACGATGATGATGATAAATATAATAATAATGATAATAATAACGATAACAAATAGCAATGATGGAAAAGAAGTCAAGAAGTAAAAACTGATGGATATTGCTAATATGGGATGAACTCTAATTTTACTGAAAGCCTGTATTTGGTATCTTGTTGTTTTTTCCTCTTCTTATCAAGTTTAAACAAGAGGCCATAAGTTAATTCATATTCATTTGAGGCAGCTTCAATGTCAAATGTACTGAACAGCACAATTGAATAGACAGCATATCTATTGCTTTCACCGTCTACTTGGGTTCTCGTATGTCCAATTGCCAAATTTTCTTTAAGGGAAAACATATGTACCATATTTACAACAAATTATAGCATCTTTGCTTAGTGCCCACACTTCTGAGCCGTACTCTAAGATATGCTGCATTTCAAAATCAAAGAATTTCACAAATAAATTCCATGGAGATGGAGAGAGAGAGAGAGAGAGAGAGAGAGAGAGAGAGAGAGAGAGAGAGAGAGAGAGAGAGTTGTGAGTGTGTGTGTGTGTGTGTGTGTGTGTGTGTGTGTGTGTGTGTGTGTGTGTGTGTGTGTGTGTGTGTGTGTGTGTGTGTGTGTGTGTGTGTGTGTGTGTGTGTGTGCGTGAGTGTGTAAGTGCGTGCATGTATGCTGCGTGCATGTATGCTGCATGCATGCGCGCGCGCGCGCGCGCGTGTGTTTGTGTGTGTGTAAAAAGGCGTATTGGCAGATACTGTTTGATTATAACATCCATTGACTGATATTCGTGCTGGAATGATAGCGTGACAGCCTCCATCAAGCATTCGTCGTAACCGCCTTTGTCTGTTTCATCGCATGTGCCATGCGTGGGCTCGGGAATGGTTAAGGGACTAGTGAGGGAGGGGTAGGAGATAGGGGGGAAATGGAGTGTGGTAGGGAGGGCGGGGGGAAGGCGTGGCTGTGGGTGCGGTGGTTATTTAGCACGTCAGCTAATCTCAACTTCAGTCAAGTCTACCTGGGTCTGGCGGTCATTTGTAAGAGCGAGTTGACATCAGAAGAGCCCCCCCCCCCCCCCCCCCTCCCCTCCCCTATTTCTCTGTGATGTCTCATTTCCCATTTCCTCGCAGGCCACATGTGACATATGCTGCATTTCTTATTGTCCTGTAATATCCCGCATTTTGTACTTTCCCGATATATCTTACGCCACGTTCCTCATTTCTCTATAGATCATGCTGCGGTTCCCCTTCCATGTATATTATGTTGCATTTCTCATTATTTCCCATGCTCCCTACGTAGTATGGTGCATTTGCAATTTTCTTCAAGTTTATATACTGTATTTCCCATTTGTCTATCTATCATGCTGCATTTCCCATGTTCATATATACATTAGGCTGAATTTTCACCGTCCCCTATCTACTATTCTGCACCTTCCATTCTCTGTAGCTTATGTTGTATATCCCATTTTCTTATATATTATGCCGCCCTTTCCATCGTCCCCTATTATAATGGTGTATTCCCCATTTCCCTGCATGTTGTGCTACATTCAACATTTCCCTGTACATTGCACTACATTTTCAATCTCTCCATACACCTCCCATCTTCCTGGCAGGAAGAAGACAGGGATCTCTAGATACAACACCTGATGATAAGCACAGTAAGCGTAGGTAAGAGTCAGTAGTATTAACACGAGCAGGCGACTCCGCAGGTTTTCATTTCTGTGTTGATCGCTCATTTCTTCAGCGCCCCACCCATCACCTTTACCTCCACCCCCTCACCCCCCTCTCCCACCACCTTCGCGTTTTATCTCACTGCCAGTCCCCCACCTTCCCCCTTCCCTTTACTGGCTGTCCAAACAGCGGCACTCTATGACGTCCTGACCCTGATGTGAGCTGCTCCCGCGGGCAATTACGCAATGACAACAGATGCGACTCTGAAGTTGAACACTTCTTCCTAGAGAACTTTTCCTGTGCGACAGTGTGGCCTCGGATCCTTTGTTGTTTATTTATCATTCATTTTTAAACAAATAAGTTGCTTATAAACGGCCATCATCAGCGTGATGTAAATATTCTGACGTAAACAGGCATGAAGCTTTACGGTGTACATGAGGCCTAGCTTGGTTCTATTTTCACTGGTGCATCAATTTATATATCCACCTGGGCTGGTAAAATATGGCATGAAACGGTCTCATCTTGACAAAATGTAACTTGATATTTGTCAGTGCTTGCATACAGTATCAGTTATAACGTCTTTTCTTAATGTATAAAGCAATAGTTGTAAGAGATCAAAATTCATGAGAGAACGAGAATGATTTTTGTCATATATTGAATTTATCACTAAAAAATGTTCATGGCAGATTTACGACCAACACCATTTAGTGACAACTTCATGCATCGAATGATGGAATGGTCTTATCAATATTTATTATTCTGTCAAATCTGATTCTGTTCTTACTTGTATTAACTCAGAAACCGCCAACGTTAAAGTTTAGCGCGCGCGCACACACACACACACACACACACACACACACACACACACACACACACACACACACACACACAAGCACGTATGCACGCGCAACACACACACACACACACATGCAGAAACGTACACATATATGGACAACCGGAATTGTGTCTTTCTAATAACTCCTTTGTTTACACGTGTGAGTTAATAAAAAATCGCGATCTCTTTATATCTTCGTATTCTTTGAACTAAGAAATACACACAATCTAAACAACCAAAGTCGTATTTTGTAATTCTGTGAGCAAGGTTCTGACAAATAAGAACTGGAGAACAAAACACAAAATACTTTTTTTTTATTTTCTTATCCCTGCATACACACTGGGCAGACCAAATCATTTAGAAATCGAAAATGAAATGAGGCAGGGAACAGCAAACAATAAACAGTAAACAAGTGGGGTAGTCTTTGCTCCCATAAGGAAACCTAACACAGAGTAAACTTTTATTCAAGACTGGCACAGCCTTTTAAACTTGAATAAAGTCAGACAAATACAAAGACGAACAATCTAATAGTGGGGGAAAAACAAGCGCAGGCCAACAACTAAATTGTCTTCATAGTAATGACTTGGCAGAACTTTGAACTTAAGGAGCAGAGGGGGGGGGGGGGGTGGGGGGGGGGGGGTGGGGGGGGGGTGGGGGGGGGAAGCAGGAGGTTGAAGATGTAAAAACTGGGAACATGAAAATTAAGAAAATATGAGAACTCTTCACTGGCTGCATAAGGGAACCATCGCAATCCCTTTTAAAGGCAGATATATTTGTATTGCCTGCTCCGACCCCCAATTTGTCTGCGTTGTCTGTATCTGAAGTATGACATTCTGTTGAGGGATATACTGATTCTAAATAAAGCGATCAATCGTTTCATATACAACATACGCAGATCGAAGCTGAAATATGGCTGATTGTCATGAAAATTAGGACAGCTTCTCTACAAATCATATCCTTCGTTAGTTTCAATAGTCATTCTATATTACCATCCACAGAGAGGAGAGAGAGAGAGCGAGAGAGAGAGAGAGAGAGAGAGAGAGAGAGAGAGAGAGAGAGAGAGAGAGAGAGAGAGAGAGAGACAGACAGACAGACAGACAGACAGACAGACAGACAGAGACAGAGACAGAGAACGAAATGAATATTGAGCTCACACCACAACCAGAATCACTTCTTCAAAAACAATTTTACAATGTCTGAAGACAAAAACAAAACAACAACAAAAACAAACAAACAAACAAACAAAAAAACCTATCCGTATCCATTCGATACCGAGACAGGAAGCACCAGGAGCGAGGCAGTGAGGTCTACTGTATACAGGCCACTTGGTGCACGACCACGATTGACTTAAAGTATACACGCCAGTGACTACCGCAGACCAAGAAGAGGAAAATCGTGTTCGGAAGGGGCAGGGGAGGTGTAAAGGGATGGAGACAGGATGAGGAGTGGGGGTGGGGGTTAGAGATAGGGAAGAGGACAGTACTATATGCGATCGATTCCCGCGAAATCTACCAAGTCCAACAAGATCTGTTGCAGTGAAATCAGTTTTCCATAAAGCCAGTCAGCTCTGCTACTCTTTCCATGTTACTGAGTGTGTGCATGCCGGAAGAAAGAATACGATACAGAACAATCAACCTTGATTTCTAATTTCATGCCGGGAGGACAAAACACAATGAGATCAATAACTCTTTTTCAATGTTACCGCAAGACAAGATAACAAGACACAAGAAGATCGGTTACATTTACTTATGTTGTAATGTAGTGTCAGGCCAGAATAAGGTCTGTAACGACTCACCTGCTTTTCAATGTCGTTTCATGCCAAGAGAACATTATTGACTGAGACAGATAACATACAAATAATGCTTGAACGTCGTTTCACACACACACACACACACACACACACATACACGAACCAACATTACAAAGTGAGATCGGTAACATTTAACTGATTTTCAATATGATTTCGTTTCATAAAAACAAACGAACGAAAAAAACTAAAAAAAAAAAAAAACAAAAAACAAAAAAAAACAGCAACAACCCACAAAACAAAAACAATCAAAAGAAACGCATCAGCCAAACAAGCCACTGAACCAAGGAACCAAAGCAGCTGAAGAAAATTTCATGAACGGGGTAACAAACCCAGTGGTTAAAGCAAAGCGGACAAAATTTCATGAAAGTCGCGTGTTCAGCAAGACGACACCAGACCTGTAGTTTGACAGAAAGACAATAACTAAAGTGACAATTGTGGTCTACTTTGCTTCTATAATCAGAATTTGGGGGGCGAACGAAGGAGACGATTTCGTTGATAGATGACGGTAAAAATTGTCATGGCTGGCGTGTTTTATTTGTTTGTTTTGGGGGGTTTTGTTTTTGCAGAGGGGATAAAATAATGGCAATAACAGTTCAAAAAAAGTTCAAAAAGATTTGCAGGTTTTTTCCTTTTTTTTTTTAAACTTCAAACCCTTAGAGAGACAATATTTATTTATTTATTTATTTTTAAAAATCCAGATTGAAGCAGATTTCAGACAGAAAGGGGAAATAATCATTTCTATCCTTTCTATTTTTGAATGCAGATCGATATTTCGGGCTATTAAATTCGCGGAATTCGGTCAACTGCACTGAGGATTGCCAGTAGCACTCGTCGGAATTCACCTGCTGAAATGAGGCTCAGACACCTCCGTGGAAAGGAAGGAGACAGAACTCGGCTGCTGAAACCCCGTGAAGGGAGACAACTAAAAGTGTCAGAAAGGGGCTGACGGCTACAGCCTTTGGCCGGACATTTTTACCATGCGCTGGGCAACTGCAGAAGACAGCTTGATGCCCACGCGAGCTTCGGCGCTAGTCTTCTTCTTCTACTTCTTCTTTGTCTGTCTGTCGTCTGTACTTAAAAGCTAGGCCTACCCCCTTGGGAAGATGGTGGGGGAGAGGGACGGGGTGGAACGGTTGGGGGGAGGAGGAGGACAGCGGTAAGGCGTGTGTCTGCCTTCCAGTACAGTTTGTATCCTTGCCTACCCCCCCTCATCCCCTGCCCCTTCTCCCTCCGCCCCCCCCCCCCCCCCCCCCCCCCACACACACACACACACACACCTCCGTCACGAAATTCTATGCGAGTAAATTTCTGTTCCACGTCACGTTCTTGCAGTCTCTATCCCCACCCCTACACCTCCTATCTTTCCATCCATCTCCTGTCCCCCCCCCCCCCCCCCCCCCCCCCCCCCTCTGTCATTTTTTAGTTTGTCTTTGTTGCACACACACACACACACACACACACACACACACACACACACACACACACCAAAATAAACCGCCCATCTTGTTCTCGCGTTGTAAAAAAAAAATAGTGAGCAGGAAGCGGAAGGCGGCAAGAGAGGACGGGGGTCGAGCGTGTGGTGGATGGGGGAGTGAGAGAGAGAGGTTGGGAAGTGGACAGAACTGAAGCGACAAAACCTGCTCTAGATCAGGGAAAAGATTAAAACAGGGGGCCGGAGGGGGAGCGGTACAGGTGGTGGAGTACTGGGGGCGGACGGAGGGGGAGCGGTACAGGTGGTGGAGTACTGGGGGCCGGAGGGGGAGCGGTACAGGTGGTGGAGTACTGGGGGTCGGAGGGGGAGCGGTACAGGGGTGGTGAGTAGTACTGGGGGTCGGAGGGGGAGCGGTACAGGTGGTGGAGTACTAACCCGGACATCGTCAACCATGCCAGGTGGAGGAACTGTTTGGCCACCAGGCTCAACTTTTCCCTTCCGTTTATAAACCAAAGAATGCACTTTCATGGCTCTTTTGGATGTTTCTTTCTTTTTTTTTTCTTTTTTTTTTTTTTATTTCGTTCTCCCTCCCCATCTACCCCCCCCTCCCACCGGTCCAGTCCCCTTCCCAATCGCCCTCTGTCCTAAAATGCCTCCATCCCCTCTTCCCCCAGCAGAATAACAAAAGTAATGATAAAAAAAGCAAAGAAAAAAATAAAAAAAAAAAAGCTTTCTTCAGTCACAGTGAGAGTCCAGTGAATGAGTACATTGGTGTTAATATTCGACAAGATG
The DNA here is from genome assembly GCA_016801955.1 of Conus betulinus. Taxonomy (NCBI): domain Eukaryota; kingdom Metazoa; phylum Mollusca; class Gastropoda; order Neogastropoda; family Conidae; genus Conus; species Conus betulinus. The sequence goes on along the minus strand of JADBJO010000332.1, from coordinate 335,145 downwards.
CCGTGTGTTGACAAGAAGAAATATGTACACGTCAATAAAATGTGCCCAGTTTCACTTCATAACCATAACATTGGATTTTTATCCCACTTTCGCAAGCTTGGCGTCTGAGAATTACGACAGCTCTAAGATCCTATTCAAATGAGAG
>JADBJO010000332.1:305000-325000 GCA_016801955.1 Conus betulinus | reverse complement strand
TATTCACAGAAAAGCCAGGATATTGCATCCATTGAATCATCTAAAACGAAAAAGGAGTCTGCTCTGTTGGAAACTTTCTTCTTCCTTGTAACACTGCAGGAGAAATCAGACAAAGGCATCAAAATGGGGGATGGAGACTGCATGAAGAGGCAATGGTGCAGTAGGGGTGAGTTGCCATGTTCCATCACTTTCACATGTTTCTCGGAGAGCGATGCAGGGAGGCGGTATTACTGAAGCAGGGAGAGAGAACTTGCAGCAGCAGCAGCTTGGACGTGTTGATCCGTGAATTGCCATTTTCCATCGCTTCCACATTGTCTTGGAGAGGGACGCAGGGAGGCAGGATCATGGGAAGCAGGGAGATAGAACCCTGCGGTAGCAGTCTGGACAGGTCGACCTTAAACGCCGCCTGCATAACCAGACTGAAGCAAGAGCTGACTCCTCACTCTGCCAGTTCGCCAAGATAAGCCAGTGGGACACTGCTGCCACTCATTCATTATCGCTTCCCACCTCATGTTCATTTTTTCCTACTTTTTTTTTTCACTACCAGCTCTTCTGTCATGGCTTAGCCTATAGCCAATGAGTTCACATTTTACTTCCGCTTCCCTCCCCCCCCCCCCCCCCCCCCCCCCCCCCCCCCCGCCACCAACCCCTCATCTACCGCGTCCTCTCTGGTGGAACAGGAAAGACGTTGGAAAGAGGGAGGGAGGGATGGGGTGAGGAACAGATGAGGGTGAAGAACCCAGCACTATCTACATAGATAATCGCCTGGTGGGTGGAGAGAGTAGTGAGAAAAAAGGGGAGGGGTGATATGGAGTGGGGATGCATGATAGGAGAAAGAGAGGGTGGTGAACTAAGGAGACAGGGGGGGGGGGGGGGGGCAAGGGGAGAGAAAGCAAAATCCATGGTCCTTCGATGGAAAAGAAAAGAGGGGAAAAGGAGCAAGGAGAGAGAGAGAGAGAGAGAGAGAGAGAGAGAGAGAGAGAGAGAGAGAGAGAGAGAGAGAGAGAGAGAGAGAGAGAGAGAAACACCACCGATAAATACATTTTTGCCTCTGAGGCAGGGTTTCATGAAACGGAAGGCGTGTCAGATTTTTCTTAAGGATGCGGGTGGGAAGAGGACAGGGACTCTGGATGAAGCTGATGATGGTGCGGAATCCGTGAAGGAAGATGGGCGTGTCAGACGGGCGTGTGAGAATGGAGGGGGAAGAGTGGTTTGAAGGAGCGAGGGGAAAGGGTGTAGGCTATGAAACGAGGTAAGTGTGGGCCATTGTCCTCTTGGTAGGAGTGTGAATGTACTTAGAGTAAAACCGTGTTGTCCGAGATCGATATTCATCAAAACAGTGGGAAAATGTTGAAGATCAGAATGAAAACGTTATACTCTCTCTCTCTCTCTCTCTCTCTCTCTCTCTCTCTCTCTCTCCTCTCTCTCCATATCTCTCTCACACATGTACATGTACGCACTGAAACACACAAAGAGCACTTACCGACACTGACACAAATAAACACATGCTAGAAAGTGCGCACACACACACACACACACACACACACACACACACACACACACACACACACACACACACACACACACACACACACTCACACACCACGCCACACGTACGCACGCACGCACGCTCGCTTGCACGCACACACACACACACACACACACACACACACACACACACACACACACACACACACACACACACACACACACGTGTATGTATACAAAGGTACTGATAGTCTGTTTAATTCCAAACAGGGTGAAATAATTGCAAAACTAAACACACTGCAAGTGTTTGCAGTCTACCACTGATTGCTGCAGTGGGGAGGGAAAGGGAAGAAAGGACGAGGCACTTTGTTTTAATCGAGAGTGATGAATATAGAGCTGATTCAAAACGTGGGCGAAAACACATTGGTATGGTAAGAGGCATGCAGACTTGTTTGCATGATGAAAGCTAACGTACTTAATACAAAGCATGGCCTTTGTGAAAGAACTGAAGCCCAGTAGCGAACATTTCCCCAGACAACGTGTTGAACAGATTCAACAGATTGAAGAATTAATCAAACAAAGGCATTAACAAACAACATTTGGGCTCACATGCTTTATCAAACTCAAATGAGCAGCACTTTTTTTTCTTTTTTGAGATGGCAAGATACTAAAAAGAAATAAAAAACAGTAAGGATATATTCCTTGAACAATATGTTAAATTTTCTGTCCTGGAATATATTTTGGACAGTTCATGATAAAATGAAACATATTTCCAATGACTGTCATGTCATAATTTGTACAAAGCCTATCCTGTCTAATAGTGTCATTTCGCCAGTCTTGTTCAACGTGTAGTCTACTTTGAGTACATCAAAACTCGGAAAGGATATTAACAGAAATACTGTGCAAGACCTTGTTATGCCCTGTTCCCCTTCTCAAAACGATGCATGAAATTTCAATATAACAAACAGCTAATTCTTTCCATGAATCTTTCAAGCATTAGAAATATCAAATACACACAGGTACACACATTACCGGGTGTTCAGATTGTGAAACCTCTGTGACATACGAGGAAAAGAATGTAAGTGGAGTAAGAGAGATTGGCGGATGGAGGAAGCGTGGGCAGAAGGTGTAAATTGCCATGTTAAGCGTTTCAGCATATGAGGAGGGGGCGAGGCAACTGAACGGGATGGGGTGGTGCTAACAGATGGGAAGAGGAAGAGGGTGGTGGTGGTGGGGGGGGGGGGGGGGGGGGGGACAGGGGAAGGGAGGGAGGAAGGAAGATGCAACAACAGGAAAACAGCTTTGACGTGTCAACCCCAGTGCGACTGACACTCAATCCACCCCAAATCAGCCCGCTATAGATAAGGCAACGGGACATGCCCCTGACCCCCACCCTAGCAACAACCCCAGCCCCCTACCTCCCGCGCCCATTATCGTTTCTTACCTCCCTTTCATGGAGGTCTTACCTCTTCTTTTTTTCTTCCCTTTTCGTTATCAGCTCTTCTGACACATGGCATCGCCTGCAGCCGCTGGGTTCACATTTTACTTCCGCTTTTCCCCTCACCACGTCCTCTCTGACGTAATGAAGGGATAGGGAAGAGGCTGGAGGGCAGAGGAGGCTCAAGAACCGAGGTGGGGGGCTAATATTATTGGGGATGGGGAGGTGGGGTACGAGATGGGGTTAGGGCGGAGATGGGATAAAAAGGAGGGAGGAGGTGGTGAACAAAATCAGAAGTGCTTGGTTGCAGAAAAGTGGCACGTTGAATTAAAAAAAAAAAAAAGCACTAATCTTTCCTGCCTGTGAGACAAAGCATAAAACGAGAGATGTGTTAGATGTTGGGCTTTTTTGTTTTTCTTTGAGGGTGAGGGGGGGGGGGGGGGGGGGGGGGTAGGTGTAGGACGCCAGGCAGGGCAGTTGGGAGGTTAGAATCAGGAATAGGGGGATAGTATAGTGGACAATGAAACGAGGTAGACAGATAAGCGTGTGTGCACTCAGCATGGGTGTTAGAAATTTCTATTGAGATTGACACCGACTGAACTACACAACCAACCGTTTTAAATGATTGCAGGTAACCGTTTCAGATCTGCGGTCTCTGTTATCCTACAAGAAGTAGCAGTCAGCTGAAATCCAGTGTTCACAGCTCCTTTTCACATGACTGTCCAGCATTTGTGCAATTTTCTTTCACCTCTTGAAAATTGTGTTTGCTGAGATTAATATGTAGGCATGGACACTACATCCCTTTGGTCATTAAAAAAAAAAGTAAGTTTTGTAGGAAACGTTTTTTTTTTTGCGTGTGTAAAAGTCCAGGAGAAATCAGATAAAGACGTCAAAATGGGGAAAGCAGATAGCGTCAAGGGACATGGGTGAGCTAGAAGTCAATCATTATGCTGCATCGCTTTCACGCTGTATTGGAGAGGGGCAGTGGGACGCAGGAGCATGGGAGCAGGGAGAGAGAACCAGGAGCGGCAGCAGCTTTGACGTGTCGACATTGGATCACCATGTTCCATCGCTCTCACATTTGTCTTGCGGAGGGACACAGGGAGACAGGAGCATGAGAGCAGAGGGAAACTGCAGCAGAAGCTTGGACGTTTCAGCCCGTGAACTGCCATGTTCCATCGCTTTCACATTGTGTCAGGGAGGGACACAGGAAGGCAGAGGCATATATGAGCAGGAAGAGAGAGAACCTGCAGCAGCAGCTTGGGCAGGTCGACCCTGAGCACTGGCTGCATGGCAGACGGAAGCAAGAGCTGAATCCTCACACACTCAGTCGACGCAACCGGACACTCCTGCCGCTCATTATATCTCCCCATCTCCTTTCCGTATAAGGCCTTACTTCCTTTTTTTTCGTACTTCAATTTTTTAATACCAGCTCTTCTGTCTGCATACCTATAGCCACTGAGTTCACATTCTACTTCCGCTACCCTCCTCCCCCACCAACGCCTCATCTATCACGTCCTCTCTGGAGGGGTAGGAAAGAGGACGGAGAGACAGGGGTGTGGGGGTGGGCGGTGGGGTGGGATGTGCGACAGATGAGGCTGAAGAAGCCAGCATTATCAACGTTGGTGATCGCCTGGTGGGTGGAGAGGCCCGTGAGCACAAGGGGGAGCAAGGGGGGGGGGGGGGGGGGGGGGGGGGGGAGCAGAAAGCAGGGAGAGATGGGTGTTTGAGTTGAGGAGTTGGGGGGGGGGGGGGGGGGTGCCAGTGGGAGAGGGCATCATCTATAGTCCTTGGATGGAAAAGCGAGTTGGAGAAAAAAAAGAAAAAAAACACCACCGATATAAACAAATTTTTTGCTCTGAGGCAAGCTTTCATGAAACGAGAAGTGTTTCAGATTTTGCTTTTTTTCTCTCTTTTTTTAGGAGGTTGGGAAGAAAAACAGGGGCTGTAGATGAGGCTGGGTGGTGGTGGTAGTGGTGGTGTGGAATTGGTGAAGGGAGAAGGGCGTGTGAGAATGGAGGGGGAAGAAGGATTTAGGGGAGCGTCGGGAATGGGTGTAGGCTATAAAACAAGGTAAGTGAGCCTTTTTCTCTTGGTTAGAGTGTGAATGTATGTAGATTAAAGCCATATCGTCCAAGAACCAAATCTTTCAGAGCATTGGGAAAACGGTGAAAGATCAGAATGCAACATTTACTCTCTCTCTCTCTCTCTCTCTCTCTCTCTCTCTCTCTCTCTCTCTCTCTCTCTCTCTCTCTATGCACGAACAAAAAACTACACAGACAGCACTTATACACACCAACAGAGATAACAGCAGGGCAAAACAAATACAATACTAAACACGCTACAAGTGTTGCAGAGTCTCTACTATTGACTGCTGCAGTAGGGGGGGGGGGGGGGGGGGGGGGGAGAAAGGGCGAAGCACATTGTTTTAATTCTTGTGGGATGAATACAGAGCTCATTTAAACGGTAGGCGGGACAAATGGGTATGGTGAGAGTATGCAGACCTTGTTTGCATGATAAAAGCTAATGAACTCAATCAGTTATATAAAGCATGACCTTTGTGAAAGAGCTGAAGCCCAGGTACACAGTCAGGCAGGGACTATGTCCAGGAAGGGGGATGAAGGAGGTTTTGGGTGGTTGAGGAAAAGAACGGGAGTTGAGAGGGCGAATGGACAGATGATGCACTAAGCAAGGGGAGGGATGAGGAAAGGGGAGGGGGGTATTAGTATTGTGATTTTAGAAGGACATAAATGTATGCCAGTGACCTAGTTCCAGGAGATGATTTGATATTAGCAAGCCGTTCCCCTGACTGATGTGTGGTGTCTTAGCGTGACACATTCCAATGTATTTATAACCTGATAATTGACAGCCATCATCATCCCCCCCCCCCCCCCTCCCTCTCTCTCTCTCCTATTTCTTACAAACTGTAATTAGGGTTATAGTTTACATCATTTCACAGTGCCCATCTTCACTCTTCCTCCTCCTCCTCCTCTCACTCCTCTGCTTGTGCTTTACATTTTGCTGGATCTGTATCTTATATCACTCTATAACAAATATATTTACAACACGATTCTTGGAGCGAAAAGAAAACAATATCTCAGTGCACAGTGCATTTGTTGTCACGGGCATCTATGAGGGCTATGCAGTACACTTACAAAATTAATTTCACGTCGGCTTTTGTTGTTGTTGTAGTAGTTGTTATCACACGCTTGTGCTTAATTTAGAAACTGTTCTATGCAATTTCTAAGCCCGCTTACTCTTGACAGGAAAAATCGTAAAGTTAACGGAAGAGAGAGAGAGAGAGAGAGAGAGAGAGAGAGAGAGAGAGAGAGAGAGAGAGAGAGAGAGACAGACAGACAGACAGACAGACAGAGAGAGTAACACATGGTGTATTATATGCCTGACAATGTAAGACACAACTGTAGTGCAGGGATAATACATGACTAAAATGGAAAACATGTATAGCACAGGAAAAATATAAAGCGCCTTTTGGACTTGGCACACTCACATTCTGAAGTTGGGGACTGGCCCACAAGAGGCGGAACGACCCTGCCAAATGATACGTGACGTGAGGCTGTGTCACGTTTCGGTCTGGTCTTGGCTTGATAGCGGCAGGCAGGCGCAGCCAAACAACCCCACCAACCCCACCCACTCACCAGACCTCAACCTCCCTTCCCCTCCCCTCCCCCCTCTCCTCTCCCCCTCTTCACCCCCACCTCCACCCACCACCCCCTATATCCTCTCCCGCCCCCATCCCAGCCCCCAAGCTGCTCCCACCTTACTTACGACCTGACTAACGTCCGTTTTATGGGCGGGCGGCGCCGCCGAAGATTACGTCCCGACCCTCACGGTCGTCGTTAACTTCGCAACGGCTACTGCCTTCCGCCCTCGTTAGGCTCTCGTTTGCTGTCTTTGGCCCTCGAGCGTGCAGGGCTCTCTCCCCTCTCCCCTGAGGGTGAAGGTTTTACGGGTCCCCGTGAAGCGTTGGGGGCCAGTTCCTGACGCCCTCATGGCGGGCCCAGCTCGTATGTCTGTCGGCCTGTAGCAGGGTTCGTTTCCTGTGGGGAAGGAGAAAGGGGGGGGGGGGGGGGGGGGACCTCGCAGCTCAGGAGGCGTCACGTCTTCAGGACGCTCGGTTGTTGTTGGGGGATTCATCATCTTATGCACTATGGGGCGGAATATCCCAGGATTACGTACAGGGCTGAGAGGAGGGAGGGTTGGGGGAGGAAGGGAGGGAAGAACGAAAGGAGGGTGGGGGGGGGGTGGGGAGAGAGATGGGGAGAGAGAGAGAGAGAGAGAGAGAGAGAGGGGGGGGGGGTGTGTCTGGCGGAGATGAAGTGGAGAAGGTTAACAGAGGGGCGATAATGTATTCCTTCATTCGTGACAGAGAAATATGAAATGCTGTGTGACGTAGTTTTTGAAATTAGGTGAACGCGAACACACACCTACACCCACACACCCACCCACCCACACACACACACACACACACACACACACACACACACACACACACACCACACACACACACACACACACACACACACACCTACACACACACACACACACACACACACACGCACACACACACAATGCCGTCATGAATCATGCAGGCATAGATCTAGATAAACGACCTTAAAAAATCGGATTTCTTTTCGATTAAATCTCTTCTTTGTGTTCTTGCTTTTTAACTGCGTGCAGGCGGATATTTTTTCCTTCAACAATTACTATAGGTTGCTGTTCTTAACCCACAATGAGGGCTACAACCACATCATTCACTCCTACTTTTATATTGTTTTCTTTTATATACTCTAATCTCACTGAGCTGCACTTTTTAGATTGTTTCTTCTTACCTCTCTCTCTCTCTCTCTCTCTCTCTCTCTCTCTCTCTCTCTCTCTCTCTCCATACTGTTTCCTTAAACACTCATTTTTTTTTTAAATTTGTTTTTTTTCGCGTACGCAGGGTGATACTCCTGCGGACACTCCCTGTATAGACAGGCAAGGATCTACCCAACAAAAGGAGTGGAGTTTTGTGTGTATGACCGTTTTTTTTTTTTTCCCGTCATTAAGGCAACCATACTCCAACTTCGGGAAAGGTGTATGCTATGTGTAACGTGTCATCCATACCAACAGCCAAGCTGGCCTTCTCTTCCGAAAGTTGGTAATCGGATTTTACGTGTGTGCAAGATGTTATGCGTGCGTTCACACACGGAACCTCGGTCTCATTTGAAGGACTGCATGGGAAATGGAGTCAGAACCAATGTTAACTCCGGGAGGAAAATCCCCCTATACCGAAACCTGGCGGAGATTCGAACCCGCAACCCCAAGATTACGAGTCCGGCGCTCTACCACAAGGCTATTCCCGGCCCCCAACACACTTATCTCACTTTTACTTCCATATTGTGTTGTTTTCCTTTATAGTTCCAACATTTCCAACTTTCTTTTCTTATTTTGATTTTTTTTTATTTGCTTTGCGAACTACATTAACACTGCTTACATATTTCTATATTCATAACCAACATGAATATCAGACTTTCCCCGAAGATGGAGTACGGCTGCCTTAATGGCGGGATAAAAAAAAAAAAAACGGTCATACACACAAAACTCCACTGCCTGTCCATACAGGCAGTGTCCGCTGGAGTATCATCCTGCGTACGCAGAAACAAAGAAAAAAAAAAAGACTAGCTTATGCCAGAGCAAACACAGCATGGTGAAAGAAAAAAAAATTGAATGCAAAGCCAAACAGGGGAAGTTTAATCCATATACTTGTTACGGCCCCTTCATCTAATGTAACATTTGGTGCCCTAAAACACACACACACACACACACACACACACACACACACACACACACACACACACACACACACACACACACGCACACACACACACACACACACACACACACACACACACACACACACATGCGCACACTCCACTTTTGGCACACATCTCTTTTGGAGACCAGCCCACAGTAGGCCTTTGCCGAACAATCGCGCTGACTGGATTTGATAGCAGCAGATAAAGGCTGCCAAACACCCGCCAGACCATTCAAGCACCCCTGCCTCGAAGCTGCTCTCAGCTTACATACGACCCGACTAACGTCCATTTTATGGGCGGACGGCGCCGCGGAAGATTACATCCTGACCCGTCACGGTCGCTGTTACCTTCCCTACGCCTCTGCCCTGCCCGCGCCTTCGTTCCTCTCCTGTTCCCATCTTCCCCGGAGCATGTGGTTTTCTCTGGAGAGACAGAATATGTTTTGGCAGGACCACGTGAAGCCTTCTGGGCTGATCCCTGCTGACCAGGCTGGCCCGCCCATGTGTCTGTTGGCCTTTAGCAGGATTCGTTTCCTGTCCGAATCCTGGAAGCCGCATCACGAGCAGTGCTTCATTATCTTATGTCATTTTCGGCCCAAACTCCATGATTACATACCGTGATGGGAGGGAGGAGACGATACAGTATCTTCCCATTATTTATGACCAATGATTTTGCACTGAGCTCTCTGTTGTCAAGGTTTCATAGACTAACGCTGAGACAGAAACAAGATGCAGACATGTAAACAATCTGACTTATGTGTGAGATTTTTAATAGTCTTTATGCCACAGAGACATCACTTAGTTCCTAAGTACAGGCAAACAGGCTATGCCTATCTATAACTCAAATTTCTGTATTCCAACAACTGTAATTTTCTTCCAAAACTCCATACACCCCAACGTTTGTGGGAATATGCAACTGTGCAAATACGAAGGCTGAAGAGGAAAAACAAAGCAGAAACAAAGATCTGAGAGAGGCCAATGCCGTTAGAATAAACTCTCAGAACACGAGAAAAACGTACTTATGTTTTTGTCCCGGATCCCTTGTTTTATAAATCATACGAGAACATAAAATTGTTGGAGAGGAGACCCGTGGCAATATTGGTGTGAAAACCAGAGAGCTGCTGGACCTATTTTTGATGGCAAAAACAATGGCACAACTGAAGTGAAGAGCAGAGAGCTACATGGAGCTATGTCCCTAAATTTACATGTGCTCACTTAAACACTTACCACTATCAACAGACGGAAACCTAAAAGAAAAAAACTAAAGATACAGAAGACCACACCTACGAAAATGTTGGTATGTCCTCTGAACATGATGGATGTACCAGTCTAGCTGTCAGTTTGGTCCCCCCCCCCCCCCCCCCCCTTTCACCTCCTCCTTTTTTTTCTGGTTCAATAATGGTTATGATTGACGCATTCAGGATGAATTGTGAATTCAATGGGGAAACATCATCATCAGCAACATGGCGGAAAAGGTACATGTTAATCAAAACATGAGAATGATATATCATACGTCACTTCAGTTCACTTCTTGTGATTTAAATTCAGATCTAAATGCCACACATTGACGTAGTGTTACACTTTGAAATTTATAGCCGTTCAGTTATGGCTTTAACTTCTACGAAAAGCAGCAGGCTGATCAACAATGAACACTTTTTTTGTTATCTGAATTTCTTTAGTCTTTTTAGTCTTGTACTAGAAAAAGGCAGATTTTCAACATTGATAATAAAAAAGAATACGTTTGAAACTGTGAAACGAGCGAATTTTCTCAACAGCCAAGTCACTCAAAAACTTTACTATCTAACGCGAAAATGTCTCTTCAAATCTTGAAATACAAAGAAATGCCAATGTTGAAAGACTGCATTAAAGAACAAAGAAATAAGCAAACAACGTATTAAAGAACAAACAAACATACACCCCCCAACAAAAACAAACAAACAAAAACAGAGACACAGGATCAGACACATTGTGTATTATACGCACACATATACACACATGGATACGTCTTCGACCCACTTAGTTTAAACAAAAATAATTCAAATTCATATAACTGTATGTCTCAGTATTTGAGTAAATGCTCTCACCTGTTCAGAAAGGACCACTGGTGCTTACGAACACGTCGCATGGGATTTGGAATGTGTTTCAGTGGACATTACAAGCTTAGACCGCCCTGTAACTGTTGTGTGTTTTTTGATGAACTGTACACACTCTATTACAGACCATTCCATAATTGTAGTGTTTTTCTATGAACGTTACAAACTTTGTTACAGACCATCCTACAATTGTTCTTTCTAAGAAAACATCAACAACAAAACGGCAGAAAAAAGATGAAAGATTATGCTCCTGCACAGTGTTGCATTTGCTTTCATTTATACACACCAAAATCCTTCAGCAAATCATTAATCCTTCCCTACTACCTTCCACCCCACCCTGACTTCCCCTCACCTGCCTGGCATATTTCTAATAGGTATTAAGGATGCTAGTCTCATTCCCCTTACCCACAGCGTTCACTCCAGCATTATCTCCTCTCCCCTCTAAAAGAAAAAAATCCAGTGTGCATATAAATTTCTGTCAGTCTGCCTAGTATTTGACCAAAGTCCTCATAACAGAGCAAGATATCCTTTATGAGTCTAAAGATAGTAACCGACGAAGGTCTTGTGTTTATTTTTCTGTCGTCGTCGAAAACGGCATATCCACGTTAAATTATCGACCGAGAAGATTCTTCGGCACTCAGCTTCGTGGAGTTGTAGTTCATTTGTGGCACAGCTAAATTTGCATCCGTGGCTTAATTGAGGAATTACGGCGACCGGAAATTAGACGGCGGTGCTTAAGGCAGCGAAAGTGGGCAACCTGACCTCTGCAGCTTTTTACAAGGCTAAAAATTGACCTGTCACTGGACCTGTCTCCGGCGAAGAGATGGCGTGTCGAGCTGGAAATGCTGGAACTTCGGAGATTGCAGGATTGACCCCCACTTAAGGTGGATTTTGAGGGTTTTTCCCTCTTTTTGGGATGAATGTATGGGTCTTTGCGCTGCGCATGCGCATAAGCGTACATATGTATGTGAAGGAAGGAGATGACCATAACAGGGTCATAGTTTGTTCATGACGCCAATTTTGTTTTTGATTCCTCGCCTTATCTCCAGCTCTCTTCCTCCTTGCTATGATGGCTGTTTTCCTTTCTATTCATTATTTCCTCTCATTGTCAACCTCTTATCTCTTTGCCCCTTTATCAACATTTTGCATAGTTTTTACTGAATCCTTCTCACTAGGATTTTTGATAGCAATGACTGAGGCTGAAATGTCTCTACTTTCAGCTCGCTTCTCACCAGTATTTTTGTTTGTTTGGTATTGGCAGCAACAGTTTTTCAACTGCCTCTTGGCTAGTTTTATTGAATAGCTCAACTTCTCACAGATTATACGGCCGACTGTTTAGAGCCCTTGGATGGGATTCAAGCTCATTTTACAGCAGATACAGACCCTGTTAACATTGCATGGGCTGAAAGTGATACTATGGGTGTATCATCTGGCTGCTCATGACACGCTGTTATGGTTTGAATACCCATCAGTTCTATGTGAACTCCAAGCCAGTGGATTCCCACGCTGATTGTCATGTGTTCCCATTCATAATATAACCTGAAACTGGAAGACAGGAATCATACAGTCGAGATTCATCCAATGAATGGATTGATAAAGTATATTTCCGTATCATCAAGATCAGCAGAGATATGTTTTGACCAGATGATGCCTAAACCTCCATCACATGTCTACATATGTAAGTCTGATTTGTACATCCTGCATGTCAGTGTTAAGAGAGGTATGGGAAAATAGATGCAGACAACTTACACCAGTGAGATGGGCTCTGCCAAACATTCCACCATTCCTAGCTGAAATGTCGTGATGGACTCCAAGAGAACAACAAAAACAATGTTGATGTAGCTATAGACGAAAGGCATGTCTTTTGTGAAACCTTCTAATTTATTACTACCTGTAATAGTATTTGTAGTAGTAGCATTAGCAGCAGGAATAACAGCAGGTACTGGTAATAAGCTGCCGTAGGTCTTCCCGCCATCATATGCCCATCTGTATTCACAAATGATCTTACTGTAGTCAGCGCTTTGCATACGCCAAAGTAATCTTGTAATGTTCATTTCTCCAAACAAGATTTGGACTGACTTTGTATTGTTGACCAGAGGATTTTTGAAGTGTCAGTACTTTGTGCATGTTTAACCTCTAAATGAAATCTAAAAGTATGTAGCTCTGTTGCTGTGTGAATTTTTCTTCAGATCAGTTTGTGGGTGTTTTAAAAGGCTGTTTTTAAAATTATATTTTATATGGTAAGTGGCCTGGGTAAATATCTTGTGTTATTCAATATCATGTAATTAATTGAATTGCTGTTCATTCATAGGTCTGCATTAAATCTCTACTCATTCTTTTTCATTTGAGTGTGAGCAAGTTTGAGTACTCAAATTTACCTAAATGACCAATGTTCTGCGTTAACGAAACAGTTTGGTCATTCTGCTGTGAACTTCTTCGACTGCGATGACACAAGCTTCTCGAGTGAATTTTGATTGTCAACAAGTCCGTTTTTCGTGTTGTCTCTTCATCAAAACCCTTAATAATTCTAAATGCATGGTGCCAGTTTTACCCCCATTTCTATTACTGGCACGTGTCAACATTGTTACTGATGTCACTGCCTCAACCTAATCAAAATTTTTGCTGTTGTCAACATTGCTTTTCTGCTTATTTCACACGCTTATTTTTTCATTCTTGACTCCAGTTTTTCTTGTGGTCACCAGCCCTCTTTTATTACTGTGGAGGTCAATCCATTTTGGTCTCTTCCCTGGCAATCTTTTAAAGTCGTCAGTGCCATAAGTTTTCTGCAAATTCACAGTGTTATGGGTTGTTGTCACATTGTAATCCCTATCTATAATTCCTCACTAGTATTTTTCCTCTTTATGTTTTGGTGCCTTTTTTGGGCATATACCAGCATTTAATTTGCCCTTCTATATATTCACTGGCATGTTAGTGTATCAATATAGCTATTTTTTTAAATGAAAATGAAAAGCATGAAATATTTTCCCCCATATTGTTGTTAGTAAAGTCTTCCCCTCGCCTCTTAAATCAGGTTTTTTTCCCTGAGCAGCTCAAGTGCTGGACTGTTGGTGCGAATATAGCAGTTTAGTTTGCATCATCCAAGGTGGTAAAGCTGAACATTACGGTAATCCCATCACCTTCTTACAAGCAGGCACTTGGAAATGACCTCGGTCACACTTTTGCTGGCATACCTCAAAGGTGAGGTGTCGGATACTGATGGCTTTACCAGCCAGTGACATGCCGTCTTGAGAAGGACAGCAAGTGCGCTGAGTGCTTTCCAATATGGAGTAACTCTGGCTGAGATGGTGGAAGAGGCAAAGAACGTGTGAGGATGGGGTCGGTGGGGGAGGGGGGGGGGGGGGGGGGGCAAGGAAGGAAGAATGGGGTAAGGGAGAAGAAAAGAGAGGTGGGTGGAAGGAGACAGGTGTCAACATGAGTCATGAGAGATTGATAAGTATGAGGCGTGGTGAATCATTAAATGAGATTTGACGTGTGATTCGCACAGCGCATAAAGAATGCAGCACACACACACACACACACACACACACACACACACACACACACACACACACACACATGCACACGCTCGTGGCAAACGCCCACACACGCATTCGCAAATGTACACATGCGTGCGCGCGCGCACATACACACACAGAACAAAAACACGTCATCATCTTGTATCAAATGACTTCAAGGGGATACAGTTTGGAGGAGAGAGGTGGGGTGGGGTGAGATGAAAAAGATGACGTTCAACTACGAATATTAAATCCTTCAATGACAACATGTATAATTTTCCCCCTCACTTTCTACACTCCAACAGCTTTACTATTCCCAGAACACTTCGCATCCAAAACCCCATATACTCCCACATTTGTGGGAATGTGCAAGTATGCAAACACTGGCACTGAAGAAGAAAAATGAAGCAGGACACATATCTGACAAAAGTCGTGACTGACAGAATATACAGTCAAGTCAGTGTTTTGTCACACCCCTTGTTCTATAAAACATGGGAACATGGAATTGTTTGAATGGAGGAGACCCATAACTGTACTGAAGTGGAAAGCAGAAAGCGGATGGTCTTTAGGGCTTTTGAATAAAAGACCAAGTTTCCCACGCAACCATGAAGCTTGGTCTCTGCTATTCAGGCGTTCAAAGCTTCTAAGATGTAAACAAGCGCAAAGCATCATGCTCACATAAACTCTTCCCACAACCAGGTGACCAAATCCTAAAAGAAAAGAGTAACGAGTCAGAGTAATACACTAACAAAAGATGTCGAAATGTGATGTTCAGAAAAATAAAAGTACCAGCTTCCTTTTCGTTTTTTGATCTACAAACGCTTGAAATCAGTTTGGTCTCCCCCTCCCCCCTTTTTTGTTGTTTTGTTGCAAAAACAAAAACAAACAAAAAAATGGTAGCACAACTAGGCTGGGATTAATTTTGAATTATTGAGGAAAACACCCACTAACAAACATGGTTGAAAAACCACTTGTCACATCAAACACGAGAATATCATTTATTAACACGTCACTCCGTACACTTCTTATGACTGAAATCTATGCCTAAACACCCTCACATGCATTATTTATTGACTTAGTGCTAAACCTTGAACTTTATAACCAGTCAGTAATAAGCTTTATTTTCTATGAAAAGCATCAGACTGGTCACCAACGAACGCTTTTTTTCACTTAAATGGTTTGTTTGATCGTATGAGTCCAAGACCAGAAAGTATCAAGATTGTGATAATAATAATAATAATAATAATAATAATAATATAACAATAATAATAGAAAAAGGTTATGTGTAAAACTGTGACGACTTGATTTTCTTTGAAAGTTCAGTAACTCAGAAAAAAAGAATAAAAGAAAAAGAAAGAAAGAAAAAAAAAAAAAAAAAAAAAGATCAAACGCATACATATTTTCTGATATCTTAAAATACGGAGAAATGCCAGTTTTTGAGATGATGCATTCAAATATACTAGAGATACAGGCCCCGACACACGACATGGTATACTCACATATATATGCGTACATATATTCGTCTTTTTCCAACAAAGTTTAAATGAAAAGATCCAATATTAAAACACTATATGCTTGAGAATTTGATTAATTAAATGCTCTCACCTGTCTGAATGGACCAACTGTGATTACGTTGTGTGGGATTTCGACTGAGCGTTACAAACTTTATGATAGACCAATCTATAATTGTTGTGCATTTTCAATGAACGTCACAAAGTTTAATACAGATCGTCCTATCATTGTTGTTTCTAAGAAAGCAACACCAACAAAATGGCAGAAAAAAAAACACACAGAAAAGATTCTTCTCCTGCAGAATGTTGTATTTATTTACACATCAAAATCATTCAGCACATCAGTAATGCCCCCCCTGCCACTCCCCAACCCCCTTCTCCTCACCTGCGCAGCACATTTATGGCAGGTATCAAGGATCCTAGTCTAATTCCCTTCATGAAAAAAGTGGGAGGGGGTGGGGTGGGGGTGGGGGTTGGGGCAGACAAAGAAGGGGCGTGCATAAATTTTAGTCAGTCTGCCTTGTGTTTGATCAAGGTCCTCTTTGAGCTCCAGTCTGAAAACAACATAGCCTAAAAGCCTAGAGATAGTAGGACTTTAATCCCATCATCCAAGATCTTGAGTTTATATTTCTATCTGTAAAAATAACTATGCATATCCATGTTAAATCATCAACCGAGCAGATTCCCGTGCTCAGACTACGTGCAGGTGTAGTTCATTTGTGGCACCGCTAAATTTGCATCCGTGGCTTAATTGAGGAATTACGGCGACCGGAAATTAGACGGCGGTGCTTAAGGCAGCGAAAGTGGGCAACCTGACCTCTGCAACTTTTTGCAAGGCTAAAAATTGACCTGTCACTGGACCTGTCTCCGGCGAAGAGATGGCGAGTTGAGCTGGAAATGCTGGAACTTCGGAGATTGCACGATTGACCCTCACTTAAGTCAGGTTTTTTTTTTTCCCTCTCCAGGGTCATTGTGTGCATATATGCGCTGTGCATGCGCGCGCGCGCGCGCGCATGTGTGTGTGTGTGTGTGAGTGTGTGTGTGTATGTGTGTGTGTGTGTGTGTGTGTGTGTGTGTGTGAGAGAGAGAGAGAGAGAGAGAGAGAGAGTGTGTGTGTGTGTGTGTGTGTGAGTGAGTGAGTGTGTGTGTGTGTGTGTGTGTGTGTGTGTGTGTGTGTGTGTGTGTGTGTGTGTGGAGGAAAGGAATGGCCACAACAGGGTCATAGCCCATTCAATACCGCCAGTTTTTTTTTGTTTCGTTTTGTTTCTGTTTGTTGGTCTTTTTTCATTCCTCACCACGTCTCCAACTCATTTCCTTGTCATTATGACGGTAGTTTTCCTTTCCATCCATCATTTCCTTCCACAGTTGACCTCTTATCTCTTTGCCTCTTCATCAATGTTCTGCACAGCTTTTACTGAATTCCTCTTACCAGCGTTTTTGGTGACAACGACTCAAGCCGACTTTTTTTGTATTTTCAGCTTCCTTCTCACCAGCATGTTTACTTCTTTCTTTTTTCTGGTACTGTCAGCAATGAACAGGGAGACTAGAACCTTACTGCTGAGTTTCATCCACTGAATGGATGGGAAAAGGATGGGTCAAGTTTCCCAATCTCTTGGATCAACAAAATCATGTTTTTTGATCAGCTGATGCCTATACCTTCTTCTTGTGTATGCAAATGATAGTCTGATATGCGAGTCTTGCATGTAAGTGCTGAATGAGGTATGGAAACAAAGATGTTGTCAGCAGGCACCCGAGAAATGGTCGCCGCCAAACATTGCACCATTGTCCGGTAAAAATGCCGTGATGGACACGAAGACAACGATGAAAACAATAACCCTGTCGCTATAGACGAAGGGCATGTCTGTGGAAGTAGCTTTTTCATCAGCAATAATAGCAAAGACTACTAATAAGTTGCCATAGACCTTCCTGCCTTTATACGTCCCAACTTCATTTGAAATACAAATATTTCATCGTAGTCATCACATGGCATATGCCAAAGTAATCTTTGTAATGTTTATTCATATAAAAAAAAAATCATATTGATTTCCAATCATTGTCCGGAAAATTCTAAAAGCATTAGTATTATATCACTATTTGTATCTTTGCCCTCTAAACGAATTAAATTCAAAACCTGTGCAGCTCTGTTATTGTTTGAAATTTTCTTTAGATTAGCTTGTAGGTGTTTAACGGGGTCGTTGAAAGTTTTTTTCGTTGCGTTGCAAAATGTCTTGTTTACTTCAATATTATCTGAATCACTGAACTGTCATTTCATAGGTCTGTATTTAATCTCCACTCATTCCTCTTCCTTTGAGTGAAGGCAAGTTTGAGTACTTGAATCTATCTAAGTAACTCCTTTATCTGCATTAATGTAACAATTAGGTCCCTTCCGTGTGGACTTTTTCGATTGCTATGACATCAGTTTCTCAGGAGAATTTCAACTGTCAACAACAATCCGTCTTTCGTGCGGCCTTCCTCACCAGTTAACTTAACGATTCCAAATGCATGAACCTGTTTTGTCCCCATTTCTATTACTGGCATACGTTTCAGTCTTGTCACTAATGTCTTTGCCTCTACCTAATCACATTTTTACTGATGTCAATAGTGTTTCTTTTCCTCATTTGCGCAGCTTCTTCATTCATGACTCCAGTTCTTTTTCCATGATCGTCAGCCCTCTTTTCTTGCCATGGACGACAATCGTTCTTGTCCTCCAAGTTTTAAACTGTCAGGTCACAAATTTTCTGGCCTTTCACAATTATATGGATTATTGTGACACAGTGGCGCCTATCTATGAGTATGTCACCTGCAATTTTCGTCTTAATTTTATATGCCTTTTTCTGCCACGTGAAAGCGTTCTTTTCAAGTATGCCTTCTTCTATGTATCCACCGGCACTTTAGTATATCAGCATAGCTATTCTTTGTGAAAAAAAAAACCATGACGCATTTTCTTCCTTTTTTTCTTAATCAGTAAATTCTTCCCGTCGCCTCTTAAAACCAGGCTTTCCCTCGATCAGCTCCAATGCTGGATTGATGTCAACGCCAGTGCGAATGTGGCAGCTTAGCTTATCCCATCCAAACTGGCTAAGCTGAACATTACGGTATTTCCAACACCTTTATTGTGTCATAAAAAATTATCTTGCAAGCAAGCAACCGGAAATGATCTCGGTTGCGCTTTTGCTATCATAAAACTCACAGGTGAGGTGTCGGATACTGATGGCGTCACTAGCTAGCGACATGCCGTCACAGGATACACAGCAAGTGCGCCGAGTGCTTGGGTATAGGAAAGAACTGCGGCGGGAGCGGCGAAAGGCGAGGAGGAGCAGGGATGGGAGGGGGAGATGAGGAAGCTGGAAGGGGGAGGGCTGGGAGGAGGAATAAGGGTAGGTGAGAAAGGAGAGGCAGCGGAAGGGGAGAGGAGTCAACATGGGTCATGAGGTAATGAATCACTCAAGGAGAGGTGATGTGTCATTTGTATTGTGCAAAATGAATACACCACACATACACACTTGTGTGCACACACGCGCGCGCGCGCGGGGCACACACACACACACACACACACACACACACACACACACACACACACACACACACACACACACACTGTGATGAGAGTTGCGAGTGGATCAGTGTGTCCTCTTGGAGAAGGACTTGGAAAAGTACTCTAACAGAGTTACGTTAAAATTTCACCTCCATTCTCTCTTACTAATGATGGAAGGAGCAATGTTCTGGTACTAGCCATCAAAAGAAATATTCATTTTTTTCTCGGGACTGTTAAAAATATCTCAAGAGAGGCTCAGGAATAATTTCTCTTAAGCTTGTACACTTATAAGTACTTACAGCTCCGAGAGGCAGAATTAGAGAGTTCATCCATTCAATCTGACTGAACAACAAAGAAATGACACAAGTGCACTTTCACACATCACTTGTTTATACAAGAGTGAAATATTCAAATCATTTCACACAGTCAGTTCGGCCCGAGTTTTTGGTTCCCACTGATTCATTCTTAAGTGAGGGAAAGTTATGGTTGAGTTGAGTTGGAGTCCACTTGGAACATCAGAACTTATCTGACGTTGGAGAATAGTTGATCTTTCTCCAGTTGCTGGTGACTGATCCACGTCTATGGAGACCTGCTGCTCAATTGCT
>JADBJO010000332.1:282500-300000 GCA_016801955.1 Conus betulinus | reverse complement strand
CCCCCCCCCCGACTCGCCAATACTGGTTACCCCGACGGAAGCAAACCAAGGCCACAGACGTGGAGAGGACATCGAAACTGAGGTCACCATGAGAGCAGGGCATGAAGGGCCACAGAATTTGAGACATTTTTTTAATGCTGATCGATGAGAATGAGGATGATTAAGATGATGCTACGGATTTCCATTTCGGTCTGAGACTACATGACAGGGCTGTACTCTACGCTTCCTTTCATAATATATCCCGCGTCAACCAGGCCCGAGAGATACAGGCACCTGCAGTGTTGGTAGGAAATTTGAGCAATACTCTCAGAAACGCATCCATTAAGTGGATGAAACTCGACTGTGTGGTTCCAGTCTTCCCACTGAGTCCGCAGCAAACTCAACTCTGGGTAGGAGCCGGTCGGGGCAGAAAAACCCACATGACTCTGATGGGATTCGAACCCACGACCTCCCAGCCCGGAGTCCGCGACGCTAACCACTTCGCCACGGCGGCTCAGGGCCGAAATGCTTCACTGAGGGGGATTGTTCTGTGAAGACCTCCTCTCCAGCTCTGCTTAGAGTTTCTTCCTAATGCTCCCATGGTAAAATAATGAGATGCCTTTTTCATGGGGATATAATAACAGAATTTCACCTTGAAAGCAAAAATGGTCTTCTTTATTATGATTATTCATGTCATCCTGCCTAATTTCATTCAGACTTCCTTTCGTTTAAGGGTTTAGCCATAGACATGATCTTAGTCACCGTGGGTGAGGATATGCTATCCAGGAAACCTCGGAGTTGCTTCGCTTGTTTGTTTGCGTTTCTTTTCTCCTTTTGTGATGGGGGGGGGGGGGGGGGGGGGGGGGGGGGGGGGGGAATCTCATGTGTATGATTTCAGCTCAGGTTTCAGTGGAGAGAAAGAATTCAGTGTGTACAGCAGTCGGAGATTTGCTCTACGCTGTTTTGACCTCGTGTTGGACTGACTGCCACTCCGAAGATCTCCCTCCAATACACACACACACACACACACACACACACACACACACACACACACACACACACACAGAGAGAGAGAGAGAGAGAGAGAGAGAGAGTGAGTGAGTTAACAAATGTAAACCATACACTGGCATACCATCTAGATATCTGGAAAGATACATCTCTGTGACTGTGTGTGTGTGTGTGTGTGTGTGTGTGTGTGTGTGTGTGTGTGTGAGAGAGAGAGAGAGAGAGAGAGAGAGAGAGAGAGAGAGAGAGAGAGGGCAAACATGTATGCACACGTCCAACCAAACCTGTAGACAACATTTACGAGCGTGTGCGGGTTGCTGCAACCTTTCTCTACTCCAGAATAATAAAACACAAACATGCAAACAAAAGCAAAAATAAAAAAAAAAAAAAAAAACCTGACCCAGATCTAGTTGAATACACACACACACACACACACACACACACACACACACACACACACACACCACCGCCATCTCGTGGCCGTTTTCCACTTCAAAACAACCGAACAAAACAAAACAGGTCTATAATGGCTCACGTCAGGGCCCAAAAACCTCGAGAGCAAGGGGCTTTGAGGCGCGGGCGCTAACAACCTGACACCCTCGCCGCTGTGACGACGACGACCGAACACGAACGGAGCTGGAGAAACAAGCCAACAACGACGGTCGTTAGAGACTGTTTTGTCCTCTCACAACGACGTCACCCAATCCCTCCGACCCCCGACAACCCCCCCCCCCCCCCCCCCCCAACTCCACCACCACCACCACTACCCTTGCTCCTACCCCTGCCCCCACCTGATAATAGATCACCGTCTGAATTCGCCGTCACGCCTGGCGACGACTTTACAGTTGGAGTGCAGCGGCTACGCCCGCGGAGTCAACAATGCAAGGCACAGGCGCGGTTTTGAGCTGATGTCATGCGTGACGCGCCGCGCGTCTAAAGAGCCTTTGAAGTCGACTAGGTGAGGGCTCAGTGTTCGATATTTCATGAAAGAGCCGCCGAGTCGTGTGTCCTGGCCGGATGGATGCCATGGCCGACAGGCCGAGAGGGGAAGGGAAGACACACCCGCAAGGACGCCCGCCGGGTAACTTGACGATGTCTGTGCACGTGAAAGCGGAGACGATGTTCTTGAAGGTGGAGGCCATGAATCAGCAACGTGTGTCAACTCCGCTGACAGATTGGCAGGCTGCGGGATGTTTGTGAGCGGCTTTAGAAAAAAAAAAAAAAAAAAAAAAAAAAAGAGAGAGAAGGAACACCCACACACACACACACACATGCACACACACACACACACACACACACACACACACATTAAAAAAAAAAAAATCAAACTTTTGAGGCCTCACGAATCTCCCCCCCCCAAAAAAAAAAAAAAACCAAAAAAACAAACAAACAAAAAACAAAAAAAAAACAGAAGCGTTCAAAAATTGGAGGCATCCCTTGTGGGTCTTAATCCAATCACCTAACCAATTAGAAATGTCCGTCTTATCGGACACTCCTTGTTTAAAGAATAGAAGTAGGGTCACC
This sequence comes from Conus betulinus, assembly GCA_016801955.1. Taxonomy (NCBI): domain Eukaryota; kingdom Metazoa; phylum Mollusca; class Gastropoda; order Neogastropoda; family Conidae; genus Conus; species Conus betulinus. The sequence goes on along the minus strand of JADBJO010000332.1, from coordinate 297,492 downwards.
ACACCGCCAAATGAATGGAACAAACAAGCTGCAAGACAAACACATCACCTTTTGTCTCATAGGGCTTCTTGAAGCAAAACAAATAATAATGATCGCAAAAAGGCAAGCATTGCAGAGAATAGTTTAGCCTTTTCGGTGCCTTTGTGGAGAAGGTTATGTATTCCTGGACTGACTAGATGTGGTCGATAGAACTAAACAGAAATGTGAGAAAAGAAGGAAATTTTGTTCAAGTAATAATGATAGTAACAGTATAAGTAATAATAAATGATGATAGAAAATATAATAAAATCGTAAAATCAAATCACTAATATCACGTGTCCGACGTTCTAATAACTGAGGTTCAGCGAACGGTGTGATCAGGTTTAAAATTCATTTAACCAGATGATGAACTTCATAAACATCACAGTCGTCATCCTTCGAACTGGGAGAAACGGGTGTTTATGTAATTGTTACTGTTACTTTACTTGTGTGTAATATATTTCTCTTTCTTTCTCATAGCTGCTTGAAATGCATTTGCCTGGCAGCAACTGGACACACTGTTAAAATTCTCCTCAACAATGATGATGAATGTAGCTATTGTAAAAATAGTTGGGTTTCTGTAATTAAGGCCAGTTTTTTTTTTTCAACCCAGGATTAGCTTCTCCATCATTACTTGTATGACTTCGATTTTGAAAAATGTTGTTAAGGTAAAATGAGTTTACCGCCGGTTGTCACCATCTACGTCGAACTCGGATCAAATGACAAATATTGACTTCCTTTGGAACGCCCAGAACTTGATAAAAAGATGTGTAATGCTGAGCGGCTTATCTCACGGTGTGCAACTTGTAAACTTTCCTGTCTTTAAAAGTTAAGTCAATACGTGAGTCAGTACGTATGCAGTCTGCACAAACCGTTTCTTTTTACGGCTTCCGGAAACAAATGGACTCCTTAAGGTCTGCACGAATTAAAGAAAAATTTAGTTCAGCGTATCACTCAACTACGCCCTGGAAATTAGTAGCATTTGTGCAAAGGGAAGTAACCGTATAAAAGTTGTGTAGCTGGCTGGCCTAACTCTGCACTCTAGATTCGTGTGAAAAGTTTTCATTCGGCACTGCTGTAACAGTCAAGTTCACAGAACGCTGGATATGAGAAAGCGAGTTTTTTTTTTTTTTTTTTTTTTTTTTTGCAATGAGACTGAAAACAAAGCCGACTCCACGTCTTTTCAAACAGTACTAAGCTCAGTAGGCCTAAGGACTTACCTCAGTCGAGCAACAACGAGCAACGTTAGTTGCATGGTCTGGGAACATCTTATCTCCATTAATTAAAGATCATTCATCCTGTCTACCATCAAGTTTCCTTTTCATCCACGGGTACTATTATGCTAAGTAGGCCTAACAACTCATTCTCTTGGGTGTGTGTGTGTGTGTGTGTGTGTGTGTGTGTGTGTGTGTGTTACTTGTTCAGTTTGAGGAAGGCTATTCAACCTAAACTTCACATCTTTCTTGAAGTCTGTCTTCTGTGCATTAAATTCAGAGTTCGTTCGACTATCCGCTGTTCGATCATTAATTCAATACGACGACTTGCAGATGGTCAACGAACACTGCCCTGATTTAAAAAGATCGTGGAGTCACCTTCTCAACTGAAGAAAGAAACTAGGAATGGCCGAAGTTATAGTTTTCAGGAAAATTGAAAAAAAATTAAATAAAATAAAAAAATTGCATTTGAGAACTTCCCCTCCAGTCTGGGACACTGGGTAGATATTTGTTGTATTGTAGTGTAGATGTTTGTATTGTAATTGTATAGCTTATTCTTTAAAAAAAATCTCTGAAATTTTGGCTGCCCTCTTCGGGGAAAACGCGTCGACATAGTCCGGTGCAAAACACACACACACACACACACACACACACACACACACACACACACACACACACACACGTCTATCTATCTATCTACCTATAATGCATTGCCTATGTGTTTAGTTTGGCTTTCAAAGTAGTCTTCCTACATAATTTTGCCACGGAGAACTCCCTTGTTGTGAGCACTGGATTTTCTGTTTGATTTCAACGCGCTCAAAATACATGCTAAATACAAAACCTCGGTTTCTGATCCCATCCAAAAGGTCAGCGCTTATACCACCGAAGGAGACGGCGGTGCAGGGGACGCCCGACACAAGACTCAAATCATGGACCCGGGATCAGCTCGCTTCAAGTGCACGATCCTCCGAGCGTCATGTCCACATGGAGGTGGAACTGAAAGAAGGCGACGGTGGTGGGGTGTGCACCTTCTTGTCTAAGTTAAATTTGTCTCCAGATATATCTACAGCTGGTGAAGATTCCCAACAACAAAAAGTATACATGCAATTCCTCTCGCCTGTGTAAAAACGGAAGGCGGTGGGGAGCGAAGCGGGGGTGGGAGAAGAGAAGGTAAGGGTGGGAGAGGAAGGGAGAAGTGGGGTGGGGAGGGGTGAAAAAGAGGTGAGGGGTGGGTGGCGGACGTGCGGCAGTAGGCCTACGTGTGTACCTGAATGTCGACACCGCTGCGGCAGTCGTGTGTTAAATCTTTGCGTACCTTATAAAGTAGTTCGCTGATTTACCGTGACTGTTGCTGTTTATTTGCTGTGTACGTGCTGGGCGGTGGTTCAGGTCGCCAGGTGTTGCCGGACGGTGAATGGATGCTGCAAATACGTTATGACTGATCTGTCACTCGTCCCAGGCGGCACAGTCGTTGCTGCAGTGGCAGCTTGAAGGCTGGTCTGTATCGGTCACCTGACATGTCCGTCCGGATTCGGGATCAGTGCTCGGGTTATTCGGGCCAAAGCCACACGACCACATTGTTTTCAGATGAATACTCAGTCCAGAGAGGTCCGTACACGTAAGAGCAAATAAACATTTCGAAGCTTTTTCTTTTAAGGCATTATTACACGATCAAACATACCTACGACAAAATGCCACGCACTGCAGCTCACCACTCGACTGGCGCACACAAAAATATCAGTGAGACCGCCTAATTAGCTGTTGTGTGGCATGTTTCTTTCAATTCCCACGTTGTGGCCCATGGCCCCAGTCGCAATGGAGTAGTAATTCCACCCCAAAACAAAGTCGTTGTTGTTATTACGTTGTTTGTTGTGTGTTCATCACGTTCAAGTCGTGAAAGGGGCCTGTACATTGCTCGTTGAGGGTGATTTTTTCGTCGTCTGCTATTTTGCTTTTCAAAGGAAGCAATCGTCACGTGACTGCTAGTAACGTCGTTCATTGGATTACACGCGAAATGGAAGAAACGCATTTTGCTAGAACAGTTGCAGGGCACGTTTAAAGCCCAGTTCATCCGCGAAATAGCTTTGAAATCTGTTTCTTCACAAAAGCAAAGTCAGACGAGAATAACAGGAAACGCGCTGTGTTTTAAACATATTTCGGCTTGAAATGTTGTTTCCTGAAAACAGTGTGACACTGGCGAACGGAAAATGTATTCATTCTCGTTAGGGTGCCTGCCTGGCCCAGTGGCAGATCACCGAGGAGGCAGTCAAACATTACGAGTTTGAATCCCGCTGGCGTCCATGGCTTTTTTCTCCCATCTGAACTTACTGTCGTTCTGGTGGTGTAGGCGCACTACCCTGTATCTCCACTCTCTTGCGATGACTTTCCCCAGTATTGTCGGGTCTGGGCGTTAAATGTGCATGGAACGGTAATTCACTGATACACACTTCAATTTAATTTCAGTACCAGTAAATAAAAATCAGATAGCATTTCAAACATTTCAGTTAAAAGAATTTTTTTGATTCTAGTGCCTATTTTACTCATTTAGTATTGGTGAGTGGATAGTAAGTAGCGTATGTGATAGCAGCCTTGTCAGTTACACATTTGTCGCAAGACAAAAACTAGTTTCGGAAATTGCACGAATGTCAGATTTCGCTCTTTGGTTTTTTAAACTTTTTTGCCATAGTCTGTGGCGATCGGACTTTGCCTAAAGTTATGTGATAAGCCTCACATAATAATCTGATTAGCCCGAAGCTTAAGGTTCGTCAGTATGCAATAGAGGATCGTGTTTGTTCGGGCGGCTTCGATGGGCCCACGTTAGTTTCTTGCTGCGCGACGCAGTTTACGTCTGTGAGAAAGGCTGGGGTGGGAGCGTGGGGGATGGGGTGGGATGTTAGCAAAATAATCTTTATTCTCCTGAAAAAAAAAAGGAGTTTAATTGCCCGGACGACAAAGAATGGCTTCCTTTGTAGGGCCTATATGGTAAGCTGATCACTATAAATGATACATTTTAACATTCTTATTGGGGGACAAGGTGTGTGTGTGTGTGTGTGTGTGTGTGTGTGTGTGTGTGTGTGTGTGTTGGTCATCTTTCGTCTTTGAAGTCAACTGACTGTTGTTCCTTAACAATGTATATTCCAACACATCCAGCACCCCCTCTCCCCCACACGCTGGTCTTTTGTTGTTTTTCACAGCTTCCCTTCTGGCGCCATTCTTAATTGAACAATCAGTTCGTGAAACTAGATCGCGGACCGATTAAGACTGTTCTCTCTCCTGAACCCTCGTCAGTTTCTCCCTTCTCTCTTGTCCCCATGGGGATGTCATTCTTTGAGTACAAATGCAATCTCTGTCTCGTGTAACTTCCAAGTTTTTGCCCCTTTCTTTGACCTTTTTGTTTTCATCATTATCATTATTATTATTATCAATATATTCATTATCATTATTACTATTATTTGGTTTGTTTGTTCTTTACTGACGTCCACTTTTTCTGCGTCTATGGCCCATTCTTTCGTCTTTGCTCCTGAGGAAGGTCTACTTTCTTTCTTTCAAAATCATTTCAAATAAACTTTTCATAACAAACACTCATCTCAAAACTAGGAAGTGAGACTAAACACACTGTCCAGAGTGGACATCCAGTATGAAGTTTTCAGCATCTGTTCACCAGTGTGGCTTTTTCCCCCTCAAGTGTACTTTTTAGTTGCATTTAAATGCTTTCCATCAATCTTTCAAAATTCCTTTTGATCCGGGAGTTTCGGTACAAATTCAACAGAACGGCTGCCACTCCCTCCCCCCCCCCCCCCCCCCCCCCCCCCCCCCCTGCATGAGCTTAGTTTTTTTTATCCGTCTTGAAGAAGGCAGTAGTTCAACTACCCTTTTTTTTTCTTACTTCCTTCTTTTCTTTTTGTCATTTGGAAATATTTTTCGTTCTTTTTTTTTTTTTCCCGCAAGATGGGACTTATTTCTCGGCGTGGCGACGGATCCGAAAAGCCTCCGTGCAGTCGGCTGGGCTACAACAATAGAACTAGAACCCCACTCTCGCTTCCTCTCCCCTCCTCTCTCGCCCACAAAAACTACTCCCCCCTTCCCCTCTCCCACCTCTGTACTCCAGCCCCTCATTTCCTACCAGCGGGCAGCGCCGGCGGGCACACGTGCACGGGAGACTCTCGGGCGGCCTACTCGTAAAAATGGCGGTTGGCGTCATCATGATCTATCATCTCGCCGTCTCTCGCGGGGGGCGCGAGCTAGCGCGCGAGATAGGTTTTCATGGCGGTGCTATCGGCGCTATCTCCCCTCCCGACGTTCGCTTGCGTCGAGTTGTTTAGTAAACCTGGGCCAACCTGGGACCCACTTTCGCGCAGATTCTCGCTTGTTGTATTTACTTTGTCTTTTTTTTTTTTTTTTTTTTGAACACCCTCCTCTCCCTCCATTCCACCCCTCAACAGTCGTACCACTGCTTCTGATTCGAATACGCATCTGCATCCTAAAGACGCGCTTCGTTTTTCATGTATGTGTTATTCGAAACTGCATTCCAACAGAAATGCCCTTCACCTGTTATTCCGAACAAACGTACATGCGTCTGCTTATCCTCCCTTACTCTCACCCCCTACCACCCCCCCCCCCCCCCCCACACACACACACACACGCGCGCAGATAAGAGAACACACTTACGAGCACATGCTCCCACTGACCCCTTTGCGCTCGCAGGCGCGAACAAACCAAAGTGGAGAGGATAAGTTCCATGGAAATCTTTTTGTGCATAAGCAGATGTTTGGTTGTACTTCAGTGCGTGGAGACACCTGCGCACATGCTGTTTTGTGTGTCTGTGCATGTGTGTGTTGTGTGTGTGTGTGTGTGTGTGTGTGTGTGTGTGTGTGTGTGTGTGTGTGTGTGCGTGTGTGCGTGCGTGCGTGCGCGCGTGCATGCGTGCGCGTGTGTGTGTGTGTGTGTGTGTGTGTGTGTGTGTGTGATTCCGCGCGCGCGCGCGCATGTGTGAAGCAAGCTATCAATGAGCCTATCGTACTATGACAAATCTCACCATGAGGTATAACACAGCTTCAGCCCTCGTATGACCCCAGCTGTTGACTAGGCTATAAACAATACGAACTGAGCTATGCCTCAAAGTGTCACACTCAAACTTCATCAAACACTGTTCGTTTGGCTCAAATCCAGATCAAGAATAGAAAGAATCATACTGATGCAAACAAACCTTGAAAATCACTTTTGAACACGAAGGTCTAATCGCGTGCTTCGGGATTCTTAAAATGAAAAGGAAGAACTGGAAATTTCAAAGAAAAAGACGTGATAGTTCCACTGAGAAACAGCAAACCGAGTTACCATGTAATGAGATGCACAGGTGAATCAGTACACCGTAAAAGAACCCCTGACCAAATCGCCTGGAACAGAAATTCGACTGTGATAGGCAACAAATAACATATACCGCTCTCCTTCCCCCTACACACATACAACCATGTGCAGCGCTGTATTGCGCTGATATATGCTCGCCAGGGAGATTACTCGGAATGGACCAACCTGATGTGACAATGACGTTCATTCAACACAACACAACACAACACCACAATACAATATATTATAATATAACACAAAACAACACCAGCGAACCTCTTTCTACCGAAATCGATTAGATTTGAAGTTTACGAAAAAGACAGAAATGGAGAAAAAGGGAAGGCGGTTCAAAACGACAAGACCGAGTGGAAGATTCTGACGAGCAAAACACGATGTAGCGCACAGGACTTGCTCTTTCTCATTGTTCTCTCCTCTCACCTTCATTGTATACGCTAGCAAGACAAACAAATCCTCAATTCATGGAAGGGTAAAACCCCTAACAACAAACAGCGAAACCGTATGAAAAAAAAAACCATCGTTCTTTTGCTAATGATATGGAAACCAGCCCTGAATCTGGCTCGGACTCTGAACGCCCAGATGGTCATGGAACTCTCCACTCCAGTGCTGGGACCCGGTTTGGCTCGTAGCTAAGAGGTGATAGGAAAGGATGAGGGGACTAGGGGCGAGAGGGGTGAGGGAAGCAACGGGGTGACTGAGGGAGAGGATCTAAGATGTGTTTTGTTGTCTGTCTGTCTGTATATTTATATGTGTGTGTATGTATGTATGTATGTATGTATGTATGTATGTATGCATGCATGCATGCATGCATGCATGCATGTATGTATGTATGTATGTATGTATGTTTGTATGTATGTATGTTTGTATGTATGTATCCATCCATCCATCCATCCATCCATCTCTCTCTCTCTCTCTCTCTCTCTCTCTCTCTCTCTCTCTCTCTCTCTCTAACTCTGCCCTGTGAACGAAGGCATGTAAAACCTTGTGGTGACAGCTTGGCTGTGTCTGGAGATGCGATGCTCTCACCTGTCCGGAAAACATCAACAAATGGGGCTGTAGAATGCACACGACAGTTTGTCTTCCACCGTGGGCTGTGCAGTCATGAAATAACGGGCTGGTACATCCACGGGGACGCTTCGGTGGAGATTCTGCTGTGTCGCGTCCAGTGGCGGTGTGGGTGAGCTGGTGGGGTGAATTGGAAAAACGGGGGTCCAATGTGCAAAGACACAGCATTAAGAGAGAGAGAGAGAGAGAGAGAGAGAGAGAGAGAGAGAGAGAGAAGGGGGGGGGGGGAGACAAACTGACAGACAGACAGACAGAAGACAGACAGAGTCAGAGAAACTGACAGATGGAAGAAAGAGGCAGATATTTTTGAGCAGTGTTTTGTTCTATATGCGAACACACGTCGATCCTAAATCATCAAAAAAAAAAAAAAAATAGTATTGAGCATGGTTTGATAACAAACAAGAGAGAGAGAGAGAGAGAGAGAGAGAGAGAGAGAGAGAGAGAGAGAGAGTTTGTGAGACAGGCAGATAAGCAACAGACAAGCAGGCAGGCATGCAGACAAAGTAGCAACACAGAAGAAAAGCAGAGGCAAAAACGTAGAGATTGAGGGCCAGGAGCAAAGGGGTGGGGAAAGGGTGGGTGGATGAAAGGGGATTTGTGTTGGGGGCAAGGCGGAGGGGAGGGTGAGCGAAGGACGACAGGCAGAAATATCCTCTGTCCTACTGGCTGACTAGACCCAACGAAATTTGAAACAAAAAGAATGAATAAAAAACAGGAAGTGGAAAACAAGAACAAGAACCAAACCACTCGGAGGCTGGAAGAGGTCGATGTGACCCATGTGCTCGTCATGGAACGCACTACCCAGGAATCAGGCTTGGAATCTGAACACTCTCATTCACCCAGCCTCTCTGTAGAAATGGCGGAAACCAATTCGCCTGTGGTTGAGGGGAGGAAGAGCGAACACAGAAGGGAAACGGAGGGATAGAGGAGGCGTCCAAAAATATTCGGGGATGAGGAAGGAAGGGGGTGAATGGATGGGGAATGGGTTAAGGGATTGGGGGGGGGGGGGGGGGGGGATATGACTGAAAAAAAAAGCCTACATGTAAGCTCCTTCACTACTCCCCAACTGACTCTGACGCACAACACGGCTCGTTTCAGTTCTCTGCTTCACTGGTAACAACAACAACAAAATATCAATGCAATAGCTACAGCGTGGAGAGGAAAAGAGAGAGACAGATAGAGACAGAAAGAGACAGAAAGACAGACAGATGGAGAGACAGAAGAACAGACACTCAGGAAGAGATGCAGACAGAAACACACAGGAGAGAAAGACAAAGAAACCATAGAAATTAAGGGGAGAGTTTAAAGGTTGGTTGGTGGGTGGGGTGGTGATTGTATGTGTGTATATCTGTGTGCGTGGTGGGGAGGGAGGTGGGGAGCAAAGGACGGTAAGAACCAAAAATGTTCCTCTGTCCTAATGGCCAGCAAGACTCCTATAAATACAGAGAAGAAGAAGAAGACGACGACGACGACGACGACGAAGAAGAAGAAGAAGAAGAAGACGAAGAAGAAGAAGAAGAAGAAGAAGAAGAAGAAGAAAAGAGCAACAAGAACCAAACCACTCGGAGCTGGAAGAGGTCGATGTGACCCATGTGCTCGTCATGGAACGCACTACCCAGAAATCAGGCTTGGAATCTGAACACTCTCATTCACCAGCCTCTCTATAGAAATGGCGGAAACCAATTTCGTCTTTGGTTGAGGGAAGGGAGAGCGAACAGGAGAGAAGTGGAGGTATCCAGAGATACTCAGGGATGTGGAATAAGGGGGAGGGGGTGGGGGGTGGGGCTGAGGGATGGGACAATAGGGAGAAGTAAGGGAGGGTGGATATAATTAAAAAACAAAAAAAATGTTGAGCACGGTTTGATAACAAACACAAGAGAGAGAGAGAGAGAGAGAGAGAGAGAGAGAGAGAGAGACATACAGACAGACAGAGACAGAGAGACAGAGACAGAGAGAGAGAGCATGATTGTGAGACACACAGATAAGCAGGCAGGCGTGCAGACTGATAGCAACATGGAAGAGAAAGAGAGGCAAAGACATAGAGATTAAGGGGTGCTAAGAAATATGGAGGGGTGGATGGGTGATAGGGTGTGTGTGTTGGGGGCAAGGTGGAAAAAAGGGGGAGCCCGGACGACAGCCAGAAGAAATATCCCTTTGTCCTAATGCCAGACTAGACCCCTACAAAAAAAAAGTGAAAAACAAGAAGAGAACAGCAGCAAAAGCACTCGGAGGCCGGAAGAGGTCAATGTGACCCATGTGCTCGTCATGGAACGCACTACCCAGGAATCAGGCTTGGAATCTGAACACTCTCATTCACCAAGCCTCTCTATAGAAATGGCGGAAAACCAATTTCGCCTGTGGTTAAGGGGCGGAAGATCGGACACAGGAGGGAAACGGAGGAACTGAGGGGGCGTCCAAGGATATTCAGGGATGGGGGGAATGCGAAGAAGGCAAGGGGAAATATGATAATAAAAAAGCCTACTCAAAGCTCCTTCACCATTTTCCCACTGACAGTGACACACAGCATGGCTCGTTCAGTTCTCTGCTACACTGGTAAAAAAAGAAATATCAAGGCAAAAGATACAGCGAAGTGGAGTAGGGAAGAGAGGAGAGGGAGAGGGAGGGAGGGATAGGAGATGCGAGGGAGAGATGGAGAGAGTGAGAGACGAGAGAGGAGAGTGAGAGTAACAGGTCAGAGAGTTACAGACAGACAGACAGCGACGTACAGGCACGACAACATACTGACAGAAACACTAAAGAAAACCCCCCAGAGCTATAGAAATTAAAAGGGTGAGTTAGAGGAGTGTGGTGGGGTAAAGTCAGTCATCGTGTGCGTGTGTGTGTTGTGTGTGTGTGTGTGTGGCGGGAAGGAGGTGGGGTAGGGGGGAAGCAAAGGACAATAAGAACCAGGAATATCCTTCTGTCCTAATGGCCGGCGAGACTCCTACATAATACAGAGGTGGAAAACGAATGATAAGAAGAAGAGCCACAAGAACCAACCACTAAAAGGCTGGAAGAGGTCGATGTGACCCATGTGCTCGTCATGGAACGCACTACCAATGGAATCGGGCTTGTGAATCGGAACACACTTCTCAATCAAACTTCCCACTCACCCATCTCTACAGAAATGGCGGTGGCGGGAACCAATTTTCGCCTGTGGTTTGAGAGGAGGAAAGGGAACAGGAGGTAAACGTAGGGAAATGAGGGAATATCCTGGGGATAATCGAGGATGGGCAAAAGGGGGTTGGGGTGGGGGGCGGGGGGACAATAGGGAGAATAGGGAGGGAGGGTGGATATCACGGTAGCTTCGCTACTCCCCACCCCCACGACTGACTCCCACACATTTAGGCTCGTTCGATTTCTCTGCCACAAGGTAAAAAAACATAAATGACGACGGAGGAGCCGAGCTGAGGAGAGAGATGAGGGAAGAGAGAGAGGAGTGAGACAGACAGGAGAGGAGAGAAGAGAGGAGAAGGACAGACCAGAGACAGATACCAGAGACCGAGAGATAGGTAGTGAGACAGAAAAGACAGACCGATGAACAGAGAGGACCAGATAAGAGGAGACAGAGATCGGCTAGCTTAGAGATATAGACCGAAACAGAGCACATAACCAGACGAGAGCATTTGGAGAGAGAGAGAGAGTGAGAGAGAGATGAAAAAGAGAAAGCAATATTGAGGTTTGAGTGGATTGTGTGTGTGTGTGTGTTTGTTGGTGTGTGTGAAGAGAGGAGAGGAGAGAGAGAGAAGAGGAGGGAGGAGGAGACGAGGAGGGACGGGAGCAGTCGAAGAGGATTTGGGGAGGGAGAGAGACATGACAAGGGACAGGAGAGCGCGAGACAGACAGACAGGACAGACAGACAGGACAGACAGATGGATTGAGCAGAAAATTTGTGGCGCAGTTTGTTTTTTAAGTTCTGTCGTTGCGAAAAATAAAAATAAAATGAATTCAAGAAAGAAAAAAACACTGTTTAGCATGTTGGAAAAGAGAACCAAACCAGTCCCCTTATAAGCAACATTGGCTGGCGCAGGGACCCAAGAGCATGGCTTGAGAAAGACAAATACACACACATAACACACACACACACACCCAACACAGACACAGGACCCAGGAGAGGAGGACCCAGCGAGGGGAGAGGGGAGGGAGGGACTAGAGAGAAGAGAGGGGAGAGGAGAGGAGAGAAGAGAGTGTGAGAGAAAGGACAGACCAGAAGACAGACAGAGAGAGGAGGAGAGCCGATAGAGAGGAGAGAAGGAGAGATGGGAGAGGGAGAGGCAAGGAGAGAGAAGATGGAGAGAGAGAGAGGGAGGAGGAAAAAGAGCATCGTGAATAGTATTTTTTTGTTTTCAAAGTTTTCTGACGCGCGTATTATCCATTCAAAATCAGTAGAAAGAAAGGGACAGACTAGAGGGGTGGGGGTGGGAGATTGTGTGTGTGTGTGTGTTGTGTGTGTGTGTGTGTGTGCATTGAGGGTTTGGGGGTGGGTCGTGTGCATTGAAGGTTTGGGGGTGGGTCGTGTGCATTGAGGGTTTGGGGGTGGGTCGTGTGCATTGAAGGGTTTGGGGGGGGTGGGTCGTGTGCATTGAAGGTTTGGGGGTGGGTCGTGTGCATTGAGGGTTTGGGGGTGGGTCGTGTGCATTGAAGGTTTGGGGGTGGGTCGTGTGCATTGAAGGTTTGGGGGTGGGTCGTGTGCATTGAGGGTTTGGGGGTGGGTCGTGTGCATTGAAGGTTTGGGGGTGTGGGGTGGGTCGTGTGCATTGAGGGTTTGGGGGTGGGTCGTGTGCATTGAGGGTTGGGGTGGGGTCGTGTGCATTGAAGGTTTGGGGGTGGGTCGTGTGCCTTGAGGGTTTGGGGGACTGGGTCGTGTGCATTGAAGGTTGGGGGGTGGGTCGTGTGCATTGAAGGTTTGGGGGTGGGGTCGTGTGCATTGAAGGTTTGGGGGGGAGGGTCGTGTGCATTTGAAGGTTTGGGGGTGGGTCGTGTGCATTGAGGGTTTGGGGGTGGGTCGTGTGCCATTGAAGGTTTGGGGGTGGTCGTGTGCATTGAAGGTTTGGGGGTGGGTCGTGTGTGCATTGAGGGTTTGGGGGTGGGGTCGTGTGCATTGAAGGTTTGGGGGTGGGTCGTGTGCATTGAGGGTTTGGGGGTGGGTCGTGTGCATTGAGGTTTGGGGGTGGGTCGTGTGCATTGAAGGTTTGGGGGTGGGTCGTGTGCATTGAGGGTTTGGGGGTGGGTCGTGTGCATTGAAGGTTTGGGGGTGGGTCGGGGCAAAAGGACGATAAATCCCAGAAATATTCCTCTGTCCTAATGGCAGGCGAGACTCCTACAAAATACAGAGGTGCAAAAACGAGAAGAAGAAGAAGAAGAAGAAGAGCAACAAGAACCAAAACCACTTGGAGGTTGGGAGTGGTCGATGTGACCCATGTGCTCGTCATGGAACGCACTACCAAGGATCCAGACTTGGAATCTGAACACTCTCATTCACCCCAGCCTCTCAATAGAAATGGCGGAAACCAATTTCGCCTGTGGTTGAGGGGAGGAAGAGCGGACAGAAGACGGAAACGGAGGAACTGAGGAGGCGTCCAAGGATATTCGGGGACAGGGAAGGGGGTGAGGGAATGGGGAATGTAGAGAGGGGGGTGGGGGGGGGGGGGGGGGGGGGGGGGGGATATCACGGTTTTTAAAAAAAAAGCCTGCGTCGCTAAACTCCTTCACCACTCGCCCCCCTGACACTGAGGCACATTAGGGCTCGTTCAGGTCTCCTCTACACTGGTAAAAAGGAATACCAATGCAAAAGATACCGCGTGAAGTGAAGAGGAGAACACACACACACACACACACACACACACACACACACCACACACACACACAGAGGGACAGACAGACAGACAGAAGACAGACAGACACAGACAGACAGAATGACAGACAGTAGACTGAGGAGGGGGGGGAGCAAAAGAGAGTTAGAAATTTCGAGAGATAGCAATCTAGATCTTAAGAGGTTTAGAGATTCAGAGAGAGAGAGAGAGAGAGAGAGAGAGAGGGAGGGAGGGAGGAGAGGGGGGAGAGAGAGCGAATAAGACGAGAGAGAGAGAGAGAGAGTTAGAGAGAGTGAGAGAGAGAAAGAGAGAAAGAAAGACAGGACATACAGACAGACAGACAGACAGACAGACAAAACAGAAGGACAGGCAAAAAAGGACGGACAAGCAGGAAAACATGCAGACAGAAAACACGAGGAGAAAAAACAAAAAAGAAATACATGAACATTAAGGGGGAGAGTTAGAAGGGTGGTGTGTGCCTGGTGGGGAGTAAAGGACAGTAAGACCCAGAAATATTCTTCTGTCCTGATGGTAGACGAGACTCCTACAAAATACAGAGGAGGAGGAGGGAAGAAGAAGAAGAAGAAGAAGAAGAAGAAAGAAGAAAGAAAAGAAGAAAGAAAAGGAAGAAACAGAAAAGAGAAGAAGAAAAAAAGAGAAGAAGAGCAACAAGAACCAAACCACTCGGAGGCTGGAAGAGGTCGATGTGACCCCATGTGCTAGTCATGGAACGCACTACCCAGGAATCAGACTTGGAATCTGAACACTCATTCACCCCAACCTCTCTATAGAAATGGCGGAAACCAATTTCATCTGTGTGGTTGAAGGGAGGAAAAGGGGACAGGAGGTTAAACGGAGGGAATGAGGGGGTATCCTGGGATAATCGGGGATGGGAATAAGTTGGGGGGGGGGGGGGGGGAGGGGTGGGAGGGGGTGGACAATAGGGAGAAGGGAGGCAGGTGGATATCATGGTTGCTTCGCTACTTCCCCACTGACACTGACGCACATTAAGGCTCATTCGATTCTCTGCCACACTGGTAAAAAAAAAAATTAAATGTGAAAGATACAGCGTGAAGCGGAAAGGAGAAAGTGAGAGTTAGAGAGAGAGAGAGAAGAGAGAGAGAGAGAGAGAGGCAAACGAGAGAGAGAGAGAGAGAGAGAGAGAGAGGCAGCAGACACAGAGAAACAGACAAAGGCACAGAACGAGAGAGAGACGGGTGACAGAGAGAGAGACGGACAGAAACGAATACAGACAGAAAAAACAGACAGACAGAAACACATACAGAAACAGAGATAAAGAACAGAGAGAGCAATTTGGGGGCGGGGGGGGGGGGGGGGGGGGGGGGGGGGGGGGGGGGGGGAGTGGGGGACAGCAGAGGGAGAGAGGGGATGGGGAGATAGAGAGAGAGAGAGACGGACAGAGAGAGAGAGGAGAGAGAGAGAGAGAGAGAGTGACGAGAGAGAGACAGAGAGAGAGGGAAGAGAGAGAATCAGGTTAAAAAAAAACTAGTGAGGGGGATT
>JADBJO010000332.1:262500-272500 GCA_016801955.1 Conus betulinus | reverse complement strand
TCGCGTGCGTTTGTGCGTACATGTGTGTGTATGTGCGCGCGTGCGCGCGCGCGCGCGTGTGCGTGTGTGTTCGTGGGGGCGCTTTTTGATCTGTTTTTTTTAATACTTGCATGTTTTGTGCCCGTTATAGCAACTTCCCCTCCCCCCACCCCTGCCCCCATTGCATTCCCCCTATCCCTCCTCCCCGTAACCAGTAGGAAATAAAGAGATTCCACTGGGAGAAAACAAATGTAAGACAACCAATCTTCACAGATTTGACGAACGTGAAAACATTTTTGGACTTTGACAGAGAAACTTCTCAAATACACGCTATCCAGCCATACGTTTATTGAACGGGATTTGGGGATATCCGCTCAAGCACAGCTGTATTCAGTTTGGAAAATAAACTGTTACTTACGCGAATTGTCCATGTATTTGCGCGTTAGTATGATCGTGGCCTTACACAGTCGCATTGCCTCTTTCTTGCCATTTTCCAAGCTGCGATTCCGCTGAGCCCCAAATTCGACAGCAAGAAAGCTGGTTACGATGTTTTCGACTGCCTGGACAACATCTCATGTCGAGGCGCGCGCGCGAGCACACACACACACACACACACACACACACACACACACACACACACACACACACACACACACACACACAAAAAACGAGAGAGGCAGTCTGAGAGAGTAGAGAGAAAGGATGCAGAACGGAATATACAGAATACCTGACAATAACACACTTTATTGCTATCCATTTTGTACAGCTCTAGTGCCAGTGAAGTACATGTATCTACATGACAGCCTTAAAAACACAGGAACGTAACGACTGATAATCATCACGTACCTGGGCTCAAGTAAAAATAAAACGAATATGCACAAATACATTAAGCAGTACAAATTCGTATTAAAGGTAACAGTAATTCATATCTGTGCACCAAAATAACTACTCCCCGATGTATAACTCTCTCCAGCTGTAATCAGATGGTAATAGTTACGAGCGTATCAAGATAAAAGACGCTATTTCTTTCTTTCACTTTTCTGGTCCCAGGGTTTACTAAAATGGGTCTAAATCTCCGAGACCAGAATCCTATCTGACCAACAGAACACAATTTGTTTTTAGCATTAGCGAATTCTCATCTACAGAGATTACAAAATTTGGAGTGCCCCAAGGTTCTGTTCTAGGGCCGCTTCTATTCTGTTCGTTTAGAAATGATCTCCATTATCAATTTCCCATCCGAGTGTCCTGTGTGACCTTTTTTGCTGATGACACTTCCCTTCATTCCAGCGCTGTGGACGTATCGACCGTCCAAGGACCTCTACAGCTTTTAAAATTCCATAATAGTTCATCCTAAGAGGACAAAAAGCATGGCAACAGTTCATCCTAAGAAGACAAAAAGCATGGCAATGACTTCTAGATAGAAACACAAAACAGAAACTCTAAGTCTCAGTCTGACTTTAGATGGCAACGTCATAGGACAAGTGCGTAAGCACCGAGTCATGGGAGTGATAGTGGACAAGAAACTAAAGTGGCAGTCCCGCATTGAATCTGTCGTCGCATTGAATCTGTCGTCAACTAGCTAGCTCGTAGTCTCTTCATGCTTAAACAATTGAAGCCTTACATAGATACAAACGCTTGCAAAATGTTTTTTTTCAGGCTCACTGTCCCTCTCACATCAACTATGCACATGTCGTCTGGGACTGTGCTGTAACTGTTCACCATAGAAAACTAGATTCACAGAAGGGCTGCAAAGATAATTCTGCCAGATTCTTCCTTATCAACCTCCGAAAAGCAGACTAAAAAAAATATACTGCCGCTGCAAACAGAACTAAATTTCAACAAAGCTGTAGCTATGTATAAAAGTACATAGTTATCTGGTCCCATAATACCTCAGAGATTTATTCATTAAGGCCACGTGGCGATATGGTTCTAACAATTATATTCTACCACGTACTCAGGTCGACATGTTCAGACTAGTTTTGCATTTTCAGGTTCAGCCGTTTCGAACTCTCTTCCCCCAAACCTGAAATTATGCCGTTCACCGCACACCTTCAAAAGAGACCTTCGAAAATCTTTCAGATATACACTCTGACGTAGATTACACCCTCTCATAGAAGTGTTTTTGCAGCAATCATTAATGCCATCAGCGATTACACATGTGTGCGTTGTTACCGCACAAGTTATGTTAATAAATGATACCACTAACTGTCCTTCCCCGGTGAGGAAAATTGCTTCTCTAAGAATACTGCAACTCCACCAACAATCACAAACACACATAGCAAACATTGGCATATTGTACTGCTTATCTAAGCACCCTTTTTTCTTCCATTCCCAACCGCTGCCCCCCACACACACACCCACCCCCATCCTCCCTGTCTCACGTCACCCCCCACCCCCATTTTGTTGTTGTTGTCTACATCTTATAATTGCGAAAATATGCATGCTTTTGTCAAACCTCTGCATACAAATGCGAGTGTGTGTGTATCATGTACTCTATAATCCTGTGTGCCTGTATTTAAAGAAAAAATCCTTTTACTTTCTTGTCTTTAAATCTCTTTGCATAGCAAGGACAGATTGGAAGAATAGGCTCTGCCTAAAATCTCCATCCATGATCGGATAAAAGTTTTCTGAGTTCTGAGCTGTGAGTCGTCAGACTCTGGTCCATAGGTCCAGAGTTCGATTCCCACCCTGTCGAGACAACCTGAATGGAAGAGACGTTCTGTACGGACCCTCATCCCCTCCAGGTCCTGAGGAGATTTTAGGGCGGTGTCCCGTGCGAGAACACATGTATGAAAAACACCATTCGGAGAAAAACAAGCGATCGTATGCTAGGGGAGGGGGGGGGGGGGGGGGGTTAAATGATACAAACGTAAAGTACGTTTACACAGTTGGCGTGTTCAAAAGTCATTCCAGAAGTCGTGGTTAGAAACAGTCGCATTCACAAAAATGTTACAGATCGGAATCTCGAAGTTGGAGATATGAGAGAGAGAGAGAGAGAGAGAGAGAGAGAGAGAGAGAGAGAGAGAGAGAGAGAGAGAGAGAGAGAGAGAGAGAGAGAGAGAGAGAGAGAGAGAGAGAGAGAGAGAGAGAGAGAGAGAGAGAGAGAGAGAGAGAGAGAGAGAGAGAGAGAGAGAGATGGAATTGTTTGGTCATTGGTTCGTCCCCCAGGCCACGTTTCATCTCTCAAGATGACGTTTGGTTCACATAGGTAAACAGGTACAGTAGTTTGTACATAACCCTGCAAGCAGACAAATGAAACAAATCATCAACTACTGGAGAAAACATAACTTCGGTGAAGACAGTGTTAAAAATGTGCGACAGTGTCTGACAAAATGGGAAGTAACCAGCCTGTCTTTGTGTGTGTGTGTGTGTGTGTGTGTGTGTGTGTGTGTGTGTGTGTGTGCGTGCGTGCGTGCGTGTGTGTGTGTGTGTGTGTGTGTGTGTGTGTGTGTGTCTGAGCGCATGCACGCTCGATTTCATTCCTTGGAATAATATTTTATTCACTGCTTATCTTTTGCAGGAAAGCAACTGCAATTTCAACTAGAAATAGAACAGAGAAGCAATTTCAACGAGAAAATGATCCAGTCGTTAAAATGCTCGTACTTACTTCTCCGTCCCGCACGATGCACTGAAATTTGTCATAGCTGACAGACTGAATGTTGCCAGGACATTGCCAGTGTGTTACACATTGCGCTGTGTAACACTCAGCCTTCCTGGCAACACTGGAAGATCAAAACAGCTGAAAGAGCTAGGGCAGAATGAATGACAAAACACGACGCAACGGTCCCGTCAGTCAGGTGTGTCTGACCATACAGACATCATCGGACTACTGTTAATCTGCAGGCAGGCCAGAGAGGGGGAGGGGGGGGGGGGGGAGGGGGGGGGGGGGGGGGGGGGTCTCACTCAGCATCACTCATGGAGTCACTGAGGACGATGTCAACATTTGGAATAAAGCAAATAGTTTCCACGTGCCACGGCTCAGGTCTATGACGCGTTCGTAAACCTTCTTCGTAACTGTCTTCGTAACATCAATCGTTAAGTTTTACAGGATTCGGTCAAGATTAGTCCAACTGTACTTGCTTAATGTTGACAACTTGCCTAATATTGACAATAAGCAAGCAACCTGCTTAATGTCAAGTAGAAGAATAGCCTGCCTGATGCTGACGTCAGGCAACTTGTTTGCCATTAGGCGATTGCTGACATGAAGCTGGACATATGTATGCTTAGCGCTAAATCTCTCTCTCTCTCTCCCTCTCTCTCTCTCTCTCTCTCTCTCTCTCTCTCTCTCTCTCTCTCTCTCGTCTTTGACATTTATTTTTTCGAACAGCCCCTATCCCCATCGTTTCCCTAGCATGAGGATGGGCTTTGTAAGCTTACCTCATTAAATCATTCATTCATTTATTCTCTCTCTCTCTCTCTCTCTCTCTCTGTGTGTGTGTGTGTGTGTGTGTGTGTGTGTGTGTGTGTGTGTGTGTGTGTGTGTGTGTGTGTGTGTGTGTGTGTGTGTGTGTGTGTGCAGATAGACAGATATATAAATAGACAGACAGAGACAGACAGACAGACAGATGGATTGATAGATACAGATAGATAGATATATACACAGAGAGAGACACACACAGACATACACAGACACACACACACACACACACACACACACATATATATCCCCCCCCCTCCCACACACACACACACACACACACAAAACTTTGATTATCGCTGTCACAGATATGGCTGACCTACAAATGTGAAGCTTGAAGATACATGAGCATGCGTCAGCTGCAGACTCTCGGGCTTTGATACTGCAGCGGGGCAGCAGCATGCATCAGCTGCAGACTTTCGGGCTTTGATACTGCAGCGGGCCAGCAGCATGCATCAGCTGCAGACTTTCGGGCTTTGATACTGCAGCAGGCCAGCAGCATGCATCAGCTGCAGACTGTCGGGCTTTGATACTGCAGCAGGCCAGCAGCAAGCATCAGCTGCAGACTGTCGGGCTTTGATACTGCAGCAGGCCAGCAGCATGCATCAGCTGCAGACTTTCGGGCTTTGATACTGCAGCAGGCCAGCAGCAGCATGCAACAGCTGCAGACTTTCGGGCTTTGATACTGCAGCAGGCCAGCAGCAAGCAGCAGCTGCAGACACAGCCGATGATACCAGTGAATTTACACAAGACAGTGCAGACTTTCGGGTTGCTGCTGCACAGCCAGCTTTCGGGCTTTGATACTGCAGCAGGCCAGCAGCATGCATCAGCCAGGGCTTTCTCGACGTTTTCAAACGTAAACCTTGCTTGCTTGAATTAAGCCTCTGACAGCATGCGGATCTGTCCCAATGTTTACTGTGCAGAGAACAGGTTGCGGGGTCTATATAATGGGATGTGAAGGACTGAACGAATGAATTTACAGTGGGGTGGGATGGGAGAGGGTGGGGCGGGGTTCTCGACGGGGGAGGGTAAGAGGTGGAAACGTTTAAGCCTCACAGAAAAGACGTGCACACTGACAGAGAGGAGATTCTCTCTCTCTCTCTCTCTCTCTCTCTCCTCTGGGGTGGGATGGGAGAGGGTGGGGCGGGGTCTCTCTCTCTCTCTCTCTCTCTCTCTCTCTCTCTCTCTCTCTCTCTCTCTCTCTCTCTCTCTCTCATACATACATGCTCACACACCCATACACAAACATTGCGTATATACACACATAAACACCCCCACCGCCGCACAAACACAATACACAAACGGATGCGCGTGCACGCAGAGAGAGAGAGAGAGAGAGAGAGAGAGAGAGAGAGAGAGAGAGAGACAGAGACAGAGAGAGAGAGAGAGAGACAGAAAGAAAGACAGACAGACAGGCAGTCAGGCAGGCAGGCAGACAGACAGACAGACAGACAGACAGACAGACAGCAATTACAACAATCACAATAACAAAAATAATCTTTCTTAAAAGGAAAGGGGAGTTAAAAAAAGGGTTATAGGAACGTAAACGCACATTTTTTCAGAAACCTTTAGTTGGAGCCAAACTAAAAATCTGAAGTGACGAACAAGCTCTAATATCAAAGAAATTGAACGACTGGAAAAGTTCCGAAGGTCAAGCCTGCTTGGTTTCACTCCCTAGCGGAAAAAAAAAAAAACGCACCACACTAAAAACGCCTGGCCATTCCTACGAGTGGGATCTACCACGCGGTAGCACCTGTGTGTGAAAGGCATAAGGGTCTGTCCCATTACGCGACCAAGTCGTAAAAAACGCCAGTCGCTCGTATACCACAAGCTCCGTGCGTCACAAGCGATGACAACACTAGGCGAGTCTTGACAACAACCCCATGTAGGACTGAGTTAACTTGCTGTTGTTGTTATGCATATTCAGGTCTGGTGTGTGTGTGTGTGTGTGTGTGTGTGTGTGTGTGTGTGTGTGTGTGTGTGTGTATAACGGTAGTAAAACTACCGACATCTTTAAGGCCAATAGGACAAGGTCGTAGTGAGCGCACCGACAATTCTGCTTTATTTCTTCAACATATTATAAAAATAGAACAACACATACAATTGCATGCGGACAAATTAACACCGTACAACGGACAGTGGGTGTCCACTCTGGACAGTTTGTACAAGTTTCACCTCCTATTTGCCAGAATACAACCACCACCATCACCGCCACCGCCACTAAAGAACAGGCTGGTATATCATAAGTCTGTCAGAAAAAAAAAGAAGATGTTAACATTTTCAGCACAAAACACGAAAAAAAAAAAAAGTCCACAGAGGCACGAAAACAGAAGACGACAGTGTAAGACAGTAACATTTTGTTACAGACCGTAAAGAGAGTAACAGAAAGAGGACGTCACTAACACGAGTTCCAGAAATGTAGGAGAGCTATTTGTACTGAAAGAGAAGCCCTGGCATCTCCCACTTGTGATGTCAAACCTTAACCACACGAACCACCATTTTACGTAACTCGATGGCAGATACACGGCGATCTCAAGTTTCCGTCTTCATTAGCCAGCAGTCCGGACAGACAGTTGTTTCTTTTGTTAGAGATTGTTGTTGTTGGACATTGTTGTTGTTAGAGATTGTTGTTGGTGGAGATTGTTGACTGACCTGAAGTTTGAACGGTATTTTCTCAAGGGAGGGAATAGTCCTCTCCGCAAAGCAGTACTCACTGGCGCTCGACTGTGATCCCGACAGGCCTACACAGCCTGAGACTGTTTGGAGTAGGCAGTGAAATTCATTTTCTACAACCCATTTCTCCCGTATTTCATTTACTAAATTCGATGACTGTGAATTTGCAGATTAAGAATTATACCCAATGAAATACTTATTTTCGAACTGAAAGAGCAAATTAAGGTCAGTTCACCACACACTGATTTCTGTCACAAAACAGCTCTTCAGAGAGAGAGAGAGAAAAAAAGTGTCAATTCCGAACAGGCTAGTTTTCACATGGTTAGTTTCCTTCGTATGAACGAAGCCAAACAATTACCAGCAGCATGCAGAGCGATTCTTCTTTCTCTGCAAACCTGTCATCGTCAAGTTACGCGCAGATCAATGATCCTGGATCACGAACGAAACGATCGCTCATTCGCGAATAAGGACAAGTAGCGTCAAAATCGGCGAGGAGATCGCACAGCATACAGGCTATGCTCGCAGTCTAAAAATTAGTTGGAATGGGAACGACTTAAGTACAGTCTAGTAGTAACACAACCCAACAGATCATACAGGCTTTTTCAGAGACCATGTCAACACGTGGGAGAAAAAAAAAAAGCCCCCTTTGTAATTTAAGGAAGAAAAGTTAACATAAGAGAACAATTTACAACTTAAGTACATTCAATTTACAAAGGATAACTACTCTTTTGACATCCTTAAATGCTCATAAATCTTGGCAGTGCTCAGGCACCAGACGCTCTTCTTAATTCTTAAACCCCGGATTAAAAGAAATGTGGTTAAAAAAAAAGGTTAATGACGAACATCATTCTAAATATAACAAAAACAACAACAAACTGGAAAAAAAAACAACATTCGGACTAAATAAACACACTGCGGAGTGAAAGGCTTGTGTCCACTCCAGGCAATGCTTACTGTCTCGTTATCTAGTCGTCCGATTACAACAACAATAACAACAAAGCTGGAGTGTTACGGATTGTTTCAAGAGGGGGAAGGGGCGGGAACGAAGAAATTAATCTAGAGCAAAAAAGGCTGGGATACAATTTGTAAAGGAAAGCCCCCGGCAAGGCTGGGATACTATTTGTACAGGAAAGCCCCCGGCAAGGCTGGGATACCATTTGTACAGGAAAGTCCCCGAAATACCATTTGTACCCCCCGGCAAGGCTGGGATACCATTTGTACAGGAAAGCCCCCGGCAAGGCTGGGATACTACTTGTACAGGAAAGCCCCCGGCAAGGCTGGGATACCATTTGTACAGGAAAGCCCCCGGCATTTAGTCAACATGTATGAGCGGTTCAGGCTACAATCTGTGGGTGCAAAACTCACAAAAACGCCGAATGACACACGGTTCCCAAACGAGTAAAGTAGTTGCACTGTTAAACAAAGGGAGACTGTATATTGCATTAACAAAAAATCAGAGAAAGAAAGTTACAATTTAGTAGTGTACACGTACAAAAAATATAACGACGATACTTAAAAAATCCTATCTAACCTGTAGCTGCTGAAGACGATATTCATCTTGTTCGGAATGTTGAGTGGAATTGTAAACGGGAGGGGCGAAGGTGGGGGGGGGGTGGGGTGGCAGTGGGGATGGGGTAGGGCGTGGGAAGGGAGAGGGTGGATGGTTTAAAAAACTTCTGCTTTGTTTTCATCTCTATCTCCTCCTACATGTACATGTACTGTTCATCAAAATATGTGTCAAGCTATGTGATTGGCCGTGATTGCTAAAAATTCTTCGCAAATGGTCAAGAATCAATAGCTCACGTCAATTGTTGACGATGCCCGCGCGTGATGTGAATCCTCGTTGACTTAGCGGTACCTGCACCATATGCCTGACTTAACTCGAAAACTACGAGAAGAAGGAGGGCCTGTCTGTCTGTCTGTCCCTCACTGGGGACACTCACTGAATATTGTCATAAGCCTACATGCAAATGAACAACAAAAACAAGGTGCCAAGTAACGCTTACTGAATGCACAATACCAAAAAAAAAAAAAAAAAAAAAAAAAAAAAAAAGCGAAAAAACACAAGAACAGAAACCAGGACAGGTCAATTTTCGACAAATGTGTCTTCTTAGATGTTAGGAACAACAGACATCAAAATAAAATCTGCACAAAAGTATCCCCCGGATCGAAGCCAGTTTTTTTTTGTTTTCAGTTTCATGTACGTGCAGACCAATCATATAAGGCTGCAAGTCTACAGTGCGCAGGGTTTATGGCTGATGGATAAATACATTCATAACTAAGATGAAAGATATGACGAAGGTCTCATGGGTACAACCAACCTGATGTTTGAGCAGCGCAGTAGCCCAGTGTTTTTTGGTCAGACACTGTGCCCGCGTATGTGTGTGCGCGTGTGTGACTGTGATCTGTGGGCTTATGTGAGCAAGCTCCTGCATGCACCCATGCGCGTGAGTGTGCATACATATGTGAATATGCTTGTCTCGCGCTCGCGTGCGTGTGAGTGAATGTGTGTGTGTGTGTGTGTGTGTGTGTGTGTGTGTGTGTGTGTGTGTGTGTGTGTGTGTGTGTGTGTGTGTGTGCTTGCGTGCGCGCGCCTGCCCGTGCGCGTGAGTGTGTGTGTGTGTGTGTGTGTGTGTGTGTGTGTGTGTGTGTGTGTGTGTGTGTGTGTGTGTGTGCACGCGCGTGTGTGTGTGTGTGTGTGAGTATGTGTGTGTGGGCGAGTGTGTGTGTGTGTGTGTGTGTGTGTGTGTGTGTGTGTGTGTGTGTGTGTGTGTGTGTGTGTGAGAGAGAGAGAGAGAGAGAGAGTGAGTGAGTGAGTGTGCATGTGTGTGTGTGTGTGTGTGTGTGTGTGTGTGTGTGTGTGTGTGTGTGTGTGTGTGTGTGTGTCTGATTTTTTTTTCATGGGGACTGACTGCACATTTGAGGGCGAAG
>JADBJO010000332.1:245000-252500 GCA_016801955.1 Conus betulinus | reverse complement strand
AGGGAGTACAAGAAGAGGAGGAGGAGAAGAGAGTACAAGAAAGGAGGAGGAGAAGAGGAAAGGGGAAGAGGAGAGGAAGAAGAGAAGGAGGTATAAAGAGGACGGAAGGATGAGGAGAGGACGTGGAGGAGGAGGTAAGGAGGTGGGAGGGGGAGGAAGAGAAGGGTGAAGCGGGGGAACAGAGGGGAGGAGATGGAGAGAAGGAGGGTGAAAGAAGGGAAGAGGAAAAGGGAGTGGAGGAAGAGAATGAGGAGAAGAAGAGAAGGAGGAAGAGGAAGGGGGGAAGAGAAGAAGGACAGGAGGAGGAGGGGAGGAGGAGAAGGAGGGAGGGAGGAGGAGAAGGAAGGGAAGAGGAGAAGGGTGAAGCGGGGGGGGGAACAGAGGGGAGGAGATGGAGAGAAGGAGGCGAAAGAAGGGAAGAGGAAAGGGAGTGGAGGAAGAGAAGGGGGAAGAGGACGGGGAAGAGAAGGACAGAAGAAGGATGAATGGAGGGGGGAAGGAGAGGAGGGGAGGAATAGAAGGATAGGAGAAGGAGGGATGGAGGAAGGGAGGGAGGAGGAGAAGGAGGGGAGGAGGAGAAGGAGGGGGGGAGGAGAGGTAGGGTGAAGAGGAGGCAAAAAGGAGGAGAAAGGCGAAGGAGAGATAGGAGGACAGGGAACAAACTCGGGGGAAAAAAAGAATGAAGAGGAAAAGGAAGAGGAGAAAGAGCAGGTGGGCAGGTGGGGCCGGATGAGGGGGAAAGCGGGAGGAGGAGAAATATGACAAGAGGAAGAGGAGAGAAGAAGAGAAGGAGGAGAAAAAGAAGGAGGAGGGTGAGGACAGAGAAGGAGGAAGAGAGGAGAAGGTTAAGGGGAGGAAAGGAGGAGGGGGGGCCGGAGGAGAAGTGAGAAAAGGAAAAGGAGGAGTGATAGGAGGAGAAGGGGGGGGGAAGAAGAGATGGAGGAGGAAGGAAGAGGAGGAGGGGCAGGGGAAGAAGAAAGAGGGAAGGGTGAGAAGAGGGGGTGGGGGGGGGGGGGGGGCATGGAAGCAGGAGGAGAATGAGAAAACGGAGGGGACGAAGTGAAGGAGGACATGGGAGGGAACAAGGAGAAGTAGGAGGGAGAAGGAGAAGAACGAGGCGGGAGGACGAAGAGGAGGATGAAGACGAGACGCACGCACGCACGTACACACATACACACGCGCACACACGCGCACTATCGCACACAATCACAGTATATTTGAGTTTAGTCTGAAGAGGCTAAATGCAACGAATGTCCAAAGATGCAGAGCGAGGGTTGGAGGATGGTGTGTGTGTGTGTGTGTGTGTGTGTGTGTGTGTGTGTGTGTGTGTGCGCGCGCGTGCGTGCGCGCGCGCGTGCGTGCGTGCGTGCGCGCGCGCGTGTGTGTGTGTGTGTGTCGGGGGTGGGGGTGGGTGGGGGGAGAGATTGGATAGGGAGTGAGATTATATTAAGTTCCACTGCATATATTGAAGGCATTAACAGAAACCTGTCGATTTGATTATGTTTGTTTTGTTTGTGTATTTTTTCTGTTCTATCTGTTCACGGGTCGCTTCCTGTTCGTAACACTTCGCTGCTGATAGTGTCAAAACTGTCAAGTTTGATGCACACACGCGGTGGTTCGTGTGCGGCAGAGACTACGTGCAGGCAGTGGCCCGCTCTCGCTGAACAGCGCATAACAACAAGCTGTCATACGTTTTTACCCCGTGAGGGCAGCGGAGCAACTGAACGATGCAGTCGTGGTACGCAATGAGTTTGGTGCCCGGAAATCGTTGGTGACATGAGCAAGCGAACCGAACTCCCGACAATGCGAAGAGATCGAAAATTAGGCAACATACGAATACTGTCCCTTCTGTATCTTGGGAATTTTGAACAATTTGTAGTAAATAGACTGTTCAAGAGAAGAAACGCATCGATCTTTATTGAGGCTTAGACTCAGTGTTAAGATACAGGACTTACCAAATGCAGTTGTGATATATGTATGCAGATACACTGTCAAAGTCCAAACTTTGAAGAAAATTGGTTACGAATTACTGTAACGCAAACAGTTTTCTATTACTTTAGAAACATGGACTATACCGAAAGAAAAACACAGCTTGCGCTGCATTTTCCAACAGCATTTCTTTCTGCACTTCCGTGAACAAATTCACATGGTGTTCACCTTTCAGTATTTACTTACTGTTGTTTATTTCATTTTGGTTGGTTTGTTGATCTGTTTTGTTTCGAGTCCGTAATTGCTTGATGGATTTTACGACACATGTAACCGGTTCGAAGACTGAAGTTACATACACGCACACACCATGCAAGGGTTGTCTGGAATTGTAATGTGGTTCCTCGGGAAGACTCTCAAGCAGGAGCAAAGAAAAAAAGAAGATTAAAGAGAAAGAGCGCAACTTCCAAGAAGGACGATGGCTTCTGTTGACAGCTGCAAACACACACACACACACACACACACACACACACACACACACACACACACACACACACACACAGAGACAGAGAGAGAGAGAGAGAGAGAGAGAGAGAGAGAGAGAGGTGAGAGAGAGAGAGAGAGAGAGAGAGAGAGAGCACAAACACGTCAACAAGAACAGATTTCTGTTAAACCAATCTTTCATTCTACATCCATTTTGCGCCCAATTTGAGGACACAAGTGATGTTTTTGTTCATGTTCATTTTCTTGCATTTTTGCTTGTCTTGCCTGAAGAAGACCAAAGAGGTCGAAACGCGTCCTGTTTTGTCTTGTAACTTATTTGTCTCTTTCGTTCGGCGGAATAGTAGTTTTTTTTTTCTTCCGAGTTCAGTCTTTCCAGTGTTGCCACCCACAGCCAGCTAGGCTGTATTGACACGACTTCTTTTTTTTCTTTTTTTCCTCCCCTGATACCCCTGCGGACACTCCCTGTATAGACAGGCGAGGATTAATCCTATTACCCAACAAAGGAGTGGAATTTTTGTGTGTATGACCTTTTTTTTTTTTTAATCCCGCCATTAAGGCAGCCATACTCCATCTTCGGGGAAGACACGACGTTCAAGGTTACAAGAACAGTCACTGATGGTGAGGTCCGCATCTCTGGGTGACCAGGGAGCGAGCCGTTTACAGCGAGCGGTGATGACCAAACCGCAAGGGAACTCGGATCGCTTAACTGGCGGATGCTATCGTTGGGTCATTAGAGTTAACAGTACCTTGATGGTTCAATTTTACGCCCGACCGCTTCTCCATCCGTCCCTGACCACCAATAGCAACCAAGACCAAATTACGCTAGGGTCTGGTGAGAAGATAGCACAGCAGCACCAATGCTCCCAAGTTCCGGTGAAAAGATAAAAGTCGTCTTCGCGCCGCCTGCCTCTCTGTCTCTCCCTCTCGCTTTCGCTGATCGAAACCCGGCGAGGGAGGAGGATAAGAGGTACCGTCTTACAACCGAATCACAATAGATCCTGGCGGCCATTTAATGAGAGGCGGGATTAAAGGACTGGGAGGGGATAAAATGGTAATGCCTCCCTCCTCCCATTGTCGTGGCCGAGCTACGGGCATCGGCGGCAGGGAAAATAAGCCGGTGCCAAGTATTAAAGTAAGCCCCTCTTAGAGATGTATTCCCATAGTACTTTTTTGTGGTTTTGTTTTCTAGATTTTTTTTTTAACGATCCTTGGAACGGGAGAGGAACGGAAATTATCACTCACACACACACACACACACACACACACACACACACACACACACACACACACACACACACACACTGACTGACTGAAACCAATTATTGTCAGATTACTCATGGTTGTACTCTCTCTCTCTCTCTCTCTCTCTCTCTCTCTCTCTCTCTCTCTCTCTCTCTCTCTCACACACACACACACACACACACACACACACACACACACACACACACACACACACACACACACACATGGATACACGCATGCACGCGCATGGAGCTTAGCGTAAAAAAATGGAGGAGATGAAGGAGAAGAGGGAGCTGGTTGGGGTGTTACGTTTTATTTCTCTCAGGGCCCAGAATCACTGGTTCCATGGTGGTATTTATTGCCCATTGTGCAAGTCAGTTGGCGTGTATTCCTTTCACCTTTTTCCTTGTTGTTTCTTTTGTTTTGGTCTTCTTCTTTGTTAGATTTGTCATGTTTTCACAGCGGTCTTTTTTAATGTGGTTCTTAGGCTTGCTAGCTGGGAGAACAAGCGTTGTCTGTATACGACCCCCCCCCCCCCCCTCTCTCTCTCGCTCTCTCTCTCTGTGTCTCTCTCTCAATATGTATGCATATGTGATGTATGCATGTATTGTGTGTGTGTGCGTACGCCTGTCTGTCTTTTTCTATGTGGGAGGGGGGTGGGTGGGAAATAAACACAAGTAAATTACGACAGACAGACAGAAAGAATTTCGGTATGCATGTTATGTACGTATGTATGCATGTATGCATTAAGGAATGTGTGTGTGTGTGTGTGTGTGTGTGTGTGTGTGTGTGTGTGTTCTCTGGTGCATGACAGAAATGAATCATGCATGATCCATCCGCTCCCCTTTCAAATTTGATTTCGACATGGCTGATTCTTTTATAGCCATAGGTTTCATGCAAATAGGTCCTCCGATGGCCCTGCAGACCTTGTTTTCTGTAATCATTAATGAGAAAATAGAAATCCTTTCCCGCAGTAAACCCTGGTACCGTTTGTGTCATGCAAGTAACGTTAGTAGAAATATCTCTGACAAACAATGAAGTTGTTTCTAAACAAAATTCTAAAGACAAAGTCGTTTTTTTTGTCGAAGGTAAACATACGTACACATTGGGGAAAGAAAACAAAAAAGTCACAGTACTGACGTCGCGGGAGAACCCACCCCACTGGCAGATATCGGGCTCTCCTGAGTAAAACTGCCTGTGGCTAGAAATCAGGCTCTCCTGAGTAAAACTGCCTATGGCCAGAAATCGGGCTCTTCCTGGGTTAAAACAGCCCACGGCCAGAAATCGGGCTCTTCCTGGGTAAAACTGTCCATGGCCAGAAATCGGGCTCTTCCTGGGTAAAACTGCCCATGGCCAGAAATTGGCTCTTCCTGGGTAAAAACTGCCCATGGCCAGAAATTGGGCTCTTCCTGGGTAAAACAGCCCAAAGTCAGAAATCAGGAGAGTCACCTACGACGAGTAAAAAACCGGGCTCTTTCCAGGGACACCGCTCATGGACACCCTGTGACGATGAGGTTGTACATCAATACAAAATAATACAAACCACTCATGATCATCATCATCATAATCGTTAAACATCGTCCACATTTTCATTATCATTTCCTTCTCCTCCTCCTCAATCATCACCCTCATCATCATCATCATCATCATCATCATCATCATCACCATCATCATCATCACCATTATTGTTTATTTACCTATCTATCTATCATCTATCGATCGATCTATTTATATATATCAATCAATCTATCCATGAATCGATCTAGAATCATTACCATAACCGATGTCATCATAATCATCATCATCATCATCATCATCATTGTCATTGCATGTACATCTCAGACTGGTGACAGCTCTTGTACGACACAGTTGCGTAGACGCCGTGGTGAAGCAAAGAATCGACTGGCGAAATTTGCTCACGAAAATCATCGGGCAGCAATTCCCTAGGCTAGATGTTTTGCTATTATGCTCTTGTTTGTTTCTTTGTTTTTTTGTTGTGCTGTCGTTGATGATGATGATGTTGCTGTTGTTCTTGCTCTTGAGGTTGAGGCACTTTAAAGCAATGGTGTCAGCACACAAAGAAAGTAGTTTTAGCTGAGAATGACGGGATTCTAGTCACTGTATTGCTCGTTTTTTTTTAAAGAAAAAAAAAGAGCAGCAACAGAAGATCAGAAAGCACTGACTTGGGGCTGCCTGAAACAATAAAGCTCCGAAGACAACAGGACGCCCATGACAGTCTGGTCAAAGAGCACGGTCAACACGGTCAAGGACTCTGGCGCAAGAGTTCATCTGATTTTTCCACAATCTCTATCTTGAATACTGATGACGCGCTGTTTTTTTTCCTGACAGATATGATACAAATACAATTCATGCCCCACCACCCACATGTGTGAAAAATTCACCGGCGATGAGGAAACTTTTACTCATCGAAGCGAAAGGGGGAAAAAAAAAAAAAGGGTTTATGGAGCGAAATTCGAGTGATGTGTGTGTGTCTATTTGAGTTTTTCGCTTCACTTTAGCCTAGCCATTTTGTCCAAAAAAAAATTGCGGCTGCGCAGTCTGTGTAACCAGCAGATGGGCTAGAGGCTACTTTCTTCACCACCACCACCACCCCCCCCCCCCACCCCCCAACTCCCAGAATTGCTTGGGATAGGAAATTCAGTGAGGGGGCATTTTAATTCAGTAACACTGGCAGGCTTCATCGGCAAGGGGCGAAGCCCAAGGACGAGGAACCAGGAGAACCCCCTCCCCCCCCCCCCCCAACTCCTAGAGTCGCCTGGGATAGGAAATTCAGTGAGGGGGCATTTTAATTCAGCAACACCGACAGACTTCATAGGGAAGGGGCGAAGCCTAAGAGAGAGAGAGAGAGAGAGAGAGGGTGAGGGGGCAGGGCGGGAGTGGAGGGGGGGGGGGGGGGGGGGCGGATGGAAGAGGTAAGGGGAGGAAGGGAGGGAGAGGCTTTGAACATTGACCGGCAGCTGCGCGTGGTGTCGCCGGCTAATCGAAGGCCGCCTGAGTTACTGATCGTTTACAAGGGCGTCAGCTGGCGCCACCGTGCGCCACGATCGGCGTCTGATAACTTTACCTCCCCGTCTGCTGGTTTGTCGGGGTGTGTGTGTGTGTGTGTGTATGTGTGTGTGTGTTGATGGTGATGGGTATGTGGGGGTGGAGGGTGGGGGTAGAGATGGTGGTGGTGGTGATGATGGTTGTGTGTGTGTGTGTGCATGGTGTGTGTGTGTGTGTGTGTGTGTGTGTGTGTGTGTGTGTGTGTGTGTGTGTGTCTGCGTGCGCGTGTGTGTGTGTGTGTGTGTGTGTGTGTGTGTGTGTGTGTGTGTGTCTGTGTGGATGAGTGCGTGAAGGAGAATGCGGGGAGAGAGAGAGAGAGAGAGAGAGAGAGAGAGAGAGAGAGAGAGAGAGAGAGAGAGAGTATGTTTGCATTCTCTCTCTTTCTCTCTCTCTGCTCTCTCTCTCTCTCTCTCTCTGTATATGCGTGAATCATGTGTGCATCGTATGTGCGTGTGTTTCTCTCATGTGTATGTATCATGTGTGTATTAGAGTGTTTATATGTGTGAATCTCCATCCTCTCTCTCTCTCTCTCTCTCTCTCTCTCTCTCTCTCTCTCAAGCCTATGTGTCTGTGTCTATCTGTGTGTGAGTCTTTGTGAGCGTAATGCGTGTACGTGTCCATATGGTGTATGTGTGTGTGCGTGCGTGCGTGCGTGTGTGTGTGTGTGTGTGTGTGTGTGTGTGTGTGTGTGTGTGTGTGTGTGTGTGTGTGTGTGTGTGAGAGAGAGAGAGAGAGAGAGAGAGAGAGAGAGAGAGAGAGAGG
>JADBJO010000332.1:225000-240000 GCA_016801955.1 Conus betulinus | reverse complement strand
TGGGATGGAATGTATTGGGAAAGTTACTTCCGGTTCTCAAAACATCGACTTCTTGCAAATGAATTCGAAAACTGACCCGTAGTGTGAAACTCTAGGGAGAGCTTGACAGCAAAAGCTCTTCAGAGTAGAACCCCCCCCCTCCTCCCCCCCCAGACAAGTGTTTTGGCCCTGAACTCCTTACATTCTAAGGGAGCCGGGTCGCATCCAGGTCATGACTCTCAGATGTCCTTCTACTGCCAACTTTTTTTCCCCTGGCGCTACCGGGATTCGAACCGATAGGTGGGCGTCTCAAGGCGAGCCTTTTTAGACAGATATCTTACCCTACTACTAACGGGACACCTGTTCTAAGTCGGGAAATTTAATAAAGCCTTATCAAGTTCACTTTTGTTTCCTCCTCGACCAGATTGTGCTGGAACTCTTTTCGGCTGCCTCTGCTATTACCTTCAGGGTTCTGGTCCTCATCTTATCAAATCCCGAGCTGTTTCATGAGGTCATGGGCTGATGAGCCTACAGATCCCACTTCTCCAACTTCTATGGCGAGGACCCGGGCCTGAAAGTCGGATTGCCTCAAGCTGGTCACTAGTCTGGCATATTTCTGTCTGGTAGAGGTGCGCTTGCGCCATTCTGCTTTCGTATGGCCCAGTGAGTTCGATCAGAATCATTTGTTTTGATGAACCTAACCGGAGAACAATATCCTGCTTTATATAGTGCTTTATCTGAACATGCCTAGGGCTCTTGCTGTGTCCTTTTTGGTTGCACGGCTCAGGGGGCAACACACATGGACCATTCCTTCACTAACATACAAGCAAAAGAACAAATGATGAATGGAAGTATGGAAGATCTGTAAAATATTTGCGAAAGAAGCCTCCATTCTTTTAGAATCAATATTGATAGCAAATCGGAATAGACAAGACTGACCAATCGCAACGCAGCTTCGTATGAATGCGGCGAGACGCACGTCTACTACCACAGTCATTACATGTTCAAGGTAGTTTAAGAATTTTATTTCATAATTTAATACCATTTCTAACAATCAGACAAAAATTCCACACCGTGAAGGACACTGTCTATTGAAATTTCACTAATAGGACCGTTTTAAAAACGAAGATTGTGTTCTTCTTTTTTCAATCACAAACATTAGACTTGCCTCAGCAAGACGATCTAAACACTCTGTACTGCAAACCTCATGACCGGAAGTGAATGTCCCTGAGGCCTATTGAAACAGCCCTTTCCGCAAGTTCACGAAAGAATCAAAACATGCTCGCCACAGCTGCCTACCCCTCCTACTATTGTCCGTAGGACAGGCATATTTTGGGGGTATTTTTCATACCCAGCCAGGTTTATCCTACCTACAGTAAATTTCAAATTGTTTAATGAGCTACAGGCTTAAATGGGGAGAGTAGAATCACACTGCCTAACCACAATAGGTGACAGTGTTGCTCCCATCCCCTGACCAACCACCGCAATGTCTTTATCGCTCGGGTCTGACCAACGCAAAAAATATACCAAGAAAAGAAGCGTGAGGTAAAACTTCATCGCATCATCTTCGTTATAATCATCCTCTTTGGGCGTCACAGTAAAGAAAAAAAAAGTCTGAAAATCTGTGGCCCTCCATGCCCTGCTCTCATGAAGACCTCAGATTTCCTTTCTTCCCCACGCTCGTGCGTGTATCGAATTTGTGTCAACATTTACAATGTGGGCAAGTTTAAAAAAAGGCGAGGTTCCCATGCCCCCCCCCCCCCTCCTCCCTCTCCCGCCTCCTTCTTCCTTCCCTTATTTCAAAAACAATTCATTTTGTTTTGTTTTATTTCAGTTTATTCTATTCTATTTTATTTTGTTTTGTTTCGCTCTTCCAGGGCGAACTGTCTCCACTGGAGCAAAAAATGACAGCGCTGGAGCAAAAAATGACAGCGCGTCATGTCGTCCTTCCAACCATTTCAGTTCGTCCTTTTTATTTCGGCATGGCCGTGAACTAAGAAGTTTTTGTAATTAATTTCGAACGTAGCATGAATTAAAAAAATAAAAATAAAAAAAAAAAAGCAAGCATGCTCGCGGTTACTGTAAAATTTTTACACTAGACGCTGCTTTAATAGTTGGAAGTGATGTGTGTGTGTGTATGTGTGTGTGTGTGTGTGTGTGTGTGTGTGTGTGTGTGTGTGTGTGTGTGTGCGCGCGCGCGCGCGCGAGCGTGTGTGTATGTGTGTGTGTGGTTAGTTGTTTGTTGTGTGTGTGTGCGTGCGTGTGTGCATGAGCGCGCACGCGCGCGCGGGCGTGTGTGTGTGTCTGTGTGCGCGCGCGTGCGCGTGAAATAAAGAGAGAGAGTATGTGTGTATGTACGTGCGTGTTGTGTTTGCATGAGAACTTGCGTGTGAGTGTGTATACTGGGAACACAGCAGGAGGTGAAGAAGAAAAGAAAAAAGGAGAGAAGAATGCAATACCATACACACACACACACACACACACACACACACACACACACACACACACACACACACACACACACACATGCGCGCGCGCGTGCGTGAGCAGAGAGAGAGAGAGAGAGAGAGAGAGAGAGAGAGAGAGAGAGAGAGACACACACACACACACAGAGACAGAGAGACAGAGACAGAGACAGAGACAGAGAGAGAGACAGAGACAGAGAGAGAGAGAGAGATGGACACTGAGGCGGACTTAAAGGTGGAACCAGCGGGACAGGTGCACAGACGGAAACTCGAGTCGAGTTCACTGGAAAGCTGTTGCTTGCCAATGCTGCCTTGGACACAAAAAAAGCCTCAGTCAGTAAGTATAAACAATACAATACAATACAACACAATGGAATACAATACAATACAATGCAACGCAAAACAATACAACACACACACAACACACATAACACATGATAGAAAAGCCCAGGGGTCAAATTCTCACTAAAAAGAAGAAAAAAAGAAACAAGATGTAAAGCCGTTAGCAATGGCTATAACGGTAAAATAAACATCGGGCATCATCCGTGACCCATAGTGAACATACCTACAAATTTTTAGAAAGATCGGTCAAGTACTTTCTGAGATATTCCATAAAGAAGAACAACCGTTATGGGCCGTTGTAACCATTAGTAACGGCTATAACGGTAAAATAAAAACATCGTGTATCATCCGTGACACAAAATGAAGATACCAACAAATTTTCAGAAAGATCGGCCCAATCGATTTGTATGGAGCGCGTGGAACACATTTTGACCATGGATGGACAGAGAGAGAGAGAGAGAGAGAGAGAGAGAGAGAGAGAGAGAGAGAGAGAGAGAGAGAGAGAGAGAGAGAGCAGCATTCTTTCGTTCCCATTGTAAAGTACCCCCAATTCTATAGGAACTGGGAGTACAGAAATACAATCCACTCCAATACAATAAATAGAAAAGCTTATGGACAAACTTTTCCGTGGAGCATATGAAGAAAAAAGAATATGTAATACAATACAATAGAGTATAATGCAATAATCATGATTAAGAGCTCAGAGATTTAAAAAAAAATCAGAGACGGTAGCTTAGTGTCGATTTCACGGAGGAGCTGTGGCTCAGTAAGTATAAACAATACAATGCAACACACTGTAACACAATACAACAGAACACAGAAAAGACCAGAGGTGAAATTCTCTGTGGACACACTCACTAAAAAGGAGGAAAAGACAAATCCAATCTAATCCTGTCCGACAGATATAACAGCCTAGGGGTAAAAGATTTCTGTGGAGTATACTAAGGAAAAAGAAAATACGATACAACCCAACAAAGTAGAGTACAATACAATACAATACCTAGAAGAGCTCATAGGAAAAAAATCTGTGGGACACACACCAAGTAGAAGAAAATACACTAAATGCAATATAAAACAGGAGAATGCAATATACGACACAATGCAATACATTACAATGTATAAGCCAAAAAAAAAAAAATCCCATGGGTCAAATCTGCGGTGGGGGTACAAACATATTTCCTCAGGCTGTCCCTCACCTCGTGTGGACGCCCCGCTGCTGCATGGCTCAGTGAAGGGAAGACGCCACGTTTGTACAGATGTGCATTGGGCACTGTCCTGTGACATGTGACACGGCGTCAGCGACGAGTTTAGAGACGCCTAGCCTAGGCACTTGGACATGACTTAGCCCCTAATCACATTATCTACTCCCACTCCTTCTCCCTTCCCCACATCCCCCACCCCCTCCTCCACAGGCAATGCACTCACACAGCCGCTATCCCTTCTCTCCACCCCCCCCCGTCGTCCCCCCCCCCCCCCCCCCCCCCGCCCCCATGCCCGTTCATTCTTCACCCCCCCCCCCCCCCCCTCCTGCATCTTGGACGGAGAAGGGCAGAGAGACCTAGTAGCGTATGTTTCGCTCCACCAACTGATATTCTGAGTCATGCGATGAACGCCCTTACGAGGAAGCAAAGCTTTCGCCAACAGATAAAAATTTTCTGTACTGACAGCTTTACGAGTCAAATTGGACTTTACTCGCAGTAACAGCGTCTAAGTAAGACGCTTTTTTTTTTTTTTTTTTGAATGCTGCATTGGTGAGGGAAGGGGAAGGAGGGAAAAGGGTGATGGGGAGGGAAGTGAGAGGGGGAGGGGGTGGGGAAGGAAGCAAAGATGTTCAGAAATAGAAGATGAATCAAACAGAAATGTAAGCTTTTAAGATGGGTTTCACCCTAACCCACCACCTGTTTCCTTCTCAGCCCCCCTCTTTCCCTCCTCCTCCTCCTCCTCATTATATATATATAAATAAATAAATAAATAAATAAATAAATATATATATATATATAAATAACGCTTATTCTCGGTCACAGACCAGCTCTAAGCGCTTTACAATAAACAACACACTACCTCACTCACACTCAACGGGCTGCCTACCCAGGTAGAGCCGGCCGAAGAGCAGCCTACTGGCGCTCATTCAGTCGTTTCCCGTACCATTCAAACATCAGTCACTCATTTTCATTTATCTCATTTATTCCTCCAGTTTCTCAATAGGATGCATGTGATGTTTTATACGTATCCTCTATTCCCACCAGTACACGATGGCACACGATAACAGTAAGTGACAATTTTCGTGGCTTGGTAAGAAATACCAGGCGGCTATCTTCAATCTACATCAATTTTGCCAGGGGCAGCGGGGAACCCCCCTGCTCTTTTCGATTTTCAACTGCCATGGGTTCTTTAACGTGTGCAGGGGCCAGGAAGGCACCCGGTCCTACTCGCTTATAGTCCCCATCCGATGGACTTTCAGTTCGATTTGTCTTTCATCCATCCCACCTTCTTCCACTCCTTGACCTTCCCCAGGCCCCCCTTCACCCTTTGTTTTTGGTCTTGAGAGGATTTCTTTTATTTTCATCTATTTCCAATAACGTTCTGTCTGTCTGTCTGTCTGTCTGTCTGTCTGTCTTTCAGGTGATTTCTAATTGTATCTATGTATTTCATCAACTTTTTCTACCTGCCCTCACACATCCACGTCTCTCTCTCTCTCTCTCTCTCTCTCTCTCTCTCTCTCTCTCTCTCTCTCTCTCTCTCTCTCTCGCTCGCTCGAATCGTTTAGAAATGATCATGTCAGGTCATGCCGGTATGTTCCCTTCCCTTTAAGGGCTGGGACATTCAGGGACAGGGGCGTACAAGGATGGAGTCTTTCAGGGACAGAGGACATGTATGGACGGGGAGGCACACCAGGACTAGAGACAAATAGAGATGAGGGCAATCAAGGATGGGGTCATTCAGGAACTAGGACATGTGTAGGGATGACGGCCTACAGGAATGGGAAATTCATGGACCTCGACATTGAATGATGAGGGCCTGGGGATGGGGACATTCACTAACAGGGGACATAGAGGAACGAGGACATACAGGAATGGAGAAGTTCACTGACCGGAGATAAATTGCGATTAGAGCATATATAAACAAGAAAATTTCAGGGGCTCGGAACATATAGATGTAAAGGTATACAGAAAAAGTTAACGGATTGGAGACCTAGACGAATGAGGGCACCAAGGAATGAAGACATGTCGGGACTAGGGAGGAGCGTATACAAGAACAGGAAAATCAGAGAATGTATCTAGTCAGCGGTATGCAGGAGCTGAAGACATTCAGAGACTGAGAAAATACAACAGACGTAGGAATTCAGACATGGTAGACATTTGCCAACTTGGTCTACAGGACTGGGTCACTATCGAGACGGAAATTTACAGGAACTGGGACATAAATGGGGATAAAGGGTACGATTCTGCCCAGCCTTTGAGACAGAGAGTTGTAGTGGTTAACCCCTTAAACGCGGGATAGAATTGCAGTGAGGGGCAACCTAGCTGGTAGGCTGGAATGCCAGTTAAGAGGATGGTCAGTCAGCAGACAATTTGCCAATGGCTGGGTCTGGGCAGACTGGTTTTGGAGAGACAGCCATTAGACTTCAGCCACATCGTAATTGGTGTCGCCTTGGCTGAGGGGCTCTTGAGAGCCTCCCTTTGACCATGGCTGGTCTGGATGGTTTGGTCCGGAAGACTGAGTATAAGCTGAGGTAGACTTGAGATTTTAGGTAAACATCTTTTAGGTGGGATGCTGGACTTTGCCCTAGGTACAAAGTCTGAAGGGTCTGTTCCTCTGCACTTCTACAAACCCAGCCACTTATATGGCGGTCGGCCCAGTTGGTTGTCGGACTCTATGGGATAGAATGTGTTCGTTGAAGAGCAGCCCACAAAGGCCAGATCTTAGGCACTTTAGACGCAGACCACAATAGACTTTCTCGAAAGATCTTGTTCAAAAGGGGACGGAAGGCCTATATACTCCCAGCGTTCTGGCTCTGAGATCATTTCTTCACTGAGCAGAATCGGGTGAAGGCTGTGACGCTGGTTCAGGTGTTGTGAATGTAAAGGTATGTTCATGGTTTTTGCCTTTGGTTTGACTATGTTTTACCTAGAGTGAGGGCAGATAGAGTACTATCTTCGTGAAACAACTTTAGTAAATGGAAGTAAAAGTTCTATGTTCTTAAATTTTGATTGTACAAACTCCAATTTCTTATCAACTGGAAATGTGATATACCGAATTTCCACAGTCAATTATTCAGGTAACTTTGTACTAAGCAGTGCTGCTGGCGCTTAATAAGAATGAAATGAGAAAGTTATTCAGTATTGTCACAGATTTATGGCGAGTAATCAACAAATCGATGCCAGAAAACATAGATTACAGACGTTGCTGTCTTTTATTGTGATTAGTGGATAAAGTTTAACGCGCGCCCTGCAGGTTCCTTGTGTTCGAACACTGGACAAGACTGGCATGTAATCGTCACCCTTGTTTGCTGGCGAGACGGATAGGGTTAAGTCATAGTGATGAAACCGCACGGCGGCCTGAGCGAATGATTAAGATACAGCCAGTGAAGCTAGTTTGATTGTTCCTCTGTGTGTCTGGGCTGGTACCTGTTACAAACAAGTGTTTTACGTGTTTGTTTGTTCGATTGTTTCATTATCTCTGAGCGACTGAAGGGTTGCGTGGTTACTTGGCTGGCTGAGTAATTAGGCAGTTAATTACTTGAATGCTGCTCAGTTCCTTGTGCGTTCTTGTGCCTATTTTGTACACGAGTAGCCACTGGTCAGTCAGTTTGTTTATCCGGTCGCTGCATCTGTTAGTCTGTGAGTGTTCACTTGTTCAATATATTTACACCCGTGGGTCCATTGCAGGGCTGAAAAGCAACTGCCATTGTTGGGCCGGGGTGTAGGCCTAACAGGTGGCACGTGGAGCCATAGCGTGTAGCACGCACTGTCCTGAGGTGGGTGTGTGTGCTGAGAAAGAAAGATAGCTTTAGCTGGCATGTTAATGTGCAAGATGTGTCTTTTCTGAGTTTAATCATATGTGTGGACACTACACATATGCTTTTTTGTTCATACAATTGTGTAATTGTTGTGTTGAAAAATTGGATGTTAATTAATTTCATTTATTGTTCATTGCTCCTGCCGTTCGCAACGGGGAGTTCCATTTTGAGTGTGTGTGCTTAAATGTTTGTTCACTTATAATACTGTTCTTCGCTATGAAATCATGATCCATGCTTTTGACCGTATGTAACTCCTGCCATTCGCAACGGGGAGTCTCAATGTTAATGTTATAATAATGAAATTATTATGTTGTTGATCCTGCCATTCGCAATGGGGATCCCCTTCCTTAATGTTACAATAATGAAATTATGTTGTTGATCCTGCCGTTCGCAACGGGGATCGCCTATGGTTAATGTTATGTTTATGATATGATTATGATATTGATTGCAAATGTATGTTGTACCTCCTACCGTTCGCAACGGGAGGCCTTTTTGTGTTGATGTTTGTTGTAAATCCTGCACTTTAATCTTGGCTTAATTTGATTGATTATGTTTTTCTCTGTGTGTTTTCATATAATACCTCATGTTTATGACTATTGTTGTTTATGTCTTAATAGGTCGGTGGTTTGGTTTATGGTTGGTTCGATCCAACCATGATTTAAAATAAAAAGAGAGAGAGGAAACCAACGAGCTGGTGTTGGTGTGGAAGTTGATGTGTCAACTCGCTCTCTTCCCCATCTCCTACCCCTCTTCCTTCCCTCCTTATCTCCCATCCACCACCCCTTACAAGAGAATGGGTTAATGAAGGGACTGTTTATGAGGACATCAGAGGTGCGGATGTATAAGGATTAGAGACAGGGAAATACATAGACGATAGAGGAATGGGGGTATACGAGGACAGGGATGTATAGGAACTTGGGGGGGGGGGGGGGGGGGGGATATATATGGACAGGGGAGTACATGAACGGGCGCCATGTAGAGGCTGGTGACATGACAGGGATGAGGACATCCAGGAACTTGAGACATTGGGGATAGCGACTAAGGGGGACAGATGGGGAGTGTGACATGCAACAAAGTGGACAGACAGGGACTGGGGACCTACAGGGACAGAGACATAGTGGGACTGGGTATATATATATATATATATATATATATATATATATATATATATATATATATATATATATATATATATGTATGTATATATGGAACTGGGGACATCTAAGGGGTGGGAATACACCAGAACTGAGGACATTTAGAGACAGGAAGACACAGGGGCCGGGGACATTTAGGGGACTGGAACACACAAGGACTGGGGACATTTAGGGACAGGAACACACAGGGACTGGGGACATTTAGGGATAGGAACACACAGGGACTGAAGGCATTTAGGGACAGGAACACACAGGGACTGGGGACATTTAGGGACAGGAACACATAGGGACTGGGGACATGTAGGGACAGGAAAACACAGGGACTGGGGACATTTAGGAACAGGAACACACAGGGACTGAAGGCATTTAGGGACAGGAACACACAGGGACTGAAGACATTTAGGGACAGGAACACACACTGACAGGGGACATTTAGGGACAGGAACACACAGGGACAGGGGACATTTAGGGACAGGAACACACAGGGACTGGGGACATTTAGGGACAGGAACACACAGGGACTGGGGACATTTAGGGACAGGAACACACAAGGGACTGGGACATTTAAGGACAGGAACACACAAGGACTGGGACATTTAGGGACAGGAACACACAGGGACTGGGGACATTTAGGGACAGGAAGACACAGGGACTGGGGACATTTAGGGACAGGAAGACACAGGGACTGAAGACATTTAGGGACAGGAACACACAGAGACTGGGGACATTTTAGGGACAGAAGACACAGGGACTGAAGACATTTAGGGACAGGAACACACAGAGACTGGGGACATTTAGGGGCAGGAACACACAGGGACTGAAGACATTTAGGGACAGGAACACACAGGGACTGGGGACATATAGGGACAGGAACACACAGGGACTGAAGACATTTAGGGACAGGAAGACACAGGGACTGAAGACATTTAGGGACAGGAAGACACAGGGACTGAAGACATTTAGGGACAGGAAGACACAGGGACTGAAGACATTTAGGACAGGAAGACACAGGACTGGGACATTTAGAGACAGGAAGACACAGGGGCTGAAGACATTTAGGGACAGGAAGACACACAGGGACTGAAGACATTTAGGGACAGGAACACACAGGGACTGAAGACATTTAGGGACAGGAACACACAGGGACTGGGACATTTATGGAAAGATACATTTAGGGACCCAAACATTTAGGCGCTAGCGACATGTTGGAACGTGGAAGAGGATGGGGGGGGAGGTGGGGGGGAGGTATACAAGGACAGGTGAACACAGAGATCGGGAACATCTAGGGACTGGGAACGTACAGGGACTGTGGCCGTTTAGGAACAGGGGCATATAAAGAAATGAGGGTTATACACAGGCACATTATTCTGAATTTCTTTGGTGTCCGGTGGCAGCATAGCATTATTTTCCCAATGCAACATACGCCTTAACAGAACTCCATGTTAACTGTATTTTTCCTTGTCTGCGTGTATCCTTGAAAAGTGTTCCCAATATCTCGCGCCCCGACGTTTCTGTAGCAGCCGAAGATTTTGATACATTCGTGTCCTTCCGCCTCTTGTATTGATATTGTGCATGTCCAGTATTCTTCACACCTGGACAATTTTCTTCTGACCTCGCACTATGCTTTGTGTAAAAAACAAAAAGGAAGGAGAAAAGAGTCTGCCTGTCTCTGTCTACCACACTTCGTGCGTTCCTCTCTCTCTCTCTCTCTCTCTCCTCTCTCTCTCTCTCTCTCTCCCTCTCTCTCTCTCTGTGTGTGTGTGTGTGTGTGTGTGTGTGTGTGTGTGTGTGTGTGTGTGTGTGTGTGTGTCCACGTGTGCGCGCGCGGATGCTGCTTCTTTTTAATTACCTGTCAAAGTTAATCCTCCTCGCCCCCCTCCTCACAGAGTTTTACGTAGGCCAACTTTCGCGTGGCCGTGACTTCTTCTTCCATAATTTTTCTTTTTTCTTTTCTTTTTTTTTTTTAGGCGGGAGAGGCACGTGGGTGGGTGGGTGTGAGTTGGTTGTTGCTGTTGTTTCTTGTTTGCTGGCTGCACGTTCGCTCGTACGCCGCTTGCTTCTACCTTTTCAGTAGACATCATGCGCAGACGACAGACTATAAGCATAGCATAGAGAGAGGCACTGGATCAGAATGGAGAAGAGTGAGGAGGAGGAGGTGGTAGTACGCTGGCGCGTGTGGTGTGTGTGTGTGTGTGTGTGTGTGTGTGTGTGTGTGAGAGAGAGAGAGAGAGAGAGAGAGAGAGAGAGAGAGAGAAGAGAGAGAGAGAGTGGTGGAGGGGAGGGGAAGGGCTGTGTGGGGGGGGAGAGGGGAGGTAAAAGCTTCGGAGGTGGGCGCCAGGAAGGCGGGACAGAGCAAGAGGAACTGGTGCGGGAGATGGGAGAGGGGGGTGGGGGGAGGCGGGCGTAGTGTGCGGGAGAGGGGGGGGGGGGGGGGGGGGGGGCGGGGCGGGCGAAATTTTATGGCGGAATAAAACGCTGCTCGTTTGCGTCTGCCAGTTCAGGATGGGGTCAGCAGAGCGGCGACTAAATGAAAATGATATATCATCGGGCAAGTTTTAGGAGACGGACGTGTCCCTGTCCCTCCCACATCCCCCCCCCCCCCCCCCCCCACTTTCCTTCGTCTCCCCTTCCGTCTCTCATTTCACCTCCCTCCTCCCCACCCCCCCTCTCCCTGTCCCCTCCCTAACCGGTGTCTCCTGTCGTTTCCTCCCTCTTCACTCCTTTCTCTCCACTTCCCCTCTTCACCCCCCCCCCCTCCTCCACCTCCTGATTCCCCTCTTTGCCTGTCCTCCCCATCAGTCTTCTCCCTCATCCTCCCTCACACCCACTCAAGCCTGTTCGGCGAACCGCACCAGGTCGACCCATGAGGAGGGAGGGAATCGGAGAAGAGAGAGAGAGGGAGAGAGAGAGAGAGAGAGAAAGAGAGAGAGAGAGAGAGAGAGAGAGAGAGAGGGGGGGGGGCAGGGAAGAGAGCAGGATGTGTGTGTGTGTGTGTGTGTGTGTGTGTGTGTGTGTGTGTGTGTGTGTGTGTGTGTGTGTGTGTGTGTGAGTATTTGTGTGTGTACGTGTGTGGGGGTGTGGGTTTTCTAATCTTCTTGTCATGTAAAATAATGACCGAAAGAACAGTTGCAGATATTGATGTTCTTGAGGCCCTATGTAATAGACGTCAACATCTGGTCGAAGCAACAG
This sequence comes from Conus betulinus, assembly GCA_016801955.1. Taxonomy (NCBI): domain Eukaryota; kingdom Metazoa; phylum Mollusca; class Gastropoda; order Neogastropoda; family Conidae; genus Conus; species Conus betulinus. The sequence continues at coordinate 227,851 of JADBJO010000332.1, read as the reverse complement.
ATAAATGCTGTATCCATGCTTGTGCATAGGTATGTGTGTGTGTGGAGGGAGAAAGGAGGTTGCGCGCGCGCGCGTGTGTCGGTGAGAGAGAGAGAGAGAGAGAGAGAGAGAGAGAGAGAGAGAGAGAGAGAGAGAGAGAGAGAGAGAGAGAGAGAGAGAGTGCACGAATAATTGTATCATGCATGTTCGCGCGCGCGCGCGTGTGTGTGTGTGTGTGTGTGTGCGTGCGTGCGTGCGTGCGTGCGTGCGTGTGTGTGTGTGTGTGTGTGGTGTGTGTGTGTGTGTGTGTGTGTGTGTGTATGTGGTATGACATCAGCCAGGATGAATGGCGTCCTCTGTGTGTCTCATTCCATGGCCGGGGGGTGACTTGAACAGGGTAATTAGGAGAGGAAGGAACTGTCACGAAAGTGCAGCCTTCCCTCACTTCTCCCCAGCCTCCTCCCCTTCTTCCTCCCTTCCCCTGGCGCACTCCTGTCCCCCCATGTGTGTGTGGGGGAAGGGGAGGTAGAGTGAGGATATGAATGGGAGTGGGTTGGGGTGTGAGGAGGGAGGAGTGAGATATGTGTCGGCAGGGGGAAAGAAGTGTGTGGTTGCATGAAACTCTCTCTTTCTCCCCCCTCCCTCCCCTCCCTCTCTCTCTCTCTCCTCTCTCTCTCTCTCTCTCTCTCTCTCCCCACACACGCACCCACACACACATACATAACCCATATCCACCCATCTCTCCCACCATACACTCCTTCACTGGCTATGTTCTGTCCTTCATCCTTCACTGGCTATGTTCTGTCTTTATCCTTCACTGGCTATGTTCTGTCCTTTATCCTTCACTGGCTATGTTCTGTCCTTTATCCTTCACTGGCTATGTTCTGTCCTTCATCCTTCACTGGCTATGTTCTGTCCTTTATCCTTCACTGGCTATGTTCTGTCCTTTATCCTTCACTGGCCATGTTCTGTCCTTCATCCTTCACTGGCTATGTTCTGTCCTTCACCCTTCACTGGCTATGTTCTGTCCTTCCTCCTTCACTGGCTATGTTCTGTCCTTCATCCTTCACTGGCTATGTTCTGTCCTTCATCCTCCTTCACTGGCTATGTTCTGTCCTTCACCCTTCACTGGCTATGTTCTGTGTCCTTCATCCTTCACTGGGCTATGTTCTGTCTGTCGTCCATCCTTACTGACTGTGATCTGTCCTCCCCAATTCAAACGGCCAAGACCTATGTCTATCTGTTTGTCTGTCTGTCCTCTCTCTCTCTCTCTCTCTCTCTCTCTCTCTCTCATCCATCCCTTCTGTCTTGTGATCCACCCTCCATTGTCATTCTCTATCTCGCACTCTGTCTTTTGTCTGTCTGCCTGTCCCTCTGTTTCTCTCTCTCTCCCGTTGATGTATTGTTCAATTTATCTCATCAAGTAGATACATTCAGTGTAGAAAAGTGGTATTTTTGGCGACGAAAGGCAGGAAAACTATTAGCATGGATGAATATCGAGAATTGTGTTTACCAACCAAATCATCTTTTTAACCAGTCTCGCAAATTATCGCTGAATTTTCTGTAAAGGTGTGCCTTTTGGACAGCTCTCTCAAAATATCATCTGTAAAATGTGTGACGCTAATGGAAACAGTCCATTGTGACATGTGACCCAGAAATTGGGCTTTGACGCAGGACCAGCAGCATACAGGAAGAATACAATTAAAGAAGAAATGAAACTGCATTAAACAGATCTAGTTGCAAAGTGAGACGGCTTCAGGCGGAAATCTAAACAAATCTTAAATAAATGTTAGCGAAAACCGAAAAAAAAAAAAGGACAAACTAGTCACAAAACAAAACACGACGTGTTCCCACCTCTTAGGTCTTCTTCAGGCAAGATACAAACAATTAGGACAACGAAAATGAACGAGCAATCTCTTATCATCAATCACAATAATTCAAAGTGATTGAAGATAAGTGATTGCTCGTTCATTTTCGTTGTCCTATTTGCTTGTATCTTGCCTGAAGAAGACCTAAGAGGTCGAAACACGTCGTGTTTTTGTCTTGTGACTCGTTTATCCACGTTTTTCTTGGCGTTTCGCTAACATTTATTTAAGATTTACATTGAACAGATTCATGGGTGCGTATACTAAGTCTGCTAGGTACCATATACACAAGACTGCTTGTAACTTTCCAGTCCTTGTAAACTCGTAAGCAAGGTGTTGAATATTTGGCTCAGTATAGTGCACACGAACAACTTTAGATACCAGATGACAGCGTGATTTTTTTTCTTTGGGGGAGGGGCGGGGGGGGGGGGGGGTGGGGTGTGGGGAGGGGGGGCGGGGCGGGGGGGGGGGCCCGTCAAAACTACATTTCCTGGGCATGCAAAGACATAATTTGGTTTTGGTGTGGTTTGGGAGACTTCGTATGCTGGTAGCATATGTTTATAGCACAAAATAGACAAAAGATAGCTGATCGTTTAAGACAGACTTAACATGCAGTCCAGCTATCATGTTATTTTAATAGAATATTTGTTCTACAGTACTTATCTGTTGTGCATACCAAGGGTATATCAAGGGTATACCAATTCACAGACCGTTTGCCAGGGCTTCGCACTGAAACGTCTCCTCTGCACTCTCATTGTTTACAAAATAAAGTGAGTGATGTCCAAAGTAATTAGCCTTTGTGGTTGTTAGTGAGTCTGTTTGTTTTTGCAAGAACGTCGCGGAAAAAAGTTTTTTTTTTTTTTTTTTTTTTTTTTTTTTTTTTTTTTTTTTTTTTTTTTTTTTTAAAATTTTAAAGCTCATATGTCCAAAATGTATTACAATTTGCAGTGAATTTTATCCAAAAACTACGTACAGAATGACCGAAACTCGGCGAGTTGAACATTCTA
>JADBJO010000332.1:177500-217500 GCA_016801955.1 Conus betulinus | reverse complement strand
TACAATACACAGCCACATCCAGATCGTTCGGTCACAGTCTTCATTCATGGAGCTCTCTCTCTCTCTCTCTCATTATATACGCCCGCGCGCGCGCGCGCGCGCGCACACACACACACACACACACACACACACACACACTCACATGAAAGCTTGCACCCAGAAACACGTAGGCGCCAAAGTGGGGAACGGTAATAGGATTAAAAACACCAGGTGAAATACGATTTTATCTTGCACCAATGGTAAGCAAGTTTACTGAATCTGGCGAATCACGTAACCCAACCATACATTAGCAATAAATACATGAAAGAGACCAATGAAAAACAACGATGATGTTTATTCAAACAGCCCAGCTGTTGTTGTACCTTCTTCCCTTTCAGAGTCCACTGTTTTATCATCACAAACAAGATGTATATTGTCTTTCAGGGGTCGCGGTCAAAAAACAGGTCTTTTTTCGGTTCAAAAGAAAGTTACACTGTTTCCCCATTCATCATAACCATCATCCATCCATCATCGTCGCCATCTGTCTCTCTCCCTCCATCTCAATCTTCTCTCTCTATCTCAATCTCTCCTCTCTCTCTCTCTCTCTCTCTCGATCATGCTCTCTCTCTCTCTCTCTCTTCTCTCTCGATCGCTCTCCCTCTCTCTTTGGTGTAATCATGAATGTCTCTCTCTCTCTCTCTCTCTCTCTCGATCTCTCTCTCTCTTTTCAGAGTCTTTGGTGTAATCATCTCTGTATCTCTCTCGCTCTCTCTCTCTCTCGTCTATTGTGGGTGTAATCCTGCTTCTCGTTTTTCTTAATATGGATGTCTCTCTCTCTCTCTCCTCTCTCTCTCTCTCTCTCCTCGCCATATTATGACTCTCTCTCTCTCTTCTGTCTCTCTCTGTAGATCTTCTCTTCTCTCTCTAGTTGTATGAATCTGTGCTCTGCTTCTCTCTCGCTCTCTAGTTGTTAGTGAATCTCTCTCTCTCTCCTCTCCCTCTCTCTCTCTCTCTCTCTCTCTCTCTCTCTCTCTCATACATACATATACAGATCTACCTACATACATAGAGTAACGTCCCCTGAGTGGTCATTAATTAAACGCTCGAGATTCTTCATTCCCCAAACTGCATGTAACTCCCCTTGACACGTGCAAACACTCCAGGTCCAACCTTTCTCAGCTCTTCTTTTTTTTTCTTTCAACTTTCCTTTCCTTCCTTCCTTCCTTCCTCCCTTTCTTTTCTCTAATTGTTCCCCTCTTTCTTTTATTTTTCTGTCTGTTTTTCTTTTTTTTTTTTCTCTCTCTCTCTCTCTCTCTTTCTTTCGTTTTCTTCTTCCCTTTTCTCTTCTTCTTTCTTGCTTGTTTTTTTTCTTCCTTCTGTTTTTTCTTTTTCTTTTTTCTCCCTTTTTTTTTTTTTTGAAAGAGATTTCTAATAAAGTCTTGATATTAATTTTTTCTTTTTACGTCACATCCCCTCCTTCCGGCGGTCACCCCCCACCGCCCACGCAGACGACCAAACCCGAGTCGTGACCGTAGAATAATAATGTATAGTAGTAAGGGGAAAGAAAGCCGAGCAGAACGGAGGTGGAGGAGCAGGCCAAAGAACTCACACAACACACACACACACACACACACCACACACACACACACCACATGAAAAAAAAAAAAAAAGAAAAGAAACAAAAAAGAAGAAGAAGAAAGAAAACAGGAGGCAAAAAAAAAAACCCCCTGAGAAGTCTAACACTGGAGGTCTTGCGTGCAGCCGGCGTATTATTGAAGGTAAAAAAAAAAAAAAAAAAAAAGAAAAAAAAGGAAGAAAAGAAGTGGGGGAAAAAAACAAACTAAAGAAGAAGAAGAAAAGAAAACACAGAAAAAAAAAAAGGGGTGGGGGGGGTGGGGGTGGGGGGTTGGTGGGAGGAAGGCAGGAAAGGAGGGGTGGGAGGGGAACTCGCCCAAGAGAGACCCCTTCAATACCGCTCCGCTCTCTCTCTCTCTCTCTCTCTCTCTGTCTGTCTGTCTGTCTGTCTGTCTGTCTGTCTCTCTCTCTCTCTCTCTCTCTCTCTCTCTCTCTCTCTCTCTCTCTCTTTCCGCCGATCCGCCTGGCCCCCGCGAAAGCTGAAAGGTATTGTGCCGTAAAAAATGTAATGAGACGACGGCCGGCGGTCGGTCGATACGTGCTCTGCTCGCGTTCGACTGACGGCTTTTTCGAACCGGCTCCGGGATCAGCGCCGACAAAAACTGGCACGGTTGATCGATTTCCTCTCGCACGGCTTGGGGGGGGGGGGGGGGGGGGGGGGGGAGGAGGAGAGAGGAGTGAGGAGGGAAGGGAAGAAGGGGGGGGGGGGGGTGGGTGGGGGGGGGGGAAGGAAGGAGGAGAAGGAGGTGGTGGTGATCGATCTTTAAGAGGGAGGACTCGCACAACCCCACCCACTACCAAGGGCAAGGCAACGAACGCAAACGCTTTTGTAGCAGCTGGCATTGATAGGGTGGGGCCCCCGTTACGTCCGTTGCTGTCTGTCTGTGTCTTGCGGACAGAGTGAGTTTGGGTGGAAGTCGGTCGACAAAAAAAAAAACAAAAAAAAAACTTTTTCGGTTTGTCTGTATTTCTTCCTTTCCGTCTCTCCGTCTGTCTGTATCGGTAGTGTGTGTGTGTGTGTGTGTGTGTGTGTGTGTGTGTGTGTGAGTGTGTGTGTGTGTGTGGTGTGAGTGTGTGTGTGTGTGTGTGTTCTTTCTCTATCTATCTACTGTGTGTTGTGTGTGTCTCTCTCCCTCTCGTCTCTCCGTCTGTCTGTAAGTCTCTCTCTCTCTCTCTCTCTCTCTGAATCTCGTCGTCTCTTCTACCCCTTGTTTGTCTGTAAGTCTCTCTCTCTCTCTCCTCTCTCTCCCCCCCCCCCCCCCCCCCCACTTTCTCTGTGTGTGTGTGTGTGTGTATGTGAATCTCACTCTACCACCCTTGTTTGTTGTTCTCCTCCCTCCCTCCCTCTCTCCTCTCTCTCTCTCTCTCTCTCTCTCTCTCCTTCCCCCCCCCCCCCCTATTCTTTCTTCTTGCTCCTTCCTCCCTCTCTCTTCCCTCTACCCTTACCCATTTCTCTCTCTCGGTTCCCTCCCTCCTCCCCCCCCCTCCCCCCTTCTCTCTCAACAACACCTCCCCCACCCATGTCACCAACATCAACATCGTCCATCCCTGAGCCCTCCACCTCCTAGTTTCTGATAGTTAGCTTGCATCCAATGTGAAGACTCCACAAGTTTTTTTTCAATTTTTTTTTTTTTTTCCTCCAAGGAGTTACCGAAAAAGTTAAGACCTCTCTTCTCACCCCATACCCCCCCCCCCCCCCTCCCCCCCCCCCATAAAAGGGTGGGGATGGGGGGAGGGGGAGGCGTCGATTCCTAGGGCCTGGGAGTGTGCACGGACGATCAAGAGTGTTGTCAGATTGTCTGCTGGGACACAGTAGTTATTTTCGTCCTAGGGTTGCTTTCTGTATGTTTTGCTTTTTTTTTTTTTCTTTTATTCCTGTCTTCTTCGTCTTCCCGTCCCTTGCTGGAACAGTCAGTCCTCTAGGAGGCAGGAGAGGAGCTGCAGTGAGAGCGTTCGTCAGACTCCCTCGGTTTGCCTGCCTTTTCTGGAACTGTGCGGCGGGGATCGGTGCCGCTGTAGTAGTAACTGGCGAGCAGTTGTGGTGACTGCTGTTTTTCTGTGACATCTAGGATTTTCGTGTTGCCTCTCACACACACACACACACACACACACACACACACACACACTCACACACACACTCACACACACACACACACACAGGTGGGGGTGGGAGACACAGGGGGATTAAGAGAGAGAGAGGAGAGAGAGAGAGAGGAGAGAGAGAAGAGATGAGAGAGAGGGGAGAGAGAGAAAGAGGAGAGGGGGGGAGAGAGAGAGACAGGGGGGGAGGAGAGAGGAAGGGACAGGAGAGAGAGAGAGAGAGAGAGAGAGAGAGAGAGAGAGAGAGAGAGCGGAGAGGAGAAGAGAGAGAGAGAAAGAAAGCAGAGAGAGAAATTACCGTGAAAAGACACAGAAACTGAAGTACAGACAGAGAGAAGGGGGAGGGGAGGAGTGGGGGGGGGGGGGGGAGGGAGATGAGAGAGAGGAGAGAGATTAGAAAACGCTCATAATCACCAAATCCCCACAGAAAAAATCATAACTCTTGATCTTGAATGTTTTCTCCCTGGAGATCTGAAAACGAGCATGCATAGTTCCTTATCAGTTCAGTTCCTCAGACATTGCACTTTCTCTGTTCATTCATTCTCACTTCTTGAATTGGTTTTCCTCTGCAACGTGCAGCACGGCTGGGCACGAAGGGCTCATAAGTCGTTGTTGAGAATTAAAGATCAAAAGTTGCATTCTGGTTTTAATCGTACGGCAGCCTGCGAGCAACACCACTAGACAAGCCCTTACATGGAACCCCAACGAAAACGGAAAAGAGGTCGTCGCCAAGGAACACCTGAGGCAGGGACCTGAAAGCAGACATCAGGAATATGGGGATGACTTGGAACCAGCTGGAGAAAAGAGCCCAGGACAGAGATGCCTGGATATCCTTGGTTGGCGGCCTGCACCCCCGGAGGGGGGTAATAGGTGATGATGATGATGATGACACCTCAGGTGCAATGACAGAAAAGGATGTAACAATCCAAGGAAAGCGGAGACACGGCCGGGGGGCTGGGCAGGAAGCCTGTTTATCACCACCTGATCCCATCAGAAAATCAGGTAAGATGGTCACCACACTGATCCCATCAGAACATCAGGTCAGATGGTCACCACACTGATCCCATCAGAACATCAGGTGAGATGGTCAGTGATCACCACACTGGTCCCATCAGAACATCAGGTGAGATGGTCACCACACTGATCCCATCAGAACATCAGGTGAGATGGTCACCACACTGATCCCATCAGAACATCAGGTGAGATGGTCACCACACTGATCCCATCAGAACATCGGGTAAGATGGTCACCACACTGATCCCCATCAGAACATCGGGTGAGATGGTCACCACACTGATCCCATCAGAACATCGGGTGAGATGGTCACCACACTGATCCCATCAGAACTTCGGGTGAGATGGTCACCACACTGATCCCATCAGAACATCAGGTGAGATGGTCACCACACTGATCCCATCAGAACATCAGGTGAGATGGTCACCACACTGATCCCATCAGAACATCAGGTGAGATGGTCACCACACTGATCCCATCAGAACATCAGGTGAGATGGTCACCACACTGATCCCATCAGAACATCGGGTGAGATGGTCACCACACTGATCCCATCAGAACATCGGGTGAGATGGTCACCACACTGATCCCATCAGAACATCAGGTGAGATGGTCACCACACTGATCCCATCAGAACATCAGGTGAGATGGTCAGCCAGTCTGCCTGCATGCTATGCTGGCCATGGCGACTTCCTCGGCAGCTAGAGCAAAACCTGGAAGGGCAGACTCCCTGTTCTCTCTCTCTACCCACTGTAACAATACAGGCTTCCACTACTCCTCTCTCTCACCCCCCCCCCCCCCTCCCTCCCTCCACCCCCCTCTCTCCCTTGTAATGTTGACGGACCGTCCACAAAGAACCAGGATCCGATGACGACATGACAGAGCTAGATCCTGTGAACCAGCACGGATTCCAGCAAGAAAGGATGTCTAAAGGTAAACCATCTTAGGTGAACATGCTCCTTGTAACCCAGCCGCCGCCACGACGCAGTGGTTAGTGTGTCGAAGAGCGGTCAAGGAGGTTATGGGCTCGATTCTCATTCGAGCTATTCATTTCTGGGATTTTTCAGCCCCGACTGCGTCCTTGCGAGCCAGATTAATTAAGTTTGCTATGGACTCAAAACACTGAAACAGGAAGACTGGAACCGCATAGTCCAGTTTCATCCACATAATGGATGCATCTCAGACAGGGTTGCTCAACTTTTCGAAGTGACACTTCAGGTGTCTGTATCCTACGGGCCTGGTTGACACTGAGATATATTGTGGACGTATACATAGAGTACAACCATCGTGTTGTCCCTGGCCAGAATAAAAACTCAGCAGCAGCATCTTCGCCATCATTCTCATCCTCATCGATCAGCGTAAAAAAAAAAAAAAAAAAAAGTTTCGAATTCTGTAGTCCTCCATGCTCTGCTCCTGTTGGGACCTCACTTTCGAGTTCCTCTTCGCATCTACGCTCTTGACGAGTTCAAGCCAAAAACCGTCAGTATAGGCAAGTTCAAGAGACTGTCGTTGGTCGGAGCAAGATGCTCACTCACGCTGGTGTCGCGACTAAGCAATTACCGTTGGTGAATGGTTGAGTTTAACGTCCTCACAACCTAAGCTTTTAGGGACAAATTTTCGCTGCAACTACATTATGGAGACGTTCGTCATGGCAAGACTGGCAGGTTTGGTCGAGGTTGGTGTTTGCGGGCGGGCGGAGGGACCCGGGGTAGACGGTGTCGTCAGGCAGGAGCGTGGGTGAAGGTGAGGTCGTTAGGACCGCCGAGTGGTCGTCTGAAGAAATTGCCGTATCAAAATTGGGGCTTATATATTAGCAGATGGCGCCCTGCGTATGTAAATTCAGAACAAGCACCACTGAACTCCATCCACCAAAGCAACTCGGCAGCAGTGTACTGTCTCCTCTGGTAAGATGCCCCATGACGACTTGATATTGACGGCTCCAGATGGATTGTCAGAAGCCCTCCGGGGAGCCCGAATGAGCGGCACAGAAGATGGAATGAGCGGCCAGGGGGTAATGCCACCACAGAAGATGAGCAATGAGCGGCGAGAGGGGTAATGCCACCACAGAAGATGGAATGAGCGGCGTGGGGGTAATGAATGCCACCACAGAAGATGAGGAATGAGCGGCGAAGGGGGTAATGAATGCCACCACAGAAGATGAGCAATGAGCGGCGTGGGGGTATGAATGCCACCACAGAAGATGAGCAAGAGCGGCGTGGGGGTAATGAATGCAATGAGCGGAGCGGCGTGGGGGTAATGAATGCCACCACAAAAGAAGCATGCGAATGAGCACCACAGCGAGGGGCGGCGTAATGCCACCACAGAAGATGGAATGAGCGGCGAGGGGGTAATGAATGCCACCACAGCAGAGGCACAGAAGATGAGACAAGAGAGACAAAAAAAAATGCCCCCAGTAATAATGTCATGTTGGGGATCACAACAGGCCGGAAGTCCATGCAGCGCAGCGCACATGCTCACGAGAAGAGGAGGGAGGGGGGGGGGGGGGGTAGAAGGAGTGGCGGGGGAGGGATGAGGGGTGGGGATGAGGGATGAGAAGCTCGGTAGGGGAGAGGAGATCAGGGTGGATGTGGATGGAGGGGTAGGGTGGGAGAGAGGAGAGGTGAGATCTGAGGGGAGAGGAGGGCGGGGGAGGGAACAACAAGCTTGGCGTCACCTCTCATTACCTCAGCTTTCCAGGAAGGCTGGCGCTACCCTGCCCCTGTACAGATAGCTTGCCTGACTGGCTGGTTTTCAGTCTTGCGGAAAGTCTACTGCTGCTGCTGCTGGCTGCTCTCCACACTCGTTGGAGAAGAGGGTACGTGTGATGCTACTGGGCGTGGTGATAGAGAAAAAAGGACGGGGAGGAACAGGGTTCTTGGAGTGGGAGCGTCAATTGTGCTAGATGCCGCGCGCGCGCGCGCGTGTGTGTGTGTGTGTGTGTGTGTGTGTGTGTGCGCGCGCGCGCGTGTATATGTGTGTGTGGTGTGTGTGTGTGTGTGTGTGTGTGTGTGTGTGTGTGTGTGTGAGAGAGAGAGAGAGAGAGAGAGAGAGAGAGAGAGAGAGAGGTTTTGTTCTACATTGTAGTATGAATCACCCTGACACCTTCTCCAACACACCGTGCTGTAGAAGCTGATGCTGTTGGCTGCCCAGAAATTAACGGTGGCTGACTGGAAGATTTTACAAAAAAAACAAAACAAAACAAACAAACAAACAAAAAAAAACTGAAGAAGAGTGAAAACTATGTCTGCAGCGGAGAACCAACCCACAAAAGCTTTCAAGAAAATTGTCCGTCAGACACAGAAGTTCTTTCTACTGTTATTTGTTGGTTTTGCAGCTCTTCCACCGAAACTGGGTCATGGGAAAGCAGTGAAGCTTCTCATGAACAGCCTCCAAACCTAACCAACCTGTTTGATAAGAATAGAGAAATGGGAATCACCACCAAGTCCATTCTCAAGAATTATGGACTATGAGCTTGATATTTTGCAACCCTGCACCTCTTCCTCACAGCAACAAAATGTAACAAGCTGGGTGTACCAGCCTTAGAATTAATGCATATGAACGCTTGATTCAGCTTTGCAACAAAACTATCGTAAGGGTAAAAGCATCAGCTGAAGTACGCATAAATGCACACGTCCTCTTTCCACTATCTGCTACACACACACACACACACACGCGCGCGCGCGCGCGCGCGCACGCACACACACACACACACACACACACACACACACACACACACACACACACACGTGCAGACTGTCAAAGACTTAGACAGTGAAGAACATTGCCACGTTATGATCTGGATAACCAAATAGTGGCCCCTCCATCCACTCCTAAACCACCTCAGGCGAAAATTACCCAAGTAATGACGCCATGCTGGTTATCACAACGGGCCCCGGAAGTGCGAGCGCCACGGCGCGCATGCTCCGAGACGGGAAGAGGAATGGGAGGGGGAAGGGATGGGGAAGAGGGGGGGCGGGTGAGGGGGAGGGGGGGTGGGGATGGAAGGGGGGATGGGGGGGGGGGGGGGGCGGGCGCGGAAGGGAGGTGGGAAACGCAGCAGGGGGGGTAAGCTTGGCGTCACCTTTGCTCATTACCCGAGCTTCCCTGGAGGGCTGGCGTTTCTCTGCCTCTGATAGCTTGTCTGGCCGGCTGGGGTCCCAGTCTTGCCGAAAACGCCACTGCTGTTGGGCGGTGGGTTTACTTTACTTCACACCCACCGAAGGAACAGAGGGGAGGTAGGGAAAGAAGGGAGGGAGAGAGATAGGAGGGAAATGGGAGAAGGAAACGGAAGGGGGGGGGGGGGGGAGGAGGAGAGAGACGGGAGGGGAAGGGGGGGGGGAGAAGGTACATTGGTGTCAGAAGAGAGGTAGTATCATCAAAAAAAGTGGATGTAGGAGGTGGTGAGAAGGGTGAGAGCAAGCAAGGCTGTGGGTTGGGCAGGGGGGTGGGGGATTGGGGGTGGGGTGGTGTTGGAGGGGGAGCAAAGATTGTGCGAGGATATTGGGGACATAGTGTGTGTGTGTGTGTGTGTGTGTGTGTGTGTGTGTGTGTTTTGTGTGTGTGAGTGTGTTTTTATTTTTCCGTGTGTGTGTGTGTGTGTGTGTGTGTGTGTGTGTGTGTGTGTGTGTGTGTGTGTGTGTGTGTGTGTGTGTGTGTGTGTGTGTGTGTGTGTGTGTGTGTGTGTGTAACGTGTGAGGGAGAGGAAAATAGTGTCTGGGGTGGGGCAGGATAGAGGAAAAAGGATACAGGCAGAAAGTTGGGCAGGGGAATGTGTGTGCTGAAATGTGGCACAAAGCAACAATGAGAGAATTGATTAATCTTCGTTCCCAAACGATAGAGATTTTAGCACAATGTTCCAATCCATCCCACAAGAAAGTCATGATAAATAAGTAGATGATGGAAATATACAAATGAAGAAGGAACATAATGAGGATAGATACAACTGTAAGTGGGAAGGGTGATGAGAAAAGACAGGGTTGAAAGTAGATGTGGGGAGGGTGGGGGACAAAGCAACCTATGACCATGAATGATTGAATGAATCTGCATCTTCAAATGACACAGATATGAGCAGAACGCCCCCCTCACTCCCCCGCCTCCTCCACACCCCAAATTCAATTCTTCTTGTTCATATAGCTCTAACCTCAAACACGTACAACTTAATTAAACACTTTTTTTTAATTCACACATACACACACACACATACACCACAGACACACACACACACACACACACACACACACACACACACACACACACACACACAGAGTCCAGAATTTCGTTAATTAAAATCTGTCTTGTGTAAAAAGCTAAGATCCGATGGAAAATGTTCTTCTCTTTTCAGAAAACCAAAAAACACATCAGGCTAGACCCCCTTCTCCACCCAATAGACAAATAAATAAACTAAAACAAACATGAAGACAGAGAGAGAGAGAGAGAGAGAGAGAGAGAGAGAGAGAGAGAGAGAGAGAGAGAGAGAGAGAGAGAGAACACAACGATGGTAAACTATAAAGTGGGAAGGAAAGGGTGTTGAGGAAGAGTGGGGTTGAGAGTAGCAGGGAGAGGAGGGGTGAAAAGACGCCAAAAAAACAAGACTGTTCTTAGACATGTATAGATGGAAATGGGAATTTCAAGGGAAAGGAAACCATGAGAGATACCGAAGGCGGAGGCGAAGAAGGTGGGGGTGGGGTGAAGGTGGATAAGTGGTACCAATTGTGGAGATTAGAAAGTTGTGAAGTCCAAACCAAAACGCATCATACATCTAGACAAGACTTGTGTCTAGACAAGACTTGGGTAGGAACACTCCTCTCCCCCCTCCCCCCGCCCCCCCCCCCCCATCACTTACACACCCTCGCAAACCATCTAACCCCTAACCTCCGCCCTACTGTAACCCCCACTCACCCTTGACTGCCTCCCCGAGTATCTAAAAAGAAGCCTGGAAAACGAAACGGGCATGTGAGTGACAGCGGGTTGGTTTACTGAAACCGAAGATGGTGAGCCAACTAATGCTTCAAAGTGCGAGACTAGGTTAGTCCAGAGAACGCCTACCTCCTCGCTCTCCTCTCCCCCCTTCCCCCACTCTACTCCTCTCCCTCCCCCCCCCCCCCCCCCCCCCCCCCCCCCCCCCCCCCCCGCAAGGGCCAGGGGGATGTAACTGAACAGAGCCCCCCAGACACGCGGCTCAAGACCTCTTCAAGAACAAGCAAGGGTCATGTTGCTGAACCAATATATAAATGTTTACATCCCATCAGAAACTGAGAAACTGACTAGGGTGAGGGGGCTTGGGTAGATGGAGGGAGGGGAGATGGGAAGAAGTGTACAGAACCGTCAGGGGGATGTAACTCTCTCTCTCTCTCTCTCTCTCTCTCTCTCCTCCCTCCTTTTTTTCTCTCTTTAAATACTATGTGTTAATTGAACAAATAAGACAGCCATATAGCAAAACACACGCACACACACAAAAATATGAACAAATCTGTGGGGACTTATCAAAACAATTACATCAAAATTAAAAACAAAAATCAAACGTGATTAACTGCGTAACGGAAAAGACAAGAGCCTTCCCTGACAGAATCAAATTCTGAAAATAATTGAGTTTTACCTCCTCATAGCGAAAGCTTTTAGGGACATGTCTTTCATTCACGGTAGTCTTTAGAATCAAATTCAAAACAAACTTGTATCGGTATGTAAGAATGGTATGCTTCAGGAACCCAAGATAAAGTCAGTCCGAACAATGAGTTCAATGTCGTTTAAAGCTCAGCCCAAAGCGGAAGCCCATTTGAAAGAGGGCTTGTCCAGCCAGCCTCCGCTGATAACCCCAACCCTCACTCACGAATGGCCAGTTTGCCTGACACGACAACGTCCCAGAGAAACGACCCCACCCCCAAAACATCGCAAGACCTTCGTTCCTGATACGTCAATGTATGCAGAACTTGTAAACAATGACCTGTCGATCGACGATCGGGTGGAAGAAAACGTACCCTTCAGACCTCCTCCCCTCCCCCCTTCCCACCTTCAGCAGCCACCACCCCTCCCCTCCTTCCTCCTCTTCTTCCCCACCCAGCCTATCACCAGATGGATCTATGCGAGGATCTGAAGTGGGACGTGAGGTAGACAGGCACAGCCTCCAAGTGGGGGCTTGATCCCAACGCGCGGGCCCCGGGTGTTGTCAAGCCTTCGAGACAGCAGGGACAGGGACCCTGCCCTACCACCACCCCCCGCACCCCCCTCCCCCAGACGGACGGGCAAGCCGGGTGGCAAGGCTTGTTTAATCGCCTGTAAACCCGCGATGGCTGGGGGACTGGTTCTGGGCTCTGGTTCTGCTGGGTTCTTTCCAGGGTTGTGTCGTCTGGCCTGCACATGTTGTTGCTGGCCCCTTGCTGGTCGACCAGATAAGGCATCACACCGTCACTGCCTTTGTCAAAACTTGCATGGAGGGCTACATGGATTTTAAAGGGGGATCACCGGTGACTGAGATGCTTGAAATATGCATGTTGTTGTCTCTTCTGTATCTCCCTCCCACTGCTTGTGCGTGTGTGTGTATAAGTGTGTGTGTGTGTGTGTGTGTGTGTGTGTGTGTGTGTGTGTGTGTGTACTACACACATTCCCTGTTATTTCTGAGCTGTGTCCGCCTTTGTCTTTAGGAAGATGGAGCGGTGTGTGTGTGTGTGTGTGTGTGTGTGTGTGTGTGTGTGTGTGTGTGTGTGTGTGTGTGTGTGTATGTGTGTGTGTACATGTGTGTGTGTGTGTGTGTGCGTGCGCGCGCGCGCGCGCGCGCGCGCGCACGCGTTACAGATGACGGGAGCAGGGATCGAATTCAAACGTTGTCTTTTTATTTTCTATAATTACTTAACGAGGTTCCGAAAATTGTATGAGCTTTTAAGCATTTAGTAAAAAACAAAAACAAAAACAAAACAAAACAAACAAACAAAAAAAGCCGTAACTAGGACACTTAGCATGTATTTTTTTTCTTTTTATAGATGGGAAAAGGAAAAAGACAAAGTGTCGATCTTTATAACACTAGATTCAAAACTTTGCAGTTCCACGAAAACATATTACTTCATACATCGTGATAAGTCAGTGAACAGTAACTTCACGGTGAAAAATCTCTAGAGACAGCTTGACAGCGGGTCTTCAGGGAAGAAAAACCTCTCAGACAAGTGTTTTGGCCCTCAACTCCTTAGAGTCCCAGGACTCCCAGATGTCCTTTTACTGCCATCTTTTTTTTCCCTGCCGCTGCCGGGATTCGAACCCGCAAACAATGTTCATGTTCAATGGAAAACTTGGTTTAAAACAAATATATTTTCCACTTTACAATCACGTAGCTTTACAAAAAAAAATGTGAAAATTTGAACTTCAACAAGCCAATGCTTATAGTTTGTTCAATTGTTTATAATTACACATGTGACAAGGAAATGACAGGATACTATTAAATTTACTGTGCTAAACAAAAGACGCAAAAAAAAAACCATACCCACACGTATACAAAATGTAGATATATACAAGTACATAAACATACTTTGCACATACACATATACATGGAAAACCTGTAAGAATCTTGCTGAAACGGTCTTCTTGTTCTGACTTTAAATCGTGTTGCCTTCAACCTTTAATGGCTCTGTCTCTGTATCACATATCATCTCTGAATCACATAGAATCTTGCTGAAACAGTCTTCTTGTTCTGACTTTAAATCGCGTTGCCTTCAAACTTCAATAGTTCTGTCCCTGTATCACATACCATCTCGAATCACATACCATCTTTCTACCAAATTTAGCCGGGAAAATCGGTTGAGTCGTTTTGGGCGTAATCTGAGTGAAAACAATCTTCATGGCGGACATGATGATTTACTTTCTTTTAGCTGTTACAGCGAATGAACCGTGAACCGTCTTCAGGCTCCCCCCCCCCCCCCCCCCCCCCCCCCCCCCCCTTCTTTTCTTCAGTAAAGACATTTCACAATAGACTTTTTCTATAAACACGGCTGTACAAATAACTGAAAACAAATGCCCTCTGTACTTAAGAAAAACCTCATTCGCGGACACATGATTTATGCATTACTTCCCGTCCTGTTTTCCATTCTTTCTATTTTTCTTCTTCTTGGTTTTGCTCAATCATTCTTGCTTTCTTTATTTTCCCCCTTCTCTTCTGTTTCTCAGTCTGTCTGTCTGCCTGCCTATCTTTTTGGCTACCTATCTGTCTTTCTGTTTACCTATCTAAATATCTGCACCTCTATCATCCATGGTTTAATTTCAACTTAAATGTTCAGTCACGCAGAAGTTAATGTGAACATTGCAACAAAACTTTACCATTCTCATGTTATTATTTACATCTACCGATATTTTAAAAATTCATTATGAATTTATTGATTGATTTATTTGTTGTTTGTATTGATTGATTTATTCGTTAGAGGGGGAGACAGACGGATGGGTTTTCCCGCGCATTTTTTGTTTTGTTTTGTTGTTTGTTTGTTTGTTTTTTGAAGGCAATAAAACCACGGGTTTGCTGAGATGAGACCAAAAGGCCAGAGTAACACGACATTACATTGGACAAACTGGGCTTGGCGGCACTTAGCGTCACCTTCGACCTTTTCCTGGCCATCCAATTAAAAGCTCTCTGTGTGTGTGTGTGTGTGTGTGTGTGTGTGTGTGTGTGTGCACATGCATACGTGTGTGTGCGCGCGTGTGTACGTTCGGACATTGAGGAAGAGAAAAAAAAAAAAGGGGGAGGAGGGGTAGGGAAGGGACAAGGGGGAAGGAGGGGTAGGGAAGGCAGGAAGAGAGGAAGACGGGGGTGGGGCGGAAGTAAAGTGGAGAGAGAGAGAGAGAGAGAGAGAGAGAGAGAGAGAGAGAGAGAGAGAGAGAGAGAGAGATGGCACTCGTGCTTATGCGTGCGTGTATATGTTGTATGTATGCTTGCCCCCCACCATAAAATCATCCATAGAAGATGCTCAAAGACATTTCTTTAGAGTTTCTTCTTCCTACTCACACCGCTGCCTACTCCCCCACCCTCTTTCCCTCTTCGCCACCTTCTCCCCCCTCCCCCACTCCATCTCCTGCTACCCCTCCCCACCCTGTCACTCAAAATTCTCTCTCTCTCTCTCTCTCTCTCTCTCTCTCTCTCTCTCTTCCTTCATCGTAGCTGGCCACAGCCACTCTCTCTTCAACTTTGGTGGCCAGAGCCTCTCTCTTCATCATAGGTGGCCAGAACCTCTCTCTCTCTCTCTCTTGCCCCCCCCCCCCCCCCCCCCCCCTTTCTTCATCGTAGCTGGCCAGAGAACCAAGGCCCGTCGAGAGCGCGACAGACAGCGCGGGGTAGCCTCATTATGCCCGCCCTTCGCCTGTAAAAAGATCGACTTAAAAACTTTTATGTCTGCCAGGGAGGAAATCGACAAGTGCGCGAGCTTTATGGGCCCAGCCCAGGCTCTCCTTATCGAGCGGAGCCCGGCCTGCCGGATGGGTCTTTTATGGTCGCCCAGCCGGCCCGGGGCCTACCCGCCGTTTAACCGATTACTCGCCCCGATAGATTGCACCGTACTGTGTATAGCGTGTCGTGGGGCACCGGCGGCTTGGGGGGGGGGGGGGGGGGGGAGCTGAGTCTGTCGTGCCTATTGTATAGCGGCGCGCGAGAGGGGGGGGGGGGGGGGGGGGGGGGGGGGGGAGGGATAGGGGGAGGAGAGCTTGACTGCTTTGCTTTGCTTGCTTGGTGGCTTGCTTGCTGGCTGGCTGTATATACTCTTGGCCAAGTATTGCTGGCTATATATCGCTGCAGCGCGTTCTTTCTCCTTTAAGATCCTCTGTATTGTTTGGGGGAGGGGGTGGGGGGGGGGGTGGTTGCGTGGGTGCGAGGGTAGAGTTCGCTGTCAGAACGTTACGGGTTCGAATCCCACACAGCTACCCAATATGAAAACAACAGTAACTATGAATTCAAAAAAAAAAGTATGTCATTTTTCTTGTCTTCTTTACTGTGTTCGTCTTTCTGATAGTAACAGATTAGTCTTAAGATTAGCCTCATGCCCAGTTACTCCCTTTGAAAGGACATCGTCGTCTGCCTTGTATCCTCACGTTTCCATAGCTTCATGTCCACAAAGCGCTATATTCCCATATCTATATATCTCCACAGCTTCCTATGTACACAACACGATAGCTCTGCCTTCACTGCCCCGTATCCACACAGCCCTATATCCCCGCAACTACATCTCCACAACTTCATATCTATACAGCCCGATCTCCCCACTGCTGTGGGGATATCTTAATGGAGTGTCATGCGCGTGCCTGTACCCATCGTCAACACAGCGCAGGCCTCCAAGGATGGTACAGGACTGCTCTAAAGGCAGGTGAAGACAGTGCGTCTCTGGATCCTCCCCAGCACCTTCGGGTGTTTCTCTTTTTCTTCTGCAGTCCGATATCCCCACTGCTGTGTCTTCATAGCTTCACCTGTACACACTTTGATCTCTCCATGGCTCTCTGTAGGTATATCTCCATAGCTTTCGGTTCCATTACGTCTGTTTTCTCCCTTCTCCATATCCTCACAGCTTTATACCCCTTTACGTGCATATCCACAAAACTAAAACAAAACTGCTCAATATCCATACAGGTCTGAATCCACATAGCTCCAAATGGCCATAGCTCCCTACCCTACCAGGTCTACGTCCTATCCCTTCCCCTCCTCTCCTCCAGCCACATTCGTAAGGCTGTCACACAAAGGTACAGAGATATTGTTCACTTCTTGTCTGGCCGGGGGCCTCGTAACATTGAAGTCCATGGCACATATCATGCTGACGGCAAGGGATGGGGGTCACATGCTTTATTTGAATCATGCACTACGACACTTCCAACGGATCAATAGGGAAGATCAAAGACAAAAAAAAAAAAAGCTTTTCTATGAACATCATGATAACGATTATGATGACTACGACGACGACGAGGAGGATGATGATAATGACAGTTTGTTTCAGGCTCTGCAAGGCACACACACACACACACACACACACACACACACACACACACACACACACACACACACACACACACACACCACACACACACACACACACACAGAGAGAGAGAGAGAGAGAGAGAGAGAGAGAGAGAGAGAGAGAGAGAGAGATGATGCTATCTTATTCATAGGCCTCGGCTCCATGTGAACAGATATCTATAACATTATAAAAAAAATTTGTCATCACTACAGAAACAGTTAAGTCAACACTAGATCGATTACAAGAAAACGAGACATCCATTGGGTTAGTCTACTAAGCTGTCTTTTATTATTTAGAACAAATAAGATATTCATGAATATTATTATGGGCTGGGAATGCAAAAAAAAAATATTTGTTGTTTACTTTTTGTTTCACTGTTAATTTTGGTCATAGACATAATGAAAATTTTCACAAAGCCCAGCTTGATTTACGCTGGTCTTCTTGTATACACAGAAGTTTGACTGTGCACGTGTGTTTCTTATTTTGATGATTTCATGAGTTCATTTAGCTCATCCCGAGACAGTGAGATAGCCTATAAGCTTGTCTGTGTAATTATATGCGTGAATGCATGGACGAACGAACTATTATTAGG
Source organism: Conus betulinus (assembly GCA_016801955.1). Classification (NCBI taxonomy): domain Eukaryota; kingdom Metazoa; phylum Mollusca; class Gastropoda; order Neogastropoda; family Conidae; genus Conus; species Conus betulinus. The sequence goes on along the minus strand of JADBJO010000332.1, from coordinate 200,214 downwards.
TGATTACCACTATTTCCACAACTACCATTTAGGTCCTACAACTCAGAGCACGCACAGCATATGACGAAGAAAGGGACAGAGTAGTAGAATTCGCGGACGTACGCAACAATGTGAACGGAGTCCAGACAAAGCCTCAGGAGAAAGATGGCTCTCCGATCTTTGGACAAACCACGATGTTTGGACGAATCAGGCGGTGTCGTGTTGTTGTCCGTTTAGACAAAATCAGAGTGTGAGGCATAAAGGGCTGCAACACCTTTATCTGTTTTCTTTCTTTCTACTTTCTCCTTTTTTTTTTCTTCTTTCTTTTTTTTTTTTATCTTTCTTTTTTTTTCTTTTTTTGAGGGAAAAAGGGAAGGGTGGGGGCGGGAGGGGGGGATGTTCGATTTCCACGCGACTTTCCGCAGAACTGCTCTGGCTGAAACAGGAGATTGGCGAGGCTGATCAGAGCAGGGGAAGCCCCTTGGCGACTTGACAGGCACGGAACAGAGACAGGGCGGAGAGCAGAATCAGCCCGGAGAGGCCTTGTCTGCCGAGCAGCGGGGCTCATTCACTCCCTCGCCAAAAGACAAGTAACTCCTCCACCGACTGTTGTTGTAGTAGCGCCGCCGCGCGGGAGAGAGAGAGAGAGAGAGAGAGGAGAGAGCAGAAAACGGCGTTATAACCACGAGGTTGGATATAGGGTAAAGGTGGTGGAAGAGGGGAGGGAAACCGCCGTGTTTGAGGGGAAGGAAGGGGATGAGGGTAGGGAGTAAGGTGGCTGGGGGAGGGGGGCAGGGAGGAAGGCGAGGAAGAGGAGGGGGGATTGGGGGGGGGGGGGGGGGGGGGGGGATCAGGCTCAAGGGGGATTTAGTCGCTGCCGTGCCGTAACCCCCACAGCCTTAAAACCGCTCCCTCGGTCCACGAATCTCGTCAGTCAAGACACAAGCGTGCACACCGCCCCTTTTCTCTCTCACTTTCTTCCACTATGAAACTTCGCTGGCCTCAAAAGATCACCATCACTCTTTGCTTCGTTAAAAACATTAATTTTCTCCAGAACATAGAACATTTTTAAAAAAAAAAAAGTGTCACGTGTAATCAATCATTCATTATGTACGTGAAGAAAACCGGTAATTGTGGCATCAAGATAGTTATTTTCATTTCTTCAAACGTACGAAAGAAAACAATTATCATTCCCTTCAACTATCAGACGACTTAACACAAAAAGTCATAACTGCTGTTTGTTTCATAAAAAGACTCGTGGAGAACACAACAGTTATTTTCACTGCTTTAGACGCTGCTGAAGCATCGGACAGTGAGTCTAAAGACAGAACACAACAAATACCAAGTTTGATGGTCCTAGGAAGTCACGAGCAGTGACAACAGCAAATATGACAGTTGTTTCCGACAATATTCGGATTCCTATCCTAACGTATCCTAACGTCATAAAGTGCACAGGAATAATAGTGTTTTGGTGAGATAATTGTACTGTTTTTATAATTATTAAACTTATGGCTCTTTATGAGCCTGAAAAACGAGATAAACAATTAAAAAAAAAAAAAAAAAAAAAATTAGAGAAATGATTTCTGGAAAAAACGTACTGTTCTGACGAACAGATTTAGAGACTTCTGAAGGTACTGCCATTAAGTACAATCAATTCTCCACTACCCCCACCTCATCTCCTCCCAGCCCCGATACCGCTTTCTTCAAGCGTTTTTTTTTTCACTTCTTTTTCCCCTCGAGCGGCAAAGCCATTCACCGCCAACTGGCCCTTTCACACCGCACCAGAACCTTCAGGTGCGCTGGTGTGTGTGTGTGTGTGTGTGTGTTTTTAGGGGGGTTAGCAAGAGGGGATTGGAAACAAGAAAGGGACGGGGGGGGGGGGGGGGGGGGGGGGGGGGGGGGGGGGTGGGAAGATCACAAGGAACTCAGAGCGAGACCTTTCATTGCGAAGTTATTCCCCATTCTCGCCTCCCTCCCTCCCTGTCTCCCTCGCTTATTCGTTCCTCATTAATTTTTTTAGTGCTTCTGACGCCTTACCGCCCCCCCCCCCCCCCCCCCCCCTCGCCTTCTTCCATCTTCAAACTTTCTGCCCCTACCCCCCCCCCCCTCCTTGCCCCCGCCTCCACTTCACCCCTCTCCTCTGTTTCTTTCCGCTGTCCCACCTCTTTCTCTTTTCTCTCTTTTTTTTTCTCTTTTTTTCTTTCTGTCTTTTTTTTTCTCTCTCTTTTTTTTTTTCTCTTATTTTTTTTTGTCCTCCTCGACTCTCAGGTGTGCGAAAAGCCGGCGACGGCGGCGGCCCTCTTCAATCTCTTCTCTCCCCCCTCCCTCCCTTCTCCCCTCTCTTCTCACTTCGTCCTCCCCCCCCCCCCCCCCCCCCTCATCCCCGCCTGCCCCCTCCGGTCCGGCACATAACAGCCCAAGCTGAGCAGGGATGGGGAGGGGAAAGACGTTTTCCCCCAGACGACCGTCCAAAATGGAGGTTGGGAGGGGGGGGGGGGGGGGGGGGGTCGGGTCTAGCTCGTCGAGCTCTTCACCCATTCCACCTGGGGCCGTGCCGTGTCACCGAGGGGGTATCAGCGTACTACTTGCCTCCCCCTGCCCTGTACCCCACACAGCGAAGAAGGAAGGTGAAGCGGGGGGGGGGGGGGGGGGGGGGGAGTGCTGGCGGTGGAGGGGTTAGCGAGGTTTGTAGGGCCCTTCAATCATACTTGATGTCAATGGCGAGTTTGAAAAGGAGAGAGCTGACGGCATATAGACCCACCTTGTTTGTGACCCTCCTTTTTTTTTTTTTTTTTTTTTGTCGGGGGGGGGGGGGGGGGGGGGGGGGGGGGGAGGAGGACCAGTGTCGAGGCAGAGGACCAGGTGAGAGAGAGAGAGAGAGAGAGAGAGAGAGAGAGACACAGAGAGAGAGAGAGAAACGTGCGAACTTGCACGACTGATGCACGTGTGCTTGCGTATCTGGCTGTTGTGGCGGGAGTGTGTGTGTGTGGAGTGGAAGGCTGGTGAACAAAGAACACCCACCATATCTGCTAAGGACTTCGGGAAGCACGCCCAACCTACTCAGCAGAAAGTCCGCGGACTCCATCCAGTTAGTGTTAATTAGAGTATAATTCTATCGCGCTTTTTTTTTTTTTCAGCGTAATTCACCGTTATTGTTCGCCTCCGCTCCGCTTCGGATGCTCGACAGTTAATTCCAGTGGTACAGACAGAAGCACATGGTCAGGGGTCCTTTTTCTTTTTATTCAGCTCCCTCAGTATGGAACGACTAGCTTTAGACCAGGTGTATCAGAAAAGAAACTGGATCACTGTTATAAATACATTATTTTTTCTAATGACAGTGATTTTTTCAAAAGGTGAGATAACTGCAGGTGGAATTTGAAAGAAAATTAAAAGAAAAATTACTGTTCCGCCGAACGAAAAGAGACAAAACAAATCACAAGACAAAAACACGACGCGTTTCGACCTCTTTGGTTCTTCAGGCAGACACAAACAATATTCAAGACAATGAAAACGAAGAACAATCCCTCCTCAAATTGAGCGCAAAATGGATGTCAAGAAGACAGTAATCTGGATTCTGTGTATAGAAAAAATGAAAAAAAAAATGTCTGACGGTCACTTCGTTCTTGCTGACTGTATCTTGAGAGCTTTCTTTTTTCTTCTTTATCTTTTAATTGATCCTAACTAGTACGTAGAGCCTCCGTTATTGAAATTGTGGCACATGACCAGTTCCACTCAAGTTGTTTGAATTGTCAGAATTTTTGTTAGGGCATTAGAACTCAGAACTGTCGTCATGTCGTACAAAAAATACTGTTCTGAATAATAATACAATGATAATGATAATATAATAACAATAATGACAATAATAATTCATGTTGTAGTCTACATTGCCGTTTTGATGTTGTAGGATATGCTCATATGTTAATGGATATGCTCATCTGCACTACCTTCAAAAGGGACCATAGCTTAGAAAGTATACGTCTGAAAACTCTCTCTCTCTCTCTCTCTCTCTCTCTGTGCAATGTCTTCCTGATGCACACATACCGAATCTATCTACGGTCACTCTCACGACTTTTTCCGACTAATGCCGCGTAGCAAATTCTCTCCCTTGCCGACGTGCGATTTTTCACGGTATATTTCACGCTTCTTAATATTTATCTCTTGTTACATGTGAATAGAAAGGGCAAAACATGAACATTGCACTCAGTATGCTGTTGAATACCTATTAACTAGTATAAAAACGCTGTTGTGGGTTTGTTTAACGTGAGAAAATAACAACAACAATAACAACACTAATAACCACACGTAAACTCGGCTGCACAGATTGATTCAACTTCGTCATTTTACATTGAAAAAAAAAAATCTTAGTGACTGCACTACAGAGCGCGTCCACGTGATCCACCATCACAACATCGCCAGCACCAGTCAGTCAGTCAGTGTACGGCGGCGGCAAGCTCCTCTTATCCCCCGACCCCACTTCCTCCCGCGTTCCGTGGCTCCAAGCCCCCCTACAAAGCACGGGCTATCGTGCTGGACCCTGCGCCTAAGCCAGCCCTAATCCCTCCCAGGTGACAAGGCCGGACCCCGGGCCGTGGTGGTAATTACCGCTATCAGGAAGATCTGGTAAATGAACCTGTCCTTCCGTAAAGACTATCTTGTGCTGGAGAAGGGGGCGACCAGGCAATCCCCCGCCACCATGGCTCTTCCTTCAGTGGCGGTTTCTATGACGAATCAATTTGACTTCACTGCCCGTCGGTTTCCTTTTTCTGTGCGTGAGTGAAACAGTTCCGATCTATCCAAATAGTTTGGGGGTCACAGAGAGAGAGAGAGAGAGAGAGAGAGAGAGAGAGGGGGGGGGGGGGAGGAGAGAGAGAGAAAGGACGCTGAAGGGGGGAGAGGGCAAGTAGAACAAACGGGGGAAGGGTGATGTGAATCTCTGTCCAAACAGTTCGGGAGAGAGAGAGAGAGAGAGAGAGGGGGGAGGGGGGGGGGGGGAGGGGAGGGAAGGAATGAGAGAGAGAGACAGAGATGAAAGACGCCGGAGGGTGGTGGCGGGGGAGAACCACGGGGGAAGGGTGATGTGAATCTCCGAATCACAAGACTTTCACACCCGAAGCTGCACACCAGGGCGGACAAAGAGACGCTTAAAAATTACCTGCTAGGAAAGAGCGCTTGGGTTCCAAGTACTCCTTGGGGCACTCCAGTTTCAGCAGACTGTCTCCCACCCAGTCGAGTGTTTGGGGTTGGGGTGGGGAAGAGCTTGGGGTGTGTGGTGAAGTTTCCAGTCAACAACAGATGGACGCTTTTAGCGTAACCACGATCCTCAGGCGTGCCACACAACCTGTCGTGTCACAGTTAGCTGACAAAACAAAACAAATGAAATGAAGCGTGCGCACCCTGACAGGCTCGTTTTCCTCGTTGAGAGAGAGAGAGAGAGAGAGAGAGAGAAATCGGTGTGTGTGCGTGCGTGTTGTGTGTGTGTGTGTGTGTGTGTGTGTGTGTGTAGCCCATCAAAGGAATTTTGGACACCAAACAAAAACAGCAACCAAAAATGCACAAATAACATAAAAAAGATGAAGTGATTGAACACATATACACTTGTTTCCTACAGCATAGAATATAGAACTAGCATCCAAGATACCGTGTGTATTTAATGACCATCATTTACAGCATGGTTTTGTTTGTTTGTTTGCTTGATTTTTTTCAAAGATCGTCGATATCTGTGGTCAGCCACCTTAAGCTTAGCATTGTCCACCTCGGGATACAACACTATGAAGGGCTATGAAGGACGGTTTCGAAGGTGAGCGAAAAAAAAAGGAAAGTGAGAGTGAAAACAGATGCAAAGGCTGGAAACGGGGAAAAGTAGGACATGAAGAAAGTAAGAAACTGGATTAAAACCAGTCACGAATTCACTTCGAACCATCATCTACCATGCAGCCGGATCCAGCGCGTGAATAGTGGCTGGCTTGATCATGTTTCCTTCGCGTATGTCATGGCTTGATGTGTACGTTTTCCAAACACTAGGCCATCAAAACCTTGGTACTGGATAGTATTCTTAGCAGACTATAACACAGAATGTACGTTTGTCATCTGACTGGGTATCCATGGACATACAAGAAGCGCGTCCTGGAAGTGCAAGCGCAGATCAGCGGTGGAAAGCGAGGATCCAGGAATTTGGGGGGGGGGGAGGGGGGGGGGGGGGGGGGGGGGGGGGCTCGGACTTTTGAAAAAAGCTTATGTATTAAAATAAGTATTTCGTGTTAGGTTTGAGGCAAAGTCTTGACTCTGTTTTCTGTATGTTCTTGGTATTAAAAAAAAAACCTTTAAAATATTTTATTCTAATGTTCCATGTTTTGAGACATACTCCAAAATGTTTTACTCTGATGTTGCATGTTAATTTTGAAACAAACTAGAACATGTTCAGCTCAATGTTCCATATTAGCATTGGACAAAACCTTTTTTTTTTCCACTCAATTTTTCCAGGCTACAGGTCAGCTTAAAAGGAATTGCATGTATTTTTCTTTTTAATTCTAATGTTCGATATTAATTCTAAGGTTAACTCTGATATATTATATACACACTATTGTCCCAGTTCGTTTTCAAACAAATTCCAAAATATTTTATTATAATGGTCCATGTTAGTATTCAGAAAAAACTTCAAATTGTTTTTTTTCTGATGTGTCACATCAGTTCTGAAGCAAAACTGTAAATGTTTAGCTCAAGTGTTCAGTTCTAGCTTTGAGGCGTGCTCCTAAACTATGCATGCTAAAGTTCCATATTGCTTTACGAATACTTGCATAACTTCAGCGTTCTATGTCACTTTTGAGACAAACTCCTGACGTTTCTATCTAATGTTCATGTTTGTAGTTGTTGCGGCTGGCTGTGTTGTGTTTTTAGTTAAACTCCTTAACATTTTATTCACAAAGTTCCAGGTTAGTTTTTTGGTAAGTATTTAAAAAAAAAATACACTGGCTAAAGTTAATTTTGAGACAAACAGTTGATATTTATACCTGTGTTCCATGCTGCCTTTGAGTCCAATTCCTAAAAAGTTTTACTTTAACCTCAGTGTTTGGAAAGCTCTAATTATATGACACTCCGAATTAATTGACACTGTGTGAGCTTACTGGAGTGGCTGGGCATTTGTGGGGACAATTCAAGTTATGTAGATTAAAAAAAATATTTCTTATGTTTATCAACATTGCCTTTCACCCTTAGTGCCCTCCCCCTTCCCCCCTTTCTCCCTTCCTTCCTCTCTCTCTCTCTCTCTCTCTCTCTCACTCACACACACACACACACACACACACATAGAAAGAACTATAAACCGAAATAAAACACACATCTCTCTCTCTCTCTCTCTCTCCTCTCTCTGATTCTTTCTAATCTGGCTTTGTGACGAATGACTATATTGCCCCCCCCCCCCCCCCCCCCCCCCCCACACCACCACCACACCACCACACGTGCGCACTCATTCACACGCACCTCACACAGACACAAACGCACGCGCGCATTCACACACACACACACACACACACACACACACACACACACACACACACACACACACACCGAAAAACAGACAGGTAGAAAGACTAGTCAAGGGGACTTAGTAACCTTCTTGCTCTCACACTGAATAGAAAAGAAAAACAAACTTCGGCGGCAACGATGAAGAAGATAGCCACGGATCCCCATTTATCCCGTGGGCTTAAACTATCATTACACCCCCAGTGCCCCGGCACCGTGTCACAGTACACCCCCCACACAACCCAGATTACACGCACGCTCTGTGTCCACCACGTGTCTGCCCGCCCTCCTTCCTTCCGCTATCAATGACGGACTACGCCCCTTTAAGTGTTACCATGAAAATCTAACCCCCGTGCAATTTTTTTCTTTCTTTTTTTGCTTCTGTCCTCTCGACCACCGAACGGTATGTTGATAAATAAAATCGCTGGACCAAGAAGCCAGAATTAAGAATCACCTGATCCCAGTCTCAAGAATACCGGGTCCATGCTGACACGGACACGGACACGGTTCAGCTTCCAAGCTGAGCGGACCGAAAAACAATCCAAAGCAGGCAGCAAAGTGGAACAGACAGCACGCCCAGCCTTGAGTTATAGAGAAGTGAACCCAATCCATGCCAAAGCCACTTCAGAACCACGTGGAGGTAAATCTTTCACCTGGTGGTCGGAGAGCAGAGGTAAATCTTTCACCTGGGTGGTTGGACAGAAGAGGTAAATCTTTCACCTGGTGGTTGGAGAGAGAAGAGGTAAATCTTTCACCTGGTGGTTGGAGAGAAGAGGTAAATCTTTCACCTGGTGGTCGGAGAGCAGAGGTAAATCTTTCACCTGGTGGTCGGAGAGCAGAGGTAAATCTTTCACCTGGTGGTTGGAGACAGAGGTAAATCTTTCACCTGGTGGTTGGAGAGAAGAGGTAAATCTTTCACCTGGTGGTCGGAGAGCAGAGTAAAATCTTTCACCTGGTGGTCGGAGAGCAGAGGTAAATCTTTCACTGGTGGTTGGAGACAGAGGTAAATCTTTCACCTGGTGGTTGGAGACAGAGGTAAATCTTTCACCTGGTGGTTGGAGACAGAGGTAAATCTTTCACCTGGTGGTTGGAGAGAAGAGGTAAATCTTTCACCTGGTGGGTCGAGAGAAGAGGTAAATCTTTCACCTGGTGGTCGGAGAGCAGAGGTAAATCTTTCACCTGGTGGTTGGAGACAGAGGTAAATCTTTCACCTGGTGGTTGGAGACAGAGGTAAATCTTTCACCTGGTGGTTGGAGACAGAGGTAAATCTTTTCACCTGGTGGTCGGAGAGCAGAGGTAAATCTTTCACCTGGTGGTCGGAGAGCAGAGGTAAATCTTTCACCTGGTGGTTGGAGAGAAGAGGTAAATCTTTCACCTGGTGGTTGGAGAGAAGAGGTAAATCTTTCACCTGGTGGTTGGAGAGCAGAGGTAAATCTTTCACCTGGTGGTTGGTTTGGAGACAGAGGTAAATCTTTCACCCGGTGGTTGGAGACAGAGGTAAATCTTTCACCTGTGGTCGGAGAGAAGAGGTAAATCTCCACCAGTTGGGTCCGGCCCAGCAAGTCAGCACGTTCAGACTGAGAACAAGACGTGGCCAACTCCTCTCCTACTTTCACACAGCCAGGGTTTCCTAGATTGATGACTAACTGTGTGGCGTCATCTTCACACCAGAACAACACGTTGGCAACACCTATCTTTACAGAGCCTCCCTGGGAATAGGTCCAGATCAGATTCCCTCTTTGTTTCAAAATTACTCCCTTTCTTAAAAATTCTCATTGTCCTAAGTGACCTAACATATCCGTAAGATAACATGGGCCCTGAATGAGAAATGACAGTGATTCTGGACCTGAGTTACAAATAATCCCCCAGCCTCTTCTAAATCGGGAATAAAGGTCAGAGGACGGGGGTCAGGGTGGTTGGGAGGGGGTGCACAATGTGTGTAATACACACACGATCAATAGCTTCATTACGTTCATTTGTTCATTCCCTTTTTCATTGACTTTTTGAAATTCTCTCTCCCCCCCCCCCCCCCCCCCCCCCCCCCCCCCCCCTTGCTTCTCCCTCTCCCTCATGAAAAGCACTGTGTAAAATGTTATCATTTTCTTTTTACATTTTCGCTAAGAAGATGGATGGAGAAGACTGTGATAGTGGTGGGGGTCCGTAAACCCTGCAATAAACGCCTCCCACCTACCCCGCCTCCTACTCCCCTTCCTCTCCCACCACACCCGCTTTACCCGTTCTGATCAAACAACGGTTCAAGGGGTGGAGGATTAGGAGTGCTGAAGCAGAGTGAAACAGTCCTGGGCCAACAACACGAAGGACTGGACTGGGTACATCAACTCTACCCTGTTGCCCAGGACCGAGGGGAACCGGGAGCCGTTAGTCTCGGCACCCCTATGAATTCAAGTCCTGTCAGGTTGTTTAGACCAGCCGACGTGCCCGATACTTCATCCGCTCGATATCCGCACAAACACACACACACACACACACACACACACACACACACACACACACACACACACACACACACACACACACACACACACACACACACACACACACACACACACACACACGCCTTCCGCCTCCCCCTGTTCAATATTTCCCCTGCCCAATCCTCCCCCCTTTCGCAACCGTACCACCACTAAGACCACACACACACACGCCCACACACCATAGGCAAGCAGGGGGGAAGTAGCAAGCATGGGAATCATCAGTACAGGAGTGTATCAGTACAGAAGCTGACCTCAAAACGACAGCACGGCTGCAAGCAAAAAAAAAAAAAAAAAAAAAGGGGGGGGAAAAAAAAAAAAAAAAAAAAGAAAAAAAAAGAAAGAAAGAAAAAAAAAGAGTTTAAAAAAAAAACACATTCAGTTCAGAATGCCAGGGCCGAAATTCAAAATCGAGTCATATAAGTAATTTACAAGGCTCATCTAAAAATGTTTATCACAAACCACACGGAATCCAGATCCACACTGACAATACGGATTTCCTTTAAGGAAATTGTAGCAGGTCTCCGAACAAAGCCTTCATGTCTGGAATCCGCCGTAAAATGTTTGTGGCCCCAGATCAACAAAAAAGCGGTTTTTTCACACGGTATTGTTGTTGGAAAGGTAAGAACGCGCAAGATGTGTGGTCGGTATGTATCATGCACGACTGCTTTCCCTCTCCAAGCTGGTCAGAGACGCATGGAAGACATTCTTTTCAATCTGGACGGATTTACAGCAGGGTTAGTCACTGTGTCCTTAAGGGGGGAAGGTTATTATTTGAACGACAATTATTCAACTTAAAGCACACAAAAAATAAAAAGAAAAAAAAAGTGCGATATGATAAAATCCAACGTACATGACATTCAACGCCGTTGAGATATGAGCTTCGAAACTTCTGTCTCTGTCTCTCCCTGTGCGTGTGTGCGCATGCGTGCGTGTGTGTGTGTGTGTGTGTGTGTGTGTGTGTGTGTGTGTGTGTGTGTGTGTGTGTACGTGCGATACATGCGTGTGTGTGCGAGTGTGTGTGCTGTGCACAACAGAGAGAGAGACAGAGGGAGAGAGAGAGAGTGTGTGTGTACGTGCATCATGCGCGCGCGTGCTCGCGTGTGTGTGTGTACGCGTGTGTGTGTGTGTGTAGCACATGTGCTGTGCATAAGAGAGAGAGAGAGAGAGAGAGAGAGAGAGAGAGAGAGAGAGAGAGAGAGAGAGAGAGAGAATGTATGCATGCACATGCGCACGCGCTTGTGTATAAGTGTTAGTGTGTTAGTGCGCGTGCGTGTGTGTGTTATAAGTGTTAGCATGTGTGTACGTGTGTGTGTGTGTGTGTGTGTGTGTGTGTGTGTGTGTGTGTGTGTGTGTGTGTGTGTGTGTGTGTGCATGCGTTTTCCATTGCGAAATCAATGAAGTGTTACTGTCTTCTTGATGAAAATTAGCATGTTCAATGATCCTGTGAAGCTGGCATGCTCCCATTGTAACCAGCCGGGTGAAGTGGAGAAAGACCCATCGGCCACCACTCGCACATGGGAAGCCGCGCGAAATCCCAGGTCGGAGTTCCAAGGGGGTGAGAATGCCGATCAGTCCCTGCACCCATTCAGACGACGTTACTGCTTGTGCTACAAGAAAAAAAGGAAAAGTAGCGCGTACTTAAAAATACATAAAGAAAGGAAGAAAGGAAGAAAGAAAGAAAGAAGAAAGAAAGAAAGAAAAAAAATTCCTTTCTGACTTCCAGCTTTCATAGACAGCATTCATCTTGCTTGTATCGAAGATGAATAAGGTGGATTTTAAACGGGTAAAAAGAACACACACACACACACACACACACACACACACACACACACACACACACACACACAACAGTTAAATTCGAGAGACTAGCTTGTTTAGACTTTGCTTTTAAACTCTGCCATTTTAAGTTAAGATACATGTATCAGACAACGTGATTCGCAGAAATGTGTAATGTTACCTTTCATGTAACTGGTACGAAAAAACAAAACAAAAAGAAACAAAAAAAAACAAAACAAAACAAAACAAAAAAAAAAACGCAGTTCAGCTGTTATACATCTTACACGAGTAAGTTTGCTTTTAATCTAACCCCACACTTTGCCCCTGGGTGTGCTCTTTTCTTGTTCTTGTTCTTGTATTGTTTGGTTTTGTATTTCTTATTCTGGTTTCTACTTTCCTGACGAATCAATAAATTCAAGTTCGTGTGCAACGTGTAACTACCATAGGGTAACACGAGAATTTTTTTCATGTGGTAACAGTCTCTGTTGATAAAATAGTAACACACTTTAAAGAATTAAGAGGAAACATGACCACACAAAAAAAGGTTGCGAGAGGTTGAGGCCTGTGGCATTCGGCAAATCTGAAGAATTATCAGCTGAATGATCTTCACAAGAGCTGAATGATCTTCACAAGAAAGCATCGTTCACTGTTCTGAAATATACGCAAATTCCAGGCAAGATCGTTACATTGCAGCAAGACTGATTAAAAAAAAGAGAGAAAAAAAGATTGAGGCAGGATATTTAGAGCGCTGCAAGACTTACATTTGAAAAAAGCAGCTGGAAAGATAACTGCTCAGAATACTCTGGAATGCAGCAAAATCTTGCCTGGGTGGGGGAAAAAGGTCGGAAAGAAATATGGGTAAGATACTTAGGTAACCATCTTGTGCAGAAGGAAACATCGGTCAGGAAGAAATCTAAGAAAGATGCTTATCATAGTACAGCAAGACTAAGTACTACGTTTGGGGAAAAGGTGGTGAAAAATAAAGCCTAGAAGGAGCAAGGAAGCCTTGAAGGATGCTTCTGAAGAACACAGCGGGACTACTGCGCCTGATCGTCAGGGGTGAAAAGGCGGTCACTGAGAACATAGTAACAGGCTCGTGGTTACAGCAAAGGTCAAGTAGTAACAACAAAGTTTGAACAGATGAAAATCGCCCTGGCTCTGTAAAAAAAAAAAAGTTAACGTGAACAAGATGATTTTCTCCTGGAAGTTGAGGTCAGTAGAAGAAAAAGAAACTCCCGAAGGTGCTGTGCTGGGGAGGACCCAAAGAAGCACTGTCTTCACCTGCCTTTAGAGCAGTCCTGTACCACCCTTGGAGGCCTGCGCTGTGTTGACGATGGGTACAGGCACGCGCAGGACACTCCATTAAGATATCAAGGGACATAACTGCTCCAGAACAGAGGTAATCATCAGACTACAGCCCGTATTCATGACTGCAGAGGCCCGACGAAAAACGCCACCCTCCAGCTGTCGAGCACACCCCCCACAGACCCAACACCCCCCCTGCCCACGGACAGCTGAAGACAGTGCCACTCCAGACACAGCCAAGCTTTCGCCATACGGTCTTATGTGCCCTCAAGAGAGAAAAACCAAAGTTGTAGTCTTTCCCACTGTCAACAGGACTTTCCCTGTGGTCAGTGGGTCTTTCCTCACCGTCACTGGACCTTTCTCAGATCCCAGCAGGCAGTAAAGACTGCAAGCGAGACTACGTTCGTCTAAAGCGGTCGTGGAAAGGGGTAGGTAGTCCACCCCTGCGCTTATCACCGACCCGCACCACAAGCGGTATCACGACCCCGCTCCAGTCGTCCCCCCTCAGAGATCAAGGCACACTGCCTCTCTCTTTCTTCTCTCCCTTTCCTCCTCCTCCTCGACCCAAACAAATCCGCCTTCCCCCTCTCCTCCCCGTCACACTCCTTCTCTCTCCCCTGACACCCACCCCTCCCTCCATCTCCTCCTCCGTCCGTTCTCCCCTCCCCCTACCCTCTCTCTCTCTCCGACTATCGCGGCCCGAGCCGGCGCCGAGGGCGTCGGAGGCTCGGCCAAAAAGCGAGTATCACGTAGCCCCGCATTTCACACCTACCCCGGTGGGGCCAGCGAGTTGACTGCGCCACCCCGCCACCCTTCCTGTCACCCAACCTCCGCTGCCGGCAACCCAAAGCCTCCCGCCTGTCACTCCGTGGCGACAGCGGCTTGTTGGGGGTGAGAGAGAGAAAGGGGGGGGGGGGGGGGGGGGGTAGCACAGAGTGTGTGTGTGTGTGTGTGTGTGTGTGTGTTGTGTGTGTCCTTGTTCTGCTTCGTCCCGTCCCGTCCTGTACCGTCCCGTCTCTTTCCTCCCCCCCATCCTACCCCCCCTACCTCCCCCTCCCCCCGTCCTCTTCTGCGGTGCGGCGCGGTGGTGGCGGTTTTTAGTTTTTTAGACAGGGGAGGCGACCGCTGGCTGGCAGGCACATGGTCTCTGAAATATTAATGGTTTGATTAGTGTGGGTCTGGTCGGGGAACTTGTCTCCCGTGTTTAAAAAAAAAAAAAAAAAAAGGGGGGGGGGGGGGAGGGGGGATCCTTCTTTCGCTCGCCCTGCTCCACCCCGCTCTCTCTCTCTCTCTCTCTCTCTCTCTCTCTCTCTCTCTTACAAGTGGAACGACGGTAGCTTTCTATCTCAAAGGTATGGTGGTGATGTGTATTCCTTGATTGTTCTTCATTCTGCGTCCCCGGCTCAGCGTCCACGTGTCTCTTGAGTCTGTCTGACCGTCTGTCCGCCTTCCTGTTGTCTCTGTGTCACTGTGAGTCCCGCGTTGTCTCTGCATCCCTATGTCTGTATCACGTTGTCCCTGTTTGCCTGTGTCTGTATGTACCCGCAGGTTTCTTTCTGTCTCTATGTACCACGTTGTCCCTGCTTCTTTCTGTCTGTGTGTACCACGTTGTTCCGGTTTCTTTGTGTCTCTATGTACCACGTTGTGCCTGTTTCCTTGTGTCTCTATGTACCCAGTTGTCCCTGTTTTCTTGTGTCTGTACGTACCCAGTTATCTCTGTGTCCCTGCATTCTTATGTTACCCTCGCATGCACCCACGTCGTCTCTGTGTTAATGTATATGTATGAATGTACTCCGTTGTCTCCGTAGCTCTATGTCTGTGTGTACCTTGAAGTCTCTGTGTCCCTGTACCAGTATCTGCATTGTTGTCTCTGTGTCCCCTGTATTTGTATATTACCCTCACACACCCCCACGTCGTCGCTATGTCAATGTATATGAATGTACTCCGTTGTCTCCGTAGCTCTATGTCTGTATGTACCTTGTAGTCTCCGTGTCACTGTATCTGTATATGCACTGTTGTGTCTGTGTCCCTATAATATCTCTGTGTAGCCTGTCGACTCTCTGTCTCACTCACCATGTCTGCATACACTGTGTCTGTCTCCCTACGTCTCTCTGTGTCCCTGTCTTTGTATGCATACGGTTCTTTTTGTCTCCCTGTATCTGTCTTCCTGCATCTCTATATCCGTGTATGTCTATGGTTGTTTGTATGTCCCTGTATTCACTATATCTGAATCCCCACGTCCCTGTATAATCCCCCGTGGATGTGTCTTTCTGTATATTCCCAGTGGATCTGTGTCTCTATGCATGTTTCCATGGATCTGTGTCCCCGTGTCTGTTATGTTCCCCGTGGATCTGTGTCCCTGTGTCTGTATATTCCCTTGGATCAGCGTCCCTATGTCTGTATATGCAGCTGTGTCTCTATGTATATTCCCGTGGATCTGTGTCCCTGTGTCTCTATCTATGTTCCCCTTGGATCAGTACCCCTATGTCTGTACGTGGATCTGTGTTTCAATGTATATTCCCTGTGGATCTGTGTCCTTGTCTCTATGTTCCCATGGGATCAGTGTCCCTACGTCTGTATTGTCCTTAGCATATGATTTGTTCCTCTATATATTTCTGGCTTTCGTATATCCCTGTAGATGCCAGACGCTTCCATAGCCTGTTTCCCACATTAAAACCAGCCTCCAGCTTTTCCAAATGGTTCTATCCCACTCTCTGTCTGTCTGTCTGTCTGTCTGTCTGTCTGTCTGTCTGTCTCTCTCTCTCTCTCTCTCTCTCTCTCTCTCTCTCTCTCTCTCTCTCTCTCTCTCCTGTGAATGAAAAGGTGGAACGATAGCAGTCTGCCTTTCTCAAGAGGCCGTTTGCTGTCTGCTGCGTCCAGGACAGTCAGTATGGATGTGTCGCCGCGTCTGCGTCTGTATTGTCTCCCTGTATTGCCGTGTCCATACACAGTATATCTCTGTGTCTTTGTGTCACTGATTCTGTAGGTCTCCTTGTATTGCTGTGTCTCTATACACTGTATGTCTCTGTGTCCTTGTGTCACTGATTCTGTATGTCTCCTTGTATTGCCGTGTCCATACGCAGTATGTCCTCTGTGTCTTTGTGTCACTGATGCTGTATGTCTCCCTGTATTGCTGTGTCCATACACTGTCTGCCAGGACAGTGTCTTCAGCGTCTCTATGTCTGCGTCTGTTTGTCTCTCCCGTGCTACTATGTCTATACGCTACATTTCCTCTGGCTGTGTCCATGGACCTGAATGTCCCCCGTTTCCCTGATTCTGAGTGTCCCTGTGTTGCTGTATCCATACATCTCCATGTCCCCTGTGTCCCTGTATCACTATGTATGTATGTCCCTGTGTTCCTGTATCCCTCTATCTCCATGTCCCCTGTGTCCCTGTATCACTATGTATGTATGTCCCCTGTGTTGCTGTATCCCTCTATCTCCATGTCCCCTGTGTCCCTGTATCACTATGTATGTACGTCCCCCTGTGTTGCTGTATCCATTCCCATGTCCCCTGTGTCCCTGTATCACTATGTATGTACGTCCCCTGTGTTGCTGTATCCATGTATCTCCATGTCCCCTGTGTCCCTGTATCACTATGTATGTATGTCCCCTGTGTTGCTGTATCCATTCCCATGTCCCATGTCCCCTGTATCACTATGTATGTACGTCCCCTGTGTTGCTGTATCCATGTATCTCCATGTCCCCTGTGTCCCTGTATCACTATGTATGTACGTCCCCTGTGTTGCTGTATCCATATATCTTTTATGTCCCCTGTATCACAATGTTTGTGTGTGTCCCCTGTGTTGCTGTATCCATTTCCATGTCCCCTGTGTCCCTGTATCACTATGTATGTATGTCTCCTGTGTTGCTGTATCCCTCTATCTCCATGTCCCCTGTGTCCCTGTATCACTATGTATGTATCTTCCCTGTGTTGCTGTGTTCTTGTATTTGTATGTTCCCAAAGTTTGGTGTCATTGTAGGTGTATGTCCGCCGTATCCCTCTGTCCTTATAACTGTGTGCCCCGAGTCTCTGTGTCCCTGCATCAGTATGTGTCCTGTCCCCTTGTCCCGGCATTAGTATACCTCCCTAGTGTCTGTGTCCCTGTATTTGTATGTCCCCCATTGTCTTTGCGTCCCTGTATCAGCATGTGTCTAAATTGTCTCTTTGTTCCGATTTCTGTATGTCTCCCTAGCTTATGTGTCCCTGCATTTGTAAGTACCCCATCGTCTTTGTGTTCTTGTGTCTGTATGTACCCCGTTGTCTCTGTGTCTATGTATTAATATGCACTTGGTTGTCTCTATGTTATGTATTAATATGCGCTTCGTTGTCTGTATCTTTGTATCAACATCGGGGGCCGGAATAGCCCAGTGGTAGAGGGTTCAGGGTTCAGGGTTCGAATATCCGCCGAGCCGTTTCGGTACACGAGGATTATCCCTCGGAGTTAACATTGGTTCTGACTCCATTTCCCCATAAAGTCCTTCGAATGAGACTATAAAGCGAAGTTCCGTGTATGAACGCACGCATAACATCTCTGCACACACGTCAAATCCCATCACCAACTTTCGGAAGAGAAGGCCAGTTTGGCCGTTGGTATGGATGACACGTTACACATAGCATGCACCTTCCCCGAGGTTGGAGTATGGCTGCCTTAATGGCGGGATAAAAAAAAAATGGTCATACATACAAAACTCCACTGCCTTTGTTGGCAGATGGATTTAAGACGTGCCTGTCCATACAGGGAATGTCCGCAAGAATATCAGCCTGCGTACGCAGAATAAGAAGTTCATCTACTTCGTTGTCTCTGTGTCCCTGTATTAATATGTACTTTGTTGTCTCTGTACTCCCGTATTTGCTATGTATCCTGTCGTCACTGTGTACCTGCACCCGTGTATCGCCGTGTCTCTCTCAACATCTGTTATATTTGTGTGCACCCTGTCGTCTTGTGACTGTATGTTAGCCGTGTCTCTGTGTCCCCGTATCAGTACTTTCCTTCTCTCTTTGTCCCGGTATCTGTGTGTCTCTTTTGTGTCTGTGTCACTGTATCTGTATGCCACTCCATCGTCTCTGTGTTCCCTACGGCTCTGTATTCTGCACTCTTGTTGTGTCCCTGTATCTGAACGTCCCTGTGTCTCTATGGGTCTGTATCTGCATGTGTCACGTTGTCTCTGTGTCTCTCTTTCTGTTTCTACCCCGTTGTCTCAGTGTCCCCCTGTGTTTGTAAATTTACACGTGCCTCTGTGTCCCTGTATAGTGATGTACATACACATCTGTGCCTCCGTGTCCCTTTATCTGTATGTACCCCGTTGTATCTGTCTTACTACATCTGTTGTATCCCGTTGTATCTTTGTCCCTTACCTGTACGTTTTCTGTGGGTGTGTCCCGATGTCTGTATGTCTCCGTGCGTTCCTCTAACTACATGCCCATCGTGTTTCTGTATCCCTGAACTTGTCAAACCCTTACTCTGCCTGTCTCCCTCATTAAAAACATCCCTCCAACCTTTTTTCCCTTGTTTTCTTCCCCCGTTGGTGCTAGGTTACTCTGCCTTTCCTGAAATAAAGAAGTAGAACGACAGCAGCCTCCCCCCTCAAGAGGCTGTCCCGCCATGTCGGCTGTGTCTAGAAGTGTCCACGTGCCCGGCTGCGACTGTCTCGCTGTGTCTGTAGGTCTCTCTGTGTTGCCGTGCCCATGTATCTGTATGTCCCCTCTGTATCTGTGTCCATGTATCTGTATGTCCCCTCTGTATCTGTGTCCATGTATCTGTATGTCCCCTCTGTATCTGTGTCCATTTTATCTGTATGTCCTCTCTATCTCTGTGTCCATTTATCTGTATGTCCCCTCTATATCTGTGTCCATGAATCTGTTGTATTTCCCCTCCCACCCCTATCTCTGTGCCTCTGCGTCCCTGTATTAATCAGCTCTCTGACTGGATTTTCTACAGCGAAAGGGCTGCAGTTCAGGACTTATTTTTAAGAATTACTGTGCTAAGTGGGCAGCTACACTCCGTCTTCTGACGCTTGGAATTTTTTCAGGAAATGAAGCGGGTTGTTTTCTCTCTCTCTCTCTCTCTCTCTCTCTCTCTCTCTCTCTCTCTCTCTCTCTCTCTCTCTCTCACACACACACACACACACACACACACACACACACACACACACACACTCTGCAATCAATAATGTCTGTTTTTTTTATTTGTTCGTTTTCATCTGAATGAATGAATCGATCGTGATATATTTTGAGTCACGTCGGCAGCCCTTTTTCATGTTTGTTTCACGACTCACCTTGATTCTGGATGATCTGTCTTTGAATTTTGATTTGTTGATGGCTCTGGTTTATAACTTTCTTACAGTCCTGAAGTGGTTGCTTGGACTATCAGTACCATGACTCGACTTGACTCTCTGCATGTGGGTTCGCGGCTTGATGTTTGTTACTTTCATTTCATTTTCAGCATTCTTCAATCAGTGATCATTTTGGGGGGGGGGATCGAGATGTGGAGGGGGGAGGGTCGGGGGGGGGGGGGGGGGGGGGGGGGGGGGGGGGGGGGGGGGGTTTGTCGGATAGTGTGGAGAGGGAAGGGAGAGGACAGAGGTTGAGGGTGTGTGCATTCTCACAAGGTCAGGTATTGCTGCTAGCTTTCTCTTTCCTATGGACATTCTCTGAAACCTTCAAAGGTTTGAAACATTACAAGCCAGCCTTTTGTTTTCTTTTAATTGATTCCTATGTCAACACAAAATCGGAATACTACCCCGTTTCCTCCCAACACCCCTCCACTCCCAACCCACGCTTCCTCCGGTTGAAATCGACCATTCCTCTCCATCCGGCTCCCCTCTTCCTGTTTTTCTCTCTTTCTCTCTCCCCCCTCCTCCTGCCCACCTTCTCTCTCTCTCTCTCTCTCTCTCTCTCTCTCTCTCTCTCTCTCTCTCTCTCTCTCTCTCTCTCTCTCAGAGAGGACTTAACGTGGCTCTTTCAATGAAAACTGGGCACCCCGCAATTTCACTGGCAGATCGCAGAGCTCACAGTCAGATGTCGTGAGTTGGAATCCCATTGATGCTCAATATAAAGAGGCGATTTTTCGCTGCTCAGTCTTAACGTACTGTTATTCTGGTGTGTTCGGGTAGTGTCTTAACGTACTGTCATTCTGGTGTGTTCGGGTAGTGTCTTAACGTACTGTCATTCTGGTGTGTTCGGGTAGTGTCTTAACGTACTGTCATTCTGGTGTGTTCGGGTAGTGTCTTAACGTACTGTCATTCTGGTGTGTTCGGGTAGTGTCTTAACGTACTGTCATTCTGGTGTGTTCGGGTAGTGTCTTAACGTACTGTCATTCTGGTGTGTTCGGGTAGTGTTAGACAAGTTCTCTTTCACAACACACCTGGAACGGCTGTCACCATAGCACCTGGAAGCAGTGTGGGCGTTACACGTCCACCTATATGTAACTAACCAACCGTCTGAAATTTCATTTACGATCTTTGTACGGCCACACATGAATGTTACTTTCCAACATTCTTCGAAATTTCCTGTAAATCTTTGTCAGGCCATATACGCATGTAACTTAACATTATAAAAAAAAAAAGATTTTCCCTCGATCTTTGTAACGCGTTTAGATTTTTCTCTACGATCTTTATAGGACCACATCTGAAGGTAACTAATCAACATTGTTTGAAAATTTCTCTACGATCGTTTTTAGGCCACAGCTGATTGTAACTCACAAATATTGTTTGAATTTTCTCTACGATCTTTGTAAGGCCACTTCCGAATGTAACTTACCAAACCACACACACACACAAATCTATGCGATCTTTTTAAAGGCTACATCCGAATGTAACCTATCAATTAATTCTTTTTGTCTACGATCTTTATGAGGCTACATCTGAATGTAACTTATCAACATTGTTTGAAAATTTACCAACGATCTTTGTAGGCCACGTCTGAATGTAATTTACCGACATTAATTGAAATCTTTTGTACAATCGTTATAAAGCCAGATATAAGGGTTAATAAGCTACGTCAACTGACTTAATGAATTTTTCTCTACAGTCATTTATGAGGCCACATCTGAGCGTAACTAACCCACATTGTTTGAAATTTACCCTTTGAATTTTATAGGGACACATCTGAATGTAACAACCTAACGCTGTTTGGCGTTTTCTCTGCGATCTTTATAAAACCACATCTGAATTTAACTGACTCACATTGTTGGAATATTGTTCTACGATCTTCAAAAACAACTAGTTGTAATCGATGCCCCCCCCTTTCTAGCGTGCAACCGTTTTTTTCCAGTTCAAATCACCGGTGTTTCAGGGTTCCCTTCATCAACTTTGCGTTTAATTACGTGTGCATTGATGCTCGGATTGACCAGAGGAATTAGTGCACACCCCCACCAGTAAATGGAGGGTCTGGTTAGTTCAGTTGAAAAGGACCCAGCTTGCCTACTCAAATGTTGCCAGTTCGAATCTCGCAAGCGCCGGACATTTTTTTCCCATACGGATCTTAACATGTTGTTCTGGCGTTGTGGTGTGTTTTTGAGATTGTCTCCTAACTCAGCTTTACCCCAGGATTGTTGTCCGTGTCTGCCACATCGTCTGTGGTGGCTGTGGACGTTTAACCTGAATGACCGATGGTAGCTGAGCGCATTTGCTGGAGTGACCAGGTTGCATCTTTGGTGAAGTTTGTACTTGAGGCAGCCTCAGTACTCATTCTAAGGGTTTGGACCTTGTCAGGAAAGATAGCAGGTTGTTCTCTCCCAGAAATAAAAAATCACACACTGATATCGGTCTGTCTATTTTTTTTTTAACGTGATCTATGTGTTGGTGTCACACTTTGTTTTAGGTCCTCCTTTAATTTTTTACCACTTGATCCAATTGAATGGACCGCAGTTGATACAACATTTTGTTTTTATGTCCTCATTTTTATTTTCTAGTTTTACGACTAAATTTATTCTGGATGTTGTGTTGTTTTAGGAAATGTAAAGCGCCTCCAATGGTAGGCTGCGCTACCAACAAAAACAAAAAAAAACAACAACAACAACACAAAAATTCAAACCAAATTACAGTTTGTTCGTCTTCATTGCCTTTGTTTCAGTTTTCCATGTTGCTATCTGCGTTCTCCGGCTCAGTAAATACGACAGATAGGGAGGAGAAGCAGGGGGTTGAGGAGGGGAAGGGAAGGGGCAAGGTGGAAGGGGGAGGGAGGGAGGAAGGGGAGGCTGAGGATACCAGCATCCTGACAAGGAAGAGCAAGGTCAGGTCACTGCTGTTGCCTTTATCTTTATCTGCTCCCAAGACATACATTGAAACCTTCAAAGGTTTGAAACATTACACGCCAGGCTTATTTCGTCGTTTCTTTTCTCTCTTTTTTTTTTTTCCCATCGATCTTTATGTCAACATGAAATCCGATCCCCTTCGCCCACAACCTCTCATCCCCTTCCACCCAGTCCCCCATCCTCATCCGCACCCATTCCCATTTTAAACCACCGTTCATCCGAGCCCCCACACTCTCCTCCTCTTCTTTCTTTCTCTTACTGTCCCCTCCACCCTCCTCCTCTCGCTCTCCCTATCCTTATTCTTCTCCCCACTCTCTCTCCCTCCTCATCTCTCTCTCTCTGTCTGTCTCTGTCTGCCTGTCTCTCTCTATCACTCTCTCTCTCC
>JADBJO010000332.1:162500-172500 GCA_016801955.1 Conus betulinus | reverse complement strand
AAGAGATGCCTTGAAGGAAGACAAGAGTTTGAACTATGCTAAGGTATTGGGAGTTTATTCCAAGAAACCGGACCCTGAAAAAAATAGAACGATCGCCATAGGTTTTAGCTCGAAACCGGGGAATTTTGAGCAGTGTTGTCGGTAGAAGAACACAACTGCCTAGAAGGAACATAGAGATGAAGGAGATCAGAAAGGTAGGAAGAAGCTAAGCCATTCAAGATTTCAAGCAGCAGAGTAAGGACAGTTTATAGCATATTCGTGTGTTTCGACCGGCAGCCAGTGAAGAGAGAGAAGTAAGGGAGTGGCATGAGAAGATCTGGGTTGTCTGAGAATCAAACGAGCAGCACTGTTTTGTACTTTCTGGTGACGAATGAGAAGAGTCTGGGGACATCCAGCTAGAAGAGAATTACAGTAATCAAGTCTTGATAGAATGAGGCAGAAACAAGGGGGTTTGTGACATCAACAGAGGGAAGATGTCGCACAGAACCAATGCGGTGAAGCTCAAAGTAACAGACACGGCAGACTGTGGAAACATGCTACTGTCGAGTTATAACGCGATCCAAACACCCAGGCTTCGTTCAACGCGGTCAGAACATCATCTGAGAGGAATGGTGGCTGCACCGCAGAATCTGCCCACTCGGCTACTTGGAAAACCGTTTTTAGTTGCCGGTGAAAAACAATCGTCTGCTTCTGCTTTTGGGTGGAATGCGATAGGAAGGGACTGGGGGCCGGGGGCGGAGAGGGGAAGGGGAAAAGGGAGAAGGGGGGTGGGGTGGGGAGGGGGGGGATCAATATGAACTTTCTTGTCCACTGTGTGCGTTTTTTTTTGTTTTTTTTTTTTTGTCGAGCGAAAAAGGGAGAGGCCAGAGACAACCCCCTCCACCTCTTCCACCTTTTTTTTTGTCAGTGTTTCTTTCTGTGTGCCTTTTCTTCTTTTCTGTAATGTCCGTTCTGCCCATAATCCCCTTGGGCTGCACGCGTCCTCCAAGCTCCCAGTTTAAACAGCGTTTAGCGTGTCTGGCTCCCATCACTGCCTGCCCTCTGCCCTTCTGGTCATACATGTGTACGCCCTGCTCGAGGCTTAGCCATCCTCCCCGCCACCTCCCACCATCCCCCCCCCCCCCCCCCCCCCCCACCCCTACCTCCCTCCTCCTCCTCCCCTTCCCCTTCGTCGCTTCTGTCCTCCACACCACACCGTGGTTGGCTTTTGTCATAACACTCATCTGTGTGACGAGGAGAGGGGAACTACTGAATAGACACACCCTGACATTTTTATTTGGGGGGATTTTCGGTCTTTTCCGGATTGTAGATGAGTGTGCCACGGGCTCTAGTGCAAATACTGTGGCAGAGTGGGGTTTCATACATACACACACCTCACGGTTACCATTTCTGAAAAGTGTTGCTCAACACTGCAGGTGTCGGTATCTCTCGGGCCTGGTTAAAGTTTACATAGTTTTATTACATATCAGGATGCACTGAGCATGGTTTTGTCGCAGGCTCTCAGGCCAAAACGGGAACGCTGTACTGTCGCCTTCGTCCTTATCCCTTGCGATGACAAGAAAATGAAGAAAACCAATCATCTCAAAATTTGTGGTCTTCAGAGTGTTGCTGTTAATATCAGTCTCGATTTCTCCATTCAAACCATCGCCTATAGTGTGTACGTGTCATTGCCTTTACTGTCAACTGATTCATGAGGACTGTGATCTGAGGCATGAAGGTCGGTCCCATTTCAAAGAATGAGGTTCAATCGCTTGGCTCCACAGTTTGACAACAGACGCCTGTTAGTAGGGCTTTGTAGGCAGTGCCCTGTGGTATTTTACACATTAGTCGGATCAATACCGCCATGAATCAGTAACAGTCCATGTTCTTCTCTGATGGGTTGCCTCGTTACAACCCAGTATATTCCCACTGACTTCTGGCGCTGGTGTGGTGGCAGGACCCGTCTGTTTTGGGCTGTGTATAGTGGAATGGGAACGATCAACGTGTGGGGTAATGCCCAGTGAGAAAGCACCAAGAATGAAGGAGGAAGGTAGGGGCCTCTGATGGTTGCTCAAACTCAAAATGCTGGCGTAGAAAGCTTTCTCGTCTTAAAGAACAAACAAGCTAAAAACGTGTACAGAACAATGCACTTTAGCGCAAAATCCACGGTGGGACAGATATCAAATACTCCGTCGTCGGACAGATATAAAGGATGCTAGGATCGGGTAGAAATTCCAGTTATTGCATAATATTGTATCGCGTATCACTAAACCGCCGAGGCCAGCTCCATATGTCACAATGTCTATGTGTCACCGTGTTTTTATGCCACTGTGTCTCTATGTCGCCGTGTCTATCCGTTACCATGTCTGTGTAAATTGTCTGTATGTCACCGTGTCTATGTGTCAACCCATGTCTCTTTGTCACCGTATTTCCTCTCTATTGCCTTTTCGTTTCAATGAGGGTGACCATATCTATATGTCACCGTGTTTATATGTTAGTGTTAGTGTAGGGTTTGATTAGGATTTGGATCAGGGTTTGGTCAGAGCTAGAGTTAGGGTCAGATATACTGACATTGTGACATACAGACAAGGTGACACACATAAACGCGGTGAAATATAGATACAATGACATATGGACATGGTACTATCTTGCCTCGTAAGTGTAACATCATAGCATGTTGTTGTCGTCATAGTTGTTGTTGCCGTTATTGTTTTTATCAATATTTCTTTTCTGTTTTCTTTTTTCTTGCCAAAACATGATCAGAAGCGGTGTGTTAAGAATCTCCAGAGACAACTTGACAGCATAAGGTCTTCTGTTGTTTAAACGTGTGAAAAAAAAAAAAGACGACAATCCCAATTTCCCACTGAAGCGGTCATTCCCCGCCTTCCCACACAAACCATTAGTGGTGGCTTTGTACCGTATACCTGAACGAACCCTGACCAGAGGCAACACTCAAGTATTTACCGCAATCACGATGACAGCCCATGACGGCACTGGAGCCAAACTGTCCGGCGGATATCACACCTGGTCGAGTTACCTGCAGCTGGCAAGTTAAGCTCCCAATCCTGACCTGCGGTCATACTTACGAGGGCCCTTATTAAACCACCGGCCCCTAGAACCACATCGTTGGCTGGCCTGACATCAGTTTCCAAGGATCAATCGCAAGGATCTAGAGGGAAGCATAAGTCGCTGCTAGGTCGGAGCCAGGAGACCCTCTTCTTAATTCTTTTCATCTTAGTCATCAATTCATTTAGTCATTAATTCATTTATCCATTAGCTTTTAATCACGCGCAGTGGGGTCTCAAAACTTAACGGACATGGTGTAGCGTACATGGACTAGTCCGCACGCAGTGACACCTCCTTGATGAAATTGATGATAGAGGGAAGAAGGAGGGGCGGGGAAGAACGGGGGGTGCGGGATGGGGATATGGTGCGGGAGGCATGTTTTACGTGTTTTAGTACAAGAAAATCGATCATATTTTTTATCTGGATAGAAGTCAACCAAGGACTTTTTTTTTTGCACTTGTGAGCGTGATTACCCTGGGAAAGACGGAGGGAGTTGGAGCGGGAACGGATGAGGAAAGAAAGGTTATGTGGGGAAGATGGGGTGGGGGTGGGGGGTGAAAAGGGAGATAAGTGACCCGTCTGGAGATCGACTTACGTAATACCATAGCGTCACGTCTCCAGGGCATCATTCTTAAATGGGCGAAGGGATTTCCAGATGATACAGATTAATACAGCGGACCCTCTGGATGTTTGATCCCGCAACTTTCGGCGCACAAACCCGATATTTCATCAACGAGGAATAAGAAGCAGGAGGTGAAACAGAGGGACACACAGGCAGACAGCTAGACACACACACATATACATACATAGACACAGAGAGAGACAGCGACAGATAGAGAGAGAGAGAGAGAGAGAGAGAGAGAGAGAGAGAGAGAGAGAGAGAGAGAGAGAGAGAGAGACAGACAGACAGACAGACAGTGAGACAGACACACACACCCGAGAGAGAGAGAGAGAGAGAGAGACAGAGAGAGGGGGGGGGGGGGGAACTAAGTGACGGTAATCTTTATGTGCGGCTGGTTTTGCTATTAGCTCAAGAGAATGAAAGTTGTGTTTGACAACACCAGAGCATCGCATTTCAACCGCCAGGTCTGCTACAAGCAATATAAACAAACCGAGAGAGAAAGAAATATAAAGAAAAGACAAAACAAAAAAAAAAACAAAAAAAAAAAACCCCAACCAGACAAACAAAAAAAACAACAACGAACAACAATAAAATATCTTAGCTGTGAGGAAAATGTCTGAGAGGAATATATAAAAGAAATGGGCTTGAATTATCTGGTGAAAAAAACCTGTTTAATGTTGTTTAACAATGGAGAAAATCCACCTGTACTCCCATCCTTGAATATAGATGGCACTTTGTTGCAATATCAGAAATCAGTCAATTTTTGGGGAGTCCTTTTAACGCCAAATGCGTATAGAAAAATTGTTATCTAAAGCTAGAACTAGACTAAATTTTCTTAAAATTGTTAATTGCCAACCTTGGGGTCAAAATACTAAGCCCTTTTGCATCTTTCTTTGGCTCTTGTCCGCTCCAAGTTAAGTATGGACAAGAAGTTTACTTTTCAGCGCCAAAGTATCTTTTTAAAAAAGTTACAAAGTACTGACAGTAAAGCTATTAAATTAGGTTTAGGAGTTCCTGTACAAACAAATGCATATAACAGCTACAAAGCGGCGAATTTCTTACCTTTATCGGAGCAAAAAAAGTCTAGAAGTAGCCAAATATGTGATTCGAAGCTTGTCAGTAAAAAATTCAGTTACTGATGATATTTTGTAATTCGAATAAAGATTTTCCAAGTAGAGCCAAGGAAATCTAATATATTCAGCCAATAATGAATTATACCGCTGAACTTAACGTCAAAGTGGAATGTAGATTTAACATCGATTCCACAGTTCCCCACAGTTCCCTGGGAACACTTGAGTGGAAATTTTGATTATGAGTGTACAGTCTCAAAAAAAAAGAAAAATATTAACATTCTTGTGAACGATGTGAAAGAACACCCAGAAAATTCTTATCCTAATCACCTTAAAATCTATACTGATGGTTCAGTTATGGACAGCGCTGATAGCGGTTCTGGTTTCGTTATTCGAAGTCTGAATATACGAAAACATTTTCATCTTGGAAAGGGATTTTCAATATTCACTGCAGAACTGTATGCTATACTGATGGCTTTATTTTGTGTATATAGTACTCCATTACCCTTTTTTAGTGTGCTATTTTGTGTTGATTCCAAGTCTGTTTTGCAATCACTGCAAACTTGGGATTGTAAGGCCAGTAAAGACTTACTATTTGAAATAAGGTACCTGATACACTGTATTATGTCTCAGGGTATATTCGTACTTCTGTTGGATTCCTTTACATTGTGGTCTCAGAGGGAATGAAATAGCAGATAATCTAGCTAAACTTGGTGCACAAAACTGTTCAGAATGTGTACTAAATTTGCCATTACATCCTTCCAAGTGTGAAATACTATTCAACCTGGAACACTACGTCTACAAACCTTTTTCTGTGAAAAATGCTACACACTGCCTAGCTGCTCACGCCATCTGGCTAAGATTATCACAAAATTAGGCCGAACACATGGAAGACCAAATTTTCTCCTGAAGTTGTGTGTCTGTGGAAAATTCAACTCTGTGCATCACCTTCTATTAGACTGCCCAGTTTCTAACGAAAATGTATAAGGCGAAAGGTATCAATCTTGACAAATATGAAAATGAGAGTCAAGTTCTGTCTGACTCATGCATAATTGAGTTTGACAGTTCTGATGTTTCTGATGACTATTCTGAGGGTCCTTAACTGATATGCTGTTTTCCTTTTCATAAGCGTAAGCAGATGTATGTGTTGAAATGACTTAAGTGCTTTTTTCTTTTTCGTCTAATATCATCTGCCGGATGGAAAGACGTAAAATTAAACCACCAACCGACCAGGAAATGTCCGTTTCGTGCCGATGATGAGCAAGGTTAACGACAGTTACGTTCTCTTAGGTGAGTTCAAATTAGGGAATAGAACCGAAAAGAGATAGAAATATTTAAAAGAGTAAAAAAGGTAAGGAGGAGACAAGGAAAGAAAAAAAAAATTGTAGGTCGAAGTTCGTGGAAGTAATTCAAAGAGTAGAGGTAGGAAGGAGGCCGAGTAAGAAGGCGGCTGGGGGTGGGGTCAGGGGAGGGGGGAGGGAGGAGTGAAAAGAGAAACCATCACAAAATAAGGTTTAGAAAGGGTGGGGGTTAGTTTCCGCCGAGGACATTGACGAACAAAGTACACAAGACACGATGCATTTCGACCTCTTGGGTCTTCTTCAAGTGAAAACAAAATACGTAACATTTAAACATTTAGGACAGTACAAACAAAGAACGAAGAGCGACTTATCTGATGTCCATGTGGTAAGCTGTGAAGAAGTCAGCCATTCTTCACAGCTTACCACATGGACATCAGATAAGTCGCTCTTCGTTCTTTGTTTGTACTGTCCTAAATGTTAAATGTTACGTATTTTTGTTTTCACTTGAAGAAGACCCCCAAGAGGTCGAAATGCATCGTGTCTTGTGTACTTTGTTCGTCAATGTCCTCGGCGGAAACTAACCCCCACCCTTTCTAAACTTTGCTTCGTTCTCCGCCATCAGTCGCTCCATTTTGAAAACAGACAGAGATTTTCTTGCTCTGTTAAAGGGGTTTACCCTAACAGCAGATTTTTTCTCTCCTTCAGCTCCTTGCAGCCAGTGTTGTTCTGGCAGCGGAAATGGATGCCACACGCTGGCATATCTGCTCTCTAATGCCACGTGCCCTTGAAATACGAAAAGAAACAGTACCAAAGCCAGAGAGAGAGAGAGGGGGGGGGGGGGGGTCGGGAGAGAGACAGAGAGAGAGAGAGAGAGAGAGAGAGAGAGAGAGAGAGAGAGAGAGAGAGAGAGAGAGAGAGATCGTAAGTGTCGCAAAAGGAAATGACATGCAAAGTGACTCCCACAGGAATTGGACAACAGGAAGAGATACGCAGAGATGCGATCTGATGGCGTAATCGGAAGTGTTATGTTATGTTATGCTGAATTGTTGTCTTGTATTATGTTGTACAGCACTGCGATGCTTATTGCATTGTACTGTAGTACATTGTAATCAATTTGTTTGTACTATATTGTATTGCAGAGAACATCTCGTCATAACATCTCGTCATACAGAATTCCACCCATTGCTCTCTCCCTTCATTTATCGATTCTGTGCGCCTTTCTGTCCTGTCAAAGTGGATTTTACTAGCGGAAAAAAAAAACAACTACTAAAGAATGTCTTTGTGGTCGTGGGTTCTTTTCCACGCAAGGTACAATGCACGTCTGCACTCACACGGGACCTTAGCTTTCCGTGCTCATCCGACAGACTAAACGGCAGAAGTAGCCAGACAGGCGGACGGACAGTCAACATTGCTTGATGGAGGAGCTCAGAGGAGGAGCTCTGATTACCTCCCCCCAAACCCACCATTCACACCCCCCCCTCTCCCCCTCCTCCCCGCCCGCTGCCATCCACGCGGTTCCGAGGGTGTGAGGGTGTGGTGGAGTGGGAACGGGATGGACTAGGGAAGCGGGGTGGGGGTGGAGGGGGGGGGGGGGGGCACGAAGGGAGGGAGCAGAAAGGGGAGAGGGGGACAGTCATCGGTTGTCGTGACGGCCGCTTGCGCGTGACACTGGTATCGGATGGAAAGATGGAGCTGTCATGCGCGCCCCATCCACAGACAATACACATGTGTAGGCTACGTCCCAAAGCTCTTCTCACCTCAAGTAAAAAGAAAATTAAAGACTTTGATCCGCTTGATGCCTGAATTAATTACGGTCGTTTATCATCCGTCCAGGTGGAGCGGTTTGTTGCTGTTGCTGTTCTTGTGTGTGGATGGGGTTGGTGCGAACGTAGGCCTGCCTACTACGTACGTTTCTTCATACAAGCGTGCGTGCATGAGCAAATCAAAACAATTGTTACAGCCGCAGTATTAGATTTTGAAGAGTATTTAAAGTGCTATTGGCTCTAAATTATAATGCCTTTAATACAGTTTAAAGATAGATAGATAGATAGAGGGGGAGAGAGAGAGAGAGAGAGAGAGAGAGAGAGAGAGGAGAGGATTGGGTGGGATGAGAGGGGAGAGAAGACTGGCAGTTGAGGGAGGAAACACCGAAGACAGAAGATGACAGAGCGAGAGAAGGACAGACCAGGAGAGACAACACAGACGGACGGAGACAAGAGAGAACAAGACAGACAAAGCACCAGGCAGAAGCAGACCCACACAGACGGATGGGAGACAGATTCAAGAAAAATGGAGAGTGACTTGACCGTCAACTAGCACTCCTGTTTCCATTCTTCTTGAATGTGCGTCTCCCAAGGTTGCACTCAACTACCCCCCCCCCCCCCCCCCCCCCTCCTCTTCACCCTCTCTTCAACTTTCCTGCATACTTCTAAGAATTGCTTCTAAGAATAACGGCTAATCAAAAACATGCAAAACCTGAGAGGCTTTGTTTGGTTTGTTTGTTTTCTCCTGCGTACATTTAAAGGCAAGGCAAAGCATGTTTAGGTTGATTACCATCACCTCTTTCTTAGTCCTGTAGTTTGCGACCCACAGTTTCAATCCCCCTTTAAAACACACGTGTGTGTGTGTGTGTGTGTGTGTGTGTGTGTGTGTGTGTGCGTGCGTGCGTGCGTGTGCCCGCGCGCGCGCGCATGCCTAGGCGCTCTTGTTTTGTACAATATTTAGGAAGTTTTCCAATTAAATTCACCGTAAATCTTCGAGGGAAAGAAGCCACCACGACGATTGATTATTGGAAGTTGTTCGGTTCCCAAAACTCTACTTGTGCCCGTTCTTATTGTGATGTTATGAAATTAATGACCGCCATCATTTCCAGCGCGTGTTCTCGGCAATCAGGCGAGTGAGTCACCCACGCCAAGTACTGTCATTAGTTGGGCGATTTTGTTTTGTTTTTGTTTTTTTTTCTTTTCTTTTTTTGTTTTTTTTTGCGCTGTTT
This sequence comes from Conus betulinus, assembly GCA_016801955.1. Classification (NCBI taxonomy): domain Eukaryota; kingdom Metazoa; phylum Mollusca; class Gastropoda; order Neogastropoda; family Conidae; genus Conus; species Conus betulinus. The sequence continues at coordinate 163,470 of JADBJO010000332.1, read as the reverse complement.
TGCTTTTCTGGTTGAACACGAGATCATCAACAATCAGATCAATTCCCGAGCACGAGCCATGAGCAGGCATGATTGAAGAACGCCTGACAATACACGAACGAACTTGAACTTTGACGATCAATCAGCTGAACCTTTGTCCGATGCAGTCGGCAAAGTCCGCCGCAAGCTATTTTTTAGAAAGCGGGCGAACATGACGCGTCAATGACTAACCGCACCACGAATATATAAACCAATGGCGCCAAACACTACCGTGAAAGAACAACATGTCCCTAAAAGTTTTCCCTGTGAGGACGTAAAACTCAACCATTAGCCGTTAGACGTGAAGCTAAACAATCAAACAGCTGAACCTTCTACCGATGCATTCGGGAAAGTCCGCCGCGAGCTATTTTTAGAAAGCGAGGCATGACAGGTACTTCGTTATCGTGTCGCTGACATGCCGCTGGGACAAGTGTGGTAAGAATCGAAAATTTTGAATAAGGAAGGGAACAGTAAACAGGAAATAGCGAACAAGTCGGGTAACTCTTGCTCCCATCATGAAAAAGATACACGGCCAGAACTCCAAACGAATGTTGTTTACGACACCGAATCGCCTGGCAGAAATGACAACGAAGAGCACACACACAAAAAAAAAAGACACATCCGCCAAAAAAGATGTTCCAAGTTTTCCCATAAATCCTGTACCGGACACAACTGGAGAAATGAATAAACGCTAATCAACATTTATTCATGACTGGCACGCGCGCACGTACCCGCACACACACACACACACACACACACACACACACACACACACACACACACACACACACACACACACACACACACAAAACAACTTTAAAAACCGGCTTGGATGTCCCAATCAGTGTCTGCTGCTCTACTGCATTCCTTCTGGGATGCATCTCCTTTTTTTTGGTTCCCAGATGAGGCAGGCGAGTGTAGGACAGCCAGCTCTCCTCCACTACATTCTGCA
>JADBJO010000332.1:155000-157500 GCA_016801955.1 Conus betulinus | reverse complement strand
AGTACTTTGGGAGTAAATGAGGGAAATTTTGAACAAAAAAGGTTGCTGAAATCCATTTCACAGCATGTTCAAAAGTTTCCCAGCACAGTACACTCTGAAGGTGTATTTCAAACATACACCAGCAAGCAGCAGGTGTGAGGATGTTTGTAAATAAAAATCGTTCAACTAAGACTCGTTGTACGTCGTCCCAGCACAACGATCTGCGCCATCGAGATCATGGATCATCTGAGTTGAGTTTAGAAGGAAAGTGGGGTTGTGGTGTGTCCGTGAACTTAGCTCCGCGAAAACAAGTTTTTGCAATATAGAAGAGGCCTAGTAAGCTCAAACATTGTTACTGTCGGTGTCTCCAGGCCGCTAGTTTGATCCAGAGAAATTTCTGCGATATGACCCTCTCCGGCAGGTGCGGTTCCAGGAAAAACTGTAGAGATCCCCCCATCCCCTCCTCTGGCTGGCAAAAACTGCACGTTCGCCATGACAAGGACTACCAGAGCTCGTTTGAAACTCCTCTGCCCCCCACCCCTTTTCACTGGGATTTCCGGACAGCCCCCACCCCTCCAACTCCCTCTCAGTTGGCAATAATGTCATCTGCCGAACTTTTTGTGTGAAATCGGCTGAGAAAGAAAGTGGTGTCGAAGAGTCCTTTGGAAGAGTGAAACCATGCTCCTGTCACACCGTCCCCCCCCCCCCCCCCCCCCCCCCCTTTCCCCTCCGGCTTTTACTAAGTTTGGAATAGGAGAACCCCACCCCTCTCCTTCCCTTGGAAACCCTCCCGCAAGTAACTGATCCATCCCTGTCGACTACAGACTTCGCCCTGCAAGCACTGGACACTCGATGCAAGAGAGTGACGAATGCAGCAGAAGACGTTGTTGATAGAAGCATCATGTTTCTCTAAACCCTTTTGTTCTTGTGCGTAATTGCCAGGGTTCCCTTCCCACGGCTCTAGAAATCCTGAGCGGAACTTTCACCCATTGTTTCACTGGGGCTTCACCCAAGGAGAAATTTTGTTTGACTTTCACAGTTGCAGAGTGTGCGAGCAGGAATCAATAAATATTGACTACGTTCCCTGGCTTCAGTGAGTGGCGTGAACGCAGTTATTCCCAAATAATTGGTTGATCATACAATAGCTGGATGTGAGCCTACAGCAGATGATTTCTGAGAGAAGTTATTTTTGTCCTTGCACTATCATCATCACCATCGTCATCTGTATATTACTGTTTATGCAAAAATAATGTTTTTTGATTGACCACATGTCGAACTCACGACAATTGTGTTTTATACTAACAATGATTTCACACAGATTGATCGAATTTGGTTTGGGGCGAAACGAAACAGATGTTTTGGAGTGAAGACGCACTGGAGGAAACGTGATTCAGCTGAACGCAATTAGGCAAAAGCTGACTGGGCAAAACGTGATTGAGCGATACGGAGTGCACCATATGATGCTGGTGGTGGCAGTAGCGGTAATGGTGGTGATGGTTGTCTTTCATCCTCATCCTCCTCCTCCTCCTCCTCATCTTGATCATCTTGATCATCATCATCTTCTTCTTCTTCTTCTTCTTCAGCTAATCTGAGAATTAGCAATATGTAATGCTTTTTGTATGCATGCGTGGTCGTTTACTAAGCCCATCATCAGGGTAATTACATTCCGTCTTCGAGAAAACTGTCTAAACATAACACCGATCTGAACTTTTTTCACACCTATCCCATCTTCTATGCCACCTCAGTCCGCCCAACAACAGCCCCCATGAATTTGACAATACACCCCACCCCCGACAGAATCAAACCCGACGTCATCAACGTGGAGAGGCAATCGATACGAAGGTCACCATGAGAGCAGGGTATGAAAGGCCACATAAGTGAGACTTTCTTTTATGCTGATCAATGAGAACGAGAATGATGAAAACGATGCGACAGATTTTCATTCTGGTCTAAGACTGCATGACAGGGCTGTACTCCACACTCACTTTTATAACATATCCCGGCGTCAACCAGGCCCGAGAAACACAGACACCTACAGTGTTAGTCTGGAAATTTGAGCAACACTCGCACAGGCACGTCCATTAAGTGGATAAAACTCTACCGTGTGGTCCCAGTCTTCTCAGTTGAGCCAACAGCAAACTCGATTGTAGGCAGGGGCCGGTCGGGGCAGAAAAATCCCACAAGCAAATGGGTCTGATGGGAATCGAACTCACAATCTCCCAGCCGGGACTCTGCGTCGCTAACCACGTCGCCATGGCGGCTGGTTGTGTTTTTTGTTTGTTTTGTAAGTCAACCACACAACTGGTACATCATGGCTCATTCTTCTACTGAGGATGGAATGGGATGTAGACTGCGTATGACGCTTTTCTTTCTTCTCTTTTCTTTTTGTGTTTTTTTTTTTTCTCTAATTTTCAAAGAATACTTTCACATGACAATTAGGTGTGTTCACACAAAGAAATAGCTGTTTTGACCCGATATTTAGCTCTTTTCACATGAAATACGTTTTCACGTAATGCTTCCT
>JADBJO010000332.1:140000-147500 GCA_016801955.1 Conus betulinus | reverse complement strand
GCGCGAGGGCATTCGCCGTAAGTCATCAAACAGACAGACAACGTCGATCATTCTTCATCATCGCAAGAGATAGAACGATCACCTCTCTCCCCCTCCCTCCCTTTCTTCCCTCTTCTTCCCACCGACCCCCTCCTACCCCCCTCGCTCACCTCCCACCCCTACCATCCCACCCCCCCCCCCCTGCCTTCCTCCCAGACCCTCCAAGCTCGCTCTTCGGATCCTCGATCCTTCGACCCCTTCCCCCCAAACATCCATTCACCCAGCCTACTACCGTCCCTGCTCCATCTAGACCCCTACTGCCCCAAAGAAACGGAGGAAAAGAGAAAAGAACAGAGAAGAAAAGACAGACAGACAGACAGAAGGAAAGAAAAAAAACGAACGAACGAAACGAAAGAACGAACGAAAGAACGAAACGAAAGAAAGAAAGAAACAAAAAGAAAGTAGGAAAATGAAAGTAAGACAGAAAGAGAAAATGAAAGAAAAATAAATGAAAAAATAAGGAAGAAACAGAGCGGGGGGAAATTCTTGCATACAGGAGAAAGAAAAGGGAAGAGGGGGAAAAAAAAGGAGAAAGAAAGAAAAAAAAAGAAAGGGGAAGCGAAAGGGGGGTGGGGGTGAGGGGTGGGGTAGGGGTGGGGATGGAGAAGGGTGGAGGGAGGCGATGTGACACCAACACGACAAGTAATCTTGCCCAGACTGGAGCTCCCCTGGAGCCGTGGGTTCACGGGGCCTGTCGCGCTGCCCATCTCCTCTCCCCCCCCCCCCCCCCGGCCCCATCCTTCCCCCCCCCCCCCCCCCCATTTTCCCCCTTTTCTTTCTGTCGTTCTTTCTTTTCTTTATTCTTTTTTTTTTTTTCTCGCTTATCTGCTTCTACTGCCGTGTGTGTGTGTGTGTGTGTGTGTGTGTGTGTGTGTGTGTGTGTGTGTGTGTGTGTGTGTGTGTGTGTGTGTGTGTGTGTGTGTGCGTGTGTGCGTGTGTGTGTGTGTGTGTGTGTGTGTGTGTGTGTGTGTGTGTGTGTGTGTGTGTGTGTGTGAGAGAGAGAGAGAGAGAGAGAGAGAGAGAGAGAGAGAGAGAGAGAGAGAGAGAGTGCGCGCGCGTACATGTACGTACAGGCGCGTGTCTGTATGTAGTGTGTGTGTGTGTGTGTGTGTGTGTGTGTGTGTGTGTGTGTGTGTGTGTGTGTGTGTGTGTGTGTGCGCGCGGGCGCGCGCGGCGCGCGCGCGAAACGCGCGCTGCTGAGTGTACGCAAGCGCTCGTGCGCGTGTTTGTGTGTGTGTGCGCGCGTGCGCGAACGCGCGCTGCTGAGTGTACGCAAGCGCTCGTGCGCGTGTTTAAGTCTAGATGATCTGGCGCGCGTGTACCTACCTACCTACCTACCTGTGGATTGAACTTACCCCAAACACGACGCATGCCCACCGTGCGCGCGCACCAGAGGACGTGGAAATCCACAACCTTGTCAAGCTGAGGTGGGCGTGGGGGCGGGGGGCGGGGAGGGAGAGGGAAGGAGAGGCAGGGAGGGGGCAGACCTCCGCACCCTCCCAATACGGAGCAAGCCCGTGACGCCGGCCCAAGCCCCGTGCTGGCGACACGGGGCATGAGGTGAGGATTTGCCGTAATTGGTCTAGACCTCCTTCATCAACTTTTATGGACACGTACCTGCTGCAAGAGAGAAGAATAGGGGAGGTGGGGGGGGGGGGGGGGGGAGGGGGGGGGGGGGGTGAAGAACGGGGAGGATGGGGGGGGGGGGGGGGTCGGGAGGTTAGCAGGACGTGTAGGACGGAGAGGATAAGGGAGGGGGGGGAGGGGGGGGGGGGGGGGGGGGGGGGGGGGGGGGGGGGGGTTACAACAGTTTAATTGTGTGGAGGAAGGTGCAGAAGGTTTTCAAGAGGAAGGAGCGAGGGATAGCGAGGGGAATAAGTCCTACCATAGACGTAGAGAAATAATTTTTTTTTCCTTTCACGTCTCTGGTCCTACAGCGTCTTTGAAAATGTTCGGAAACTCTGGATTACAACACACACACACACACACACACACACACACACACACACACACACACACACACACACACACACACGCACACACACACACACACACACACACACACATAACATATAGAGGCGCATGCACACACGCCAAAACCAAGCACACACGCCAAAACCAATCAGCCAATCAAATAACAAATTCACACACTCACCCCAATGCCCGTAACGCACCAACGCACGCAATCTGAACTAAACGAAGTGTACACGCAGACGTATGCACGCGCAGAGAGACAACGTGTGTTCCCCCCAAACACTACTGGTCATTCAGTCTTGCGTCCTCTGTGGTATTGGGAACGGTTGTCATTGACAAAGAGCTTCTTTTGTCGCGCGTTTTTTTTTTTTTTTTTTTTTGTACTTATAGAACAGGGAGTACTTTACAATGGAAACGAAGAAATGCTCTCTCTCTCTCTCTCTCTCTCTCTCTCTCTCTCTCTCTCTCTCTCTCTCTCTCTGTGTGTGTGTGTGTGTGTGTGTGTGTGTGTGTGTGTGTGTGTGTGTGTGTTCGTGGTCAAAGTGTGTTTCCGCTCGCTCCAGACAAAAACTACTGGGCCAATCTTTCTGAAAATTTGTAGGTATGTTCATTATGGGTCACGGATGATGCCCAATGTTTTATTTTACCGTATTAGCCGTTACTAACGGCCATAACGGCCCATAACGGTTTCTATTCTTTATGGAATATCTCAGAAAGTACTTGGCCGATCTTTCTGAAAATTTTTAGGTATTTTCATGATGGGTCACGGATGATGCCCGATGTTTACCAGAATAGCCGTTACCAACGGCTATAACGGCCCATAACGGTTTTTCCTCTTCATGGAATATATCTCACGCGTATTCAAGAAAAACTAGGAGTACTTTATATGCTTTGCATCTTGTCTTTCTTTCTTTCTTTCTTTCTTTCTTCTTTTTTTTTTCTGACAACCAGCAAAACCTACCGTGGATGGGCAAATGTAGTGGCTGATACGCAAAAACAATGCTGGAGACATGCTAACCGGAAGCATACTGATTTCAAGAAGTCTTTCTCATTTTCTCCCTGCAAAAAAACAGATAATGTCTTTCAGGGAAGCAGGATGAATAGTACCTGTTTTCTCGAGAAACCAGGCATTATCATTGTCTCCTAGGATGATAATGGTAATCGTCCTCCTATTTAAAAACAGTGAAAGTCACTGAAGTCCCTCTCATCACCTGTCTTCGCAAAGGATGGTAATGAAACTAATTCTTTCCCTCCGGCAAAACAGAAGATATAAACGTTTGTCATAGGTTTGTGAAGCAAATAGGTACTCATTACGATGAAAACAAGGGAAACAGTTACCAAAAGTTTATGAAGCCGGTATATTCTCATTATAACACAATTTGAAATCAAGCTCAAGATGTTAAAGTACGGGCACTTGATCATGTCATCTGTCGTAAGTACGGGCACTTGATCATATCATCTGTCGTAAGTACGGGCACTTGATCATATCATCTGTCGTAAGTACAGGCACTTGATCATATCATCTGTCGTAAGTACGGGCACTTAATCATATCATCTGTCGTAAAACTATCATCTGTCATAAGAACGGGCACTTGATCATATCATCTGTCGTAAAACTATCTGAGCCACCTCAGCCTCCACAGACAAATGTCCGTGTGGCACTGGATCTCAGAGCCCAGAGCACATCCTCCAACACTGTACAGCCCATGATGTTTCTACGGAGTCAAGAAGGGCTAGAGGGTGCAGAACTCGTCGATGCGTCAGCAGGCCAGGTCTCTGCCCTTAGCTTTTTATGTGTGGGACAGTCCTGCAGGAAGTGTTCCACAGTCATCGGGGCTGTACCGCATGGGCACCCTGAAGACTCGCCACTATGGAATTTTGTGAACATTTGATGTTTGAGTCTGGAATGCCCTGTCCTCAGTCTCACAATGCTCACTTGGTCTGATCCCGGCAGCAGGTAGTACGCGTCCCTCTTGTTGAAGTCTGGGTGCTGCTGAAAACCATCTTTCTCTTTTCTGCTTCTCCTTGATAATGCTTCAAAGAAGGGTTTGAACTCGCAATACCTGACCGTGTGAACTGGGAGGTCTATCGCTGAGTGAGCTAGACACCTACTATAGGACATACTTCGTTTTCTGTCAGTGACATCCACCCCAGAATACCCAGGTTTGTCGTCTGAAGCACATCAAGGAAGACGGAATATTACGTCGGTGTATAGGATCATCCGATTCACAGAACGACTCACTCACATAGCCTCCCTATCTCTCCGTCTGTCTGTCAATCTGTCGCTCTCTGTCTGTCTTTCTGTCTGACTGTTTGACCGTCTGACTAGCTGGCTGGCTGACTGTCTGTCTGTCTGCCCCCCTCTCTCTCGCTGTGTGTGTGTGTGTGTGTGTGTGTGTGTGTGTGTGTGTGTGTGTGTGTGTGTGTTGTGTGTGTGTGTGTGTGTGTGTGTGTGTGTGCGTGTGTGTGTGTGTGTGTGTGTGTGTGTGTGTGTGTGTGTGTGAGAGAGAGAGAGTGTTTGAGTAGATATGTGTATGAGAGAGAGAGAGAGAGAGAGAGAGAGAGAGAGAGAGAGAGAGAGAGATGCATACAGGCAGGAAGACTCTCTCTCACTCACTCTCTCTCTCCGACTCACACTCACATGCACGCTCTCTCTCTCTCTCTCTCTCTCTCTCTCTCTCTCTCTCTCTCTCTCTCGTCAAGAAATGAAGTACACAGACAGACATACAGATAGACAGAAACGGACAGGCAGATGGGCAGAGACGGAGACACAGGGACACATAAACATGGGCAGGCAGCAGATAGTCCTACAGACAGAAATAGAAACAGCAATAAACGGAACTGTGTCCCCCAAATGTAACCACCCAGTTACATAATTTATGCAGCAGCTCGGTCTCTAGCGATGAAGGAACAAATCATCCCCTTCTCGTCAAAGACGACAGCGCTCAGAGGGGGGGGTGTCGACACGGCTTGTCCGTTACTCCACCTACACAACATCGGAGGGCGACTGTCGCCACCTCGTCACCTTCACCCCTGCAGGGAAGACACACCGCCCCCACACGGGGAAAGAGATCACCACCCCTCCTCTCTCACCATTTAGGTTGACATATTACCCCCCCCCCCCCCTCTTCCTCATCCCATTTCTCTCCCCCCCCCCCCCCCCCCCGCCTTCCTCCTCCAATCCCTCCCTGACCCGTGCACTAGAGAGTGAGGATGCTGCGGGGTCTGTGTGTAACCAGTTCGATGACATTGCTATTCTTGGTGCATGGGGGCAAAATGAATGAATAACTAAAAAAAAAGAAAACAAATCAAAACAAAAATTACAAATGATGATAAATAAAAAAACGAACAAATGAATGAACGATTAAATACACAAATAAATAAATAAGCAAATGAATGAATGAATATATGAATAAATAAATAAATAAAAGCACATAGATAAACAGATCAAAATAATGATTGCATAATTATAATTCGAAAGTATTTCCCATCTTTTACCTGTCGCCCTTTAAGGCAATATCTGTCTTTTTTATATTGGACATGAAGCGGATATTTAACAGAGAGAAGCTGAATTAGAAAGTAAACAGTGTGAGGCAGGTCTTTGTTTCTGATGTCTGTCACTCTTCCTCCTCAAGGCTGACTTATGTGTCGGGGTGAGCTACGGGATCCGTTCATTTCTGCCAACTTTCTAGACGCCGTGCCCGCGACATACACTTGTCGGCTACCAGCCACAAAAGAGTGGTTTGTGTCATCATACAGGTTCATGGCGCATCATAAATTATGGTCAAGAATTTTTTGTTTGGTTGGGTTTTGTTTCCAATTACTTGAGATTCTGTTGGGCGCAAAAAGCTGAAAAGACTCCTGGTGAGGGGGGGGGGGGGGGGGGGGGGGGGGGGGGGAGGGGGGAGGAAAGGAACCGAGGCAACTCTCGACATGGCGCAGGTCGCGCGATTTCCTACAACACACGATATTCTCTTCCAGATTCGTCCTGTTGATCTCCACCCCGTGTCCCTGCATTACCCAGTCCAGTCGAGCTACCTGCTGCTGAAGGATACAACAGGGGGAGAGTGCTTTCAACAACAGGGGGGAGAGTGCTTCAACAACAGGGGGAGAGTGCTTTAACAAACTGGAGGGATTCTCGAGACAGCGCGGACCTCCGCTAATGTTGAGCGCATTCTGGATCCGCCCTTTGATCCTGATCCGCTACGGATCCCTACCAAAACTGAATGGGCTACATTCCATCTGTCCATCATGTTTTAGTACCATCGACTGCATAGTTTTCCCGTCATCTTCCAGATAGATGAACCGACAGACGCCAGGTGAAAACATCAATTAAACGAGAACCAAATGAAAACCAGAGTTACATCACACTGAATCACTGCGTGAACTGTGCAGCGATGCTTCCTTCCACGGAAGTCTTAAGACGGGCGAGGGAGTCGGGGGTTCTCTCCACTGTCTTCGGCCTTTATAATCCAATTTGGCAGGCATGTCTCTCTAAAGCAAGTTGACCGGTCCAGCCGCAGATGACCAAGTTTGGGGCGTTCTTCCTGCGGTGCATCTTCGGCCTTTCTTCTTCTCGTGTGACAATTAGGAGTCCAGCGTCTATAAGCCTTGGCTGGCAAGTCTTGATGCAAGGTGTTGTGAACAAACATGTCCCACAGTTCTAGGGTCGCCTGGAAATCGTGGACGTTACCGTCCCTCAGTTTCAGATTCTTTTTCTTTTCTTTCACGTCCCCGGCCGTGCTAGATCTTCAATCCGGCTAGTAAGGCGAAGTCTACAGTCCGCCGCAGAGACCCCACACCGGTCCCCACAGCTTCTCCTGGACCTCAACCAGACTGGGCCACGTCTGGCGTCTGGTTTCACATTCGTTATAGCCCAAACCGACCGTACAGGATCCTTGTTAAGGCTATATCCACATGAAGGAAAAACGACTCTTGTCTTGAATACCAAAGACAGCTAACTACTTGAAATGGAGGACAGCAATGGTTAATGTGACAGGTCAATTATGAACACCGTTTTGGCGGATAAAAGTTGACCGAGTTGTGAGCTTGATTTACGATCCTGAGTCGACAGTAGAGAGCAAAGCAAAAATCATGCAGACACAGACAGCATGTCAAGAAAAAAAGGGGTTAAAACGCCGAATGAGCTAATAGCAATGTAGCATGAACAGCTAGCACTCATTTCACTGGGTAAACTTGATCTAGTCGGTAAAAGAGGAAAAAGAGAGAAAGAAAGAAAAAAAAAAAAAAAAACTGGCATACAACAGATTATATGAGGTGGAAAGGGTGAAGACTTTTTGGGCAAAAATGGCAGATAAGTGAATGAGTCAAGTAAAGAACGCGCGCGGACCCTCCTCCCCCCCGACACACACACACACACACACACACACAACACTCGCGCGCGCGCGGGCACGCGCGCGCGCGCGTCCGCGCTTTTCCAGAAAGACCCATCTAACGGATCATGGATTTAAAAAGGAGCGAGAAAGA
>JADBJO010000332.1:127500-135000 GCA_016801955.1 Conus betulinus | reverse complement strand
AACTAGGGACAAGAGTTGTGGTCCTTGTGAATCACAGCTGCTTTCCCACTTCAAGCCAGCAATCCGCAAAGCAGCACCAGTGATAGCAGTGAACATGCACTTGTTGGAGGAAAACAGCGGTCATTACTGATTTCCCCGTTATCGCCGTTTTCCGCCGCGAGGAAGTACCGTTTTCCTCAGGAAAAAAAAAAAAAACAGGGATAATAATTATTACCCTAAGTAAAACATGGAAAGCAGTTCTGATCCTGAGGGAAAATAGTTATTTGTTGTCTCTCCTGGAAAATAGGGAAAGCAGTTTGTTGTCCTATGGAAAACATGGAAAGAGTTGTGATCCTGACGGCAAACAGTTATTGTCTCATGGAAAATAGGGAAAACAGTTGTTGTCCTAAGGAAGTCATGGAAAGGGTTGTGATCCTAAGGGAAAACAGGAAAAAGTTATTTTATTGTCCCATGTAAAACAGAGGAAAAAGTTACATATTGTTTTTATGGCAACAGTTGAATCCTGGTGGAAAACAGTTATATATTGTCCTATGGAAAACAGGGAAAACAGTTATCTATTGTCCTATGGAAAACAAGGGAAAAAAGTTACATATTGTTTTATGGCAACAGTTGAATCCTGGGGGGGAAAACAGTTATTTATTGTCCTATGGAAAACAGGGAAAACAGTTATCTATTGTCCTATGGAAAACAAGGAAAAAAATTACTTATTGTTTTATGGAAACAGCTGGATCCTGGGGGAAACAGTTATTTCTTGTCCTATGGGAAACAGGAAAAACAGTTATTATTTGACCTATGGAAAACAGGGTAAACAGTTGTGGGACTAGGCAAAAACAGTTGCAGTCATGAGGGAAACTATTCTGAATCTCATGGGTATCAGCCATAACAACTGTTTTCCCTGTTGTTGTTACTTTCCTTCGGAGTACCAGCTGATTTCCCGTGGAAAACAGCTAATGATCGCCGTTAGACGCCACTACGCTCTGATTCGCTTGTGGGATGATTATCAGATTCTGCCCTGTGATCTTTCAGCGGGCGTGGACGCTACGCATGAATGTCACAAGAACTCGCATATGCTACACAAAGAGGGTTCACTCTCCAGCGATAGACAGGTCTGAACTGCATCTCGGGAGATCAGACAGAAAAAAGCACGCTCCGCACTTCACCCATCAATCTCTGTCGGGTTTCAAACACGAGACCCTCAGACTGCCAGTCAAGACACTTTAACCACTCCACCCTCTGTCAGCATATTCTGTACGCACACGTTTAAACTGAAGACCCCTTCTCCGATGCTAGAACAACTTGAAAGAGGTGGGGGGGGGGGGGGGGGGGGGGGGGGGGGGGGGGGGGGGGGGGGGGGGGGTAGGGGGGGGGCGAGGGGATGGGGGGTGATTGGTAGGGGGGGGGGCGGGGATGGCTGGGGGGGGGGGGAGGGAGAGAAATGCAAGAGAAGGAGTGGACAACTTGTAAAAAAAGAATAGGTGACACCCTTGAAGACGCATTGTCGAAGTAAACACACGACTGCTGCATTTCAGCGTTGCTGTCGGAACGGCCACACGTGCGTGTGACACCTCTGCTGCGACAACTTGGCCTCTGGCTGGTCTGGTCAGCGTTATCTAGGTGGCGTGAACATTTGGGGGCTCTGTCCCAGTGAAAACTGTTACCTTATATGCTGACGGGAGAGACAGTGCAGCCACATTTCAGTGCACTGGGGAAGTAATTAGTGGCTTGGAGGTATCCAGTCGGAGGGGACGAGGGAAGGGTGCGATGTGATAAGACGGTTTCATCCTAAAGACAGGCTGATTTAAGGGAAGTCTTGCAATACAGGACTCTCTCTCTCTCTCTCTTTCTCTCTCTCACACACACACACACACACACACACACACACACACACACACACACACACACACACATACACACACATCCTTCTATCTATCTATCTGACTACCTGTATATATGCCTGCCTGTCTATATGTCTGTCTGTTTATACACACACACGTACACACACGCATGCAATCGTGCACACAGAGAGACACAGACAGACAGACAGACAGACAGACACACACACACACACACACACAAACACACACACACACACACACACACACACACACACACACGCACAACTTTCTCTCTTCACCCAACAGGTGAACGCATAAACACCTGTTGCTCCACATAAAATCCTTCTAGCTTAATGAATACAGACACCCCCCCCCCCCCCCCCCCCCCCCATTCATCTCCTTCCACCCCCCACCACCATCATCCACCCCCTACCCTCCTCTGCATCACAACGTCTGAGTCACAAACAATCAGCCCCCTGCTGCTTGTGTGTCGTCTGGCGAAAATCCTGACAACCAGCTAATGACGTCTCTGTGGTGTCGCAAACGGCATACATCCTCATTGATGGCCACAAAACATTTTGATTGCGCACATCTGACGTCATATTCATCATAGATTAATTTACGTCTGATTGGCACGTCTTTTCCTTCATTCGGCATGAAAATCGACAAAACAGAACAAAAAAGAATGCATGAGGTCATAGCAGACTTCCTTGTATTCATTTGCATGAGTTTCCTGTTTGCCACGGAAGACGGTGGCGCCACCACACCTGTCAACAGAACATTCAGTGAGTTCAGAGCCCCCACCCCCACCCCACCCCCACCCCGCACCTTTGTCGGTACGTCACGATATGTCTCACGTTCTGTATGTTCCCCAAGTTCCATATGATCTAGGTTTTTAACCCCCAATCCTTATCTGCTTCCAACCGAAACCCCGCATCTGACCCACAACCCACTTCTAGGTTCGATAAGCCCTACGTTCCTAACTCTAACCTACTTCAAATCTTAACCCTTCTAACGCCAAACATAACCCTCACCCTGTTTCCAAATACCCGTGACTTTGAATGTGGGAGAACATACTGAACCTATGACGTTATCGAAGCTGGGAATTATTGCACCTGGAAGCTGACGGCGATTGTGGGAGTAAGAATACTGATCAATTCACGCACCATTGACAGTACGTTACGGTTCATTACACATGGGGAAAAAAAGGTAATGTCAATATGCAGTCAGAAAAGATGTCCTTTCCGACCTCTCTCCCTTTCTGGTAGCATCTATAGTGGGTACATCGAAGATGCGGTGGATTCTACAAAGAAATAAGCGGAATAAGACACCAGTTTGTTCATCGTTGTTTGTTAGTCGGATTAAACGTCTATATTCATCTATGGTGATATGGTGAACGAGTTGTTTTTCCATCATAGTCCTAAATCAAAGGCGTAACTCTCCAGTGTAATTTTTCACCAATTTGTTGTGTTGTTGTTGTTGTTGTTGTTGTTGTTGTTGATTCAGCTCTATTGTAGTCTATTTTCATTTTACTCTCAAACATTTTAACACACGCTATACACTTGGCATGACTGAACCGCTTTTGCAGTCACCATTATTTCTGTCGCCTTTGAATTTTCGCAGCAAGTTATCGCTCCTGATGGTGGACTTGCCTTTCGGTGCCAACTAATTTTTGCCTCGTAAACCGTCGCATTACAGGGCAACAAATCGGCGCACGCGCTCCTGTGTGTGTGTGTGTGTGTGTGTGTGTGTGTGTGTGTGTGTGTGTGTGTGTGTGTGTGTGTGTGTGTGTGTGTGTGTGTGTGTGAGAGAGAGAGAGAGAGAGAGAGAGAGAGAGAGAGAGAGCGAGAGAGCGAGCGAGCGCGAGCGGGCAGTATGCAGTCACGCAAGACGTCTGTCTAGTCACCAATTGCCAAGCGCATTACCTACGGTGGATATCTACTGGGAATCCAAAAATGGCAAACACCGCTACACCGTAGCGTTCCGAAGCAGAAATGGTGGCTTTGTACTGCTGTAATAGCTACTGTGATTCGAAAGCTGTTAATCCTTGCTAATGATATATGAGCTATCATGTTTTAGAGTAAACGAAATGGACTACACTGAAGTCAGAAACAATGCAAGATTTGGGAGGCTTACACCAGTGATTTTAGGATTTAGTAGTCACACACACACACACACACACACACACACACACACACATATATATATATATATATATATATATATATATATATAAGCAGTCATTAATCCCCATTCACCCTCTCAAGCACATACTGGCAGAATTATCTCTACCACTGCAGATATTATTGCTTATCTCCCCCTATTTCTTCAGTCTAAGACATTAGAGCAAGCTTTGTTTATAACTGAATATTTCTTGCACTCATTGCAACTCCAAGCTGCTCTGTAAGTTGCTGGAATGGTGCTCGGTTACTTATCCTTGGAATTTATTAGTTCATTGTAATTAAGTCCCTTGTGGATTCATTCCAACAACTGGCCCTCAGCACTTGTGTCTTAAGAGGTTATCTTTTATATTTTCTACTTTTCACGGGAAAATGTAGCTCGTTTTGCTCTTTCATGATTTTCTTTTGCTTCATGGGTGGTACCTTTGGTTGGATTTTTGAAAACTCAACAAACATGCTATGGTATTGCACACTAGTCTTTTTCTGGGACAGCACTCTTCTAAAGACCGAAAAGGCAGGGAAGTCAAGTTACCACTTTCCGCGGTCACTAAGGAGAAACAGTCAGGTTTCGAAATGCCGGTTTCTGACCGGGAGTTATATAATAGTAAGCTTCCTCCCCATTGGAGATGGTCTCTCCCTTAGAGACTATAAGTTTGCTGAAGGCTGACTTTGAGAAGCACTTAATATTCCCCATTCACCCTCTCAAGCACATACTGTTTAGTTAGGCAGAATTATCTACCACTGCAGCTATGGATGCTTATCTCTCCCTATTTCTTCAATCTAAGACATAAAAGCAAGCTTTGTCTCTCTCTCTCTCTCTCTCACAGGAGCGCGTGCGCCAATTTGTTTTCATGCGCAATTTGTTTTCATTTTAGTTTTTTTTTTTTTTTTTATTAGCTTAAAACAGGTGATGGAGTGATAGTATAATTCAAATTTGTCGTATTATGTCTACTATCAATGTTCACATCCCTTCAAATGGGGCTTTCGCCTTACTGAATAAAATTCTGTTCTGTTCTCTCTCTCTCTCTCTCTCCCTGCACGTACACACACATATCTCTATACCTATCCATCTATATTGATTGATTAATCGTCATAATGCTTCTTAAATCCGACATGGCAAACTGGGCAAAGGCAAATGAGTCAACTGGTATGCGCCTGGCCGTAACGACCATTTCCTATCGTTTGCCATAAACACGATGGTCCACTGTCCTACATCTGGACAAACGAACATTTTAATCGGTACTCATACAGTGGCATATATTCTTGTTGGTATTTCTTCATCTGAACAGTGAAATACTGGTAACTACTGATAAACGCGAATCCTGTGCGTGCATGCGCGCGTGCCATCTTGTCTGCCAGCGCGTGCGTGTTTGTGTGTGCGCGCGCCAGTAGGCGTCTGTGTAGGCAAGCGCACGTGGGCGAACGAGAGAGAGAGAGAGAGAGAGAGAGCAACCATTAAACACTCGTTTCAGATAATTCATCTTTACAGACAGAATAATTACATAAGTTCCACATCTGTGCGCGCGTGTGTGTGTGCTTCCACTTTTGATTGTGTATGCATGTGCGCGCGAGGGCATGCGCGCACGCGTGCGTGCGTGTATGGGTAAATCCATTGTCAGAAAAGGACCCAAATGACACTCACCTCTTACACAAAAAGGACCCGCCTTTAAAACCACAGTGAGGTAAATGTGCACCACATAATCATTCAGGGGCAAGGAAATCGTCTTGAGAAGAAACAGTTTCTCGTCCTTTTACACCCCTCTGCCCTCTCATTGTGATGGCGAAAAAACTGAAGGCTCTCACCGTACCATACCTCTTTCTCCACGAAAAAAAGTCCAGCAGAAACCGCAGCAAACACCCTCTGAATTGATCTGGCAAGCCAAAACAGCGCGGGGTCTCTCTTACGCGTGCTGAAGTACTTTTTGGATTGCGCCCTGGTGAATAAAAACCTCATTTCTAACCCCCAGCGATGTGCCTTCAGCTATAAGATTTGTCTTGGCCATTTGACGTTCCCTGCATATCGATCATCGTATTCTTAACACTGCCTCCCGTTTACTGTTTTGAAATGGCCCGATTCGAAGGAATTATGTTCAATTACCTCATCTGGTTGCAGCCACCGATTCCGTGTTATGTCTGAACTATCCCCTTTGAATGGCATTCGACAAGGGGAGACCACGGCTCCTATTCTCTTCTCGTCAGTTCTGGATGTGGCATTTTCCTTTTGACCTTATGTCATGAAAAGTTCGAGGTTCAGGCTTTCTGGCAGGGACAATAATTATGTTCTTTTTTTGAACGAAAGGAGGGAGTAGAGAAGGGAATGAACTGGAAAATGAGTAACAAAGCGAGGACGAGAACGTTACATCTCTCTCTCTCTCTCTCTCTCTCTCTCTCTCTCTCTCTCTCTTCCCTCCCCTCAACGCCCCCCCCCCCCCCCAACACACATGAATACATTTGCGTGCGCCCACGCATACATACATACACACACACACACAGAGCCATACACACACACACACACACACACACACACACACACACACACACACACACACACACACACACCACCGAGAGGCAGTTTGCATTGAATTTCAATGAAAACACAATCTGTCTGTCCCATCACCCTCCCACATCCACCTTTTCCATCTTCTTCTTCTTCTTCTTCTTCTTCTTCTCTCAAGCTTTGAAGGGTCACATAAGAAAATCATACTTTGACAATATACATCTTCCCCTCCAATGTCTCCGTCTTCCTCTTCGCGTCTGTGTGAAAGAAAATAGTACTTTTGACAATATACATCTTCCCCTCCAATGTCTCCGTCTTCCTCTTCGCGTCTGTGTGAAAGAAAATAGTACTTTTGACAATATACATCTTCCCCTCCAATGTCTCCGTCTTCCTCTTCGCGTCTGTGTGGAAGAAAATAGTACTTTTGACAATATACATCTTCCCCTCCAATGTCTCCGTCTTTCTCTTCGCGTCTGTGTGAAAGAAAATAGTACTTTTGACAATATACATCTTCCCCCTCCAATGTCTCCGTCTTTCTCTTCGCATATGTGTGAGACAAAATAATACTTTTGACAATATGCTTCTGCCCCTCCTATGTCTCCATCTGTCGCTTCGCATCTTATCAGAGAATATTTTAACAAAAAGCAAAATCATCTGCGCCTGAGAGATTCACACATTTCCCACATCCTCCATCCTTCAAACCCCCACTTTGTTAATGAAGTAAAAATCTGATCGAAAGATGACGGCGAATCTTCAAAAAGTTGCCTGTTATATCCGTTAGACATAGGACATTTTCTGTTTTCTTTCCTTGGCGTACATAGGTAACTTATGCTAACTGAATGTTAACAATCATCAGCGTCCGCAAGCACGCATTCACGGCATGCAGGCGCGCACGTACACACAAACATACACAACGGCAGACATCGTTGGTGAGGGAGACCGACAGCCAGAGAGACAAAAAGACAGACAAAGAGGGAGGATGGACGAG
>JADBJO010000332.1:110000-122500 GCA_016801955.1 Conus betulinus | reverse complement strand
AGCTCGCGCTTTCCCCTCAATGTGTTTACGTTCAAGTACATCGCCCTGTCCGGGTCGACAAGTGCGTCTTTCGCCAGAGGCAGACTCGGCGTAAGTCTTTGGATTCACCCAAGGGACACCACAGACCACCTAAAGATCTTCCACTGGACGGGAGTTTAAATCTCTCTCTCTCTCTCTGTATGCGCGCACGCGCGTGCGTGGTGGTAGCAGCAGTAGTAGTAGCAGCACTTTCATTTTACGTCTTTTCACAGAATTATGAGATATTAGGTGTGTGTGTGTGTGTGTGTAAAGTCACTTAAGAAATCTTAGACATTCACCCTTTCTCTAATCTATATTGCATTACATCATAACTTAATCGTCACACCAGTAAGGAGTTTCACAGACACGGCACACTCTCTTGTACTAGCGGAGATGGATGTAAAAGGCGAGGGAAGTAAAAAAAAAAAATGGGCGCAAGACAAATTCAGCTTAACTATGTGACTACTACTTCAAGGTCTTCTCGTCGTTGAGGGGGTAAGCTTTTGATGGTTTAATGCGCGTATCAGCAACTGTTGTTACTTTTCATACACCAGGCATAGGACTTTACAACTGCCGCCCATTTTATTTTCACGTAAGCGAGAGACACCAAGATAATCCAGCTAACTCTTGCCTGTTTCCAGCCCTGCAAACTGCGAGGGTGTGCAATCAATTGCTGACACTCGCCACGCAAGCGAAAAGTCCCGCCACTCGCTTCTAAAAAAATCGCGTCTCTGTCCGGGAAGAGCGCCGCGCGTTATTTCACAGCATCGCCCATATCCCCTCCCTCCCCACCCCGTGCCCCCGCCCACCCCCTTCTTCTTTTCTTTTGTTATTTTCTTAAAAGAAACCTTTTGAATCTTTATCAATGCAGTTTTTTTTTTAGTAATAAAGCCAGGGACAACTCTCTTGATTTGTTTGTTTTTGTCATGGGTTCTTTAAACCTGCGCTAAGTGCAAGATGCAAACGGTGTCTCGGGTGATCGTCTGATCGGACAGACTCCACAATGGTGGGTTGACGCCATAACTCAAAAGAATTTCAGATTTTCAAACTCCAGATAGCAGGTTCGATTCTTTGATGCCGTCTGCTGACCTCAGTCGGTGCGGCGGATTCAGCTAAAAAAAAAAAAAAAAAAAAAAAAAAATCCACTGATCCCGTGTTTGTAGATCCTTACAGATCTCTACGTACTTCAGTCATGTTCGTGATGTCCCTGTCTGTCGCCCTCCACCCCCCTCCCCCACTCCCCCCCCCCCCCCCCCCCCCCCCCCATTCCATCCCCATCCCAACTCCTCTCATCTCTCTCCCAGGAAGAACATTT
Organism: Conus betulinus; assembly: GCA_016801955.1. Classification (NCBI taxonomy): domain Eukaryota; kingdom Metazoa; phylum Mollusca; class Gastropoda; order Neogastropoda; family Conidae; genus Conus; species Conus betulinus. The sequence continues at coordinate 121,167 of JADBJO010000332.1, read as the reverse complement.
CATGGTCTGTTTATGTATTTGAAAACTGTTGTGTTATTATCAGACCCTCTTTCATTTCATTTGAGGATACGTCATAGCGTGCGGACTTGTCCATAAGGCTACACCTCAACCCCTAAGCTTTGAGAAGACTATGCTCAGGTATCACAGCTAAACGGAAGAAAAGGAAGAAAACAATAAAGACTGGGGCTAGGCATGGGGGTGGGGGTGGGGGGTGGGGGAAGGAGGCACATGCACCTACTTCAGCAGATGGCTGACCTACACATTAACCCAGCGCGGCGGTCCCAGTGTTATGAGTGGCAACTACTGTGCCGGAAAACGAATGAATTAACAAATGAAAAACAAACACAACGCTTTTCGACCTTTTTGGTCTTCTCCAGAGAAGACAGAGCGAAACGCGTCGTGCTTGTTTTGCCATTCGTTTGGTCTTTGCTCTTGTTCCAGTTTCCGCCTGCATTCACCTCGCTCCAACCCCCCTGCAGTGTCATGGCCATATTGGAAACAATTACATTCTTGTACATTGCCCTTACGCTCGTGTAAAATCATAGTGATTGAAGGATTGTCTATTTTGTCCTGGAAAAAATCACGTTGTCACAATTTCGGCGCCACTTGCCATAACATCTTTCGCTTTCCTATCAGCGCAACATTAGTAGCTGAGTTCACAAGAAGGACAAGGCTGTGGAACTTCACTGTGCATTACTATCCGAGTGTACTACCGAAACTCTGTTTTTTTCCTCCTTTTTTTTTTTTTCTCCCCCTCAAATGTCAAGACCTTGAATTTTGAAACTGAAGTTCTTCCCAGGCCAGCGCCGACTCACTCCAACGTTGCACTCACCGCGTCTTTCATGAGTTGGATTGAAGGACAGGAAAAGTTTCTTTTTTTTTTTTTTTTTTTGTTTTGTTTTTTTTGTTTTTTTGTTTCAACATTCCACCCCATACCTAACAACCGTAGTATATCAAAGTATTTGCCCAACTGAGAAGGGAGAATTGGGCGGGGGGGGGGGGGGGGGGGGGGGAACGTTAAGAAGTACAGGGGAAAGGTAAAAAGGTGGTAGCGGAGGTGAGAGAGGAAGAGAGACGATAGAGAAAGGACACAGGGGTGGGGGTGGGGGTGGGGAGAGGGGGCAGGGGGAGCGGGACTGCAGGGGTAAAACAGGAGGAGGAGGGGGAGGGGGAGGATGGAGAGTGAGGGAGTGAAGGAGGGGGGGGGGGGGGGGGGGAGAAGAGCAAATCAAAACAGCCTGGCAGCCAAATATCCGCCTGCCAAGGTCTCACCACACCGCCAGGAGGGGGATGGAGGCCAGCCCTGGGGGGTGGGGGGGGGGGGGGGGGCTCGCCTCTTGTTTGCTCCCTACTCGGCTCTCCGATAGCGCGACCGGCGGCAGGCGGGGAGTTGGATCAATAGTCGGCGACGTTTAGGGAGCAATAAGAAGGAGATAAATCAACCGCTGGCGGCAGCCGAGAGGCCCTTCTCCTTTCCGGTGGAGCCTTTTCGGGCAGCCGAGGGCAGGACAATATCGCTAGGGGCCAGTTGTTGGCCGCCTCCTGGTCGGCCCACTTCAGTAGCTTGGACAGATACGTTTGCTCTCCCGCGATAGGCCATCACGTACGTGAGCGCGCGCACGCGCGGGAATACACGCACTCACTCACAGACACGCACGCAAGCATGTATACACACACACACACACACCCCACACACCCCCCGCACGTACGCATACACGCTCACACACACACACGCACACGCTTGCATGAACGCACGCACGCGCGCGCGCGCGCACACACACACACACACACACACACACACACACACACACACACACCACACACACATGTACACACACAACACACACACAACACACACACATGCACACACACACACACACACACACACACACACACACACACACACACACACACACAAGTGCACAAACATACAAATGCACAAGCAGAGACATACACCAGCTCGCGCGCACGCATGCATACACTATGTCAACACCTATATCTTTCAGTGTGTGTGGATACTGTTTTCGTCTGCTGGTAATGTACAACAAGCTGGACATCGGAAAGTTCACTGTTACGCAACAAGAAGAGAGAGAGAGAGAGAGAGAGAGAGAGAGAGAGAGAGAGAGAGAGAGAGAGAGAGAGAGAGAAGAAGAAGAAGAAATTCAACAGGGTGAAGCAATTAAAGTACATTCAAGCAGCGAGTGACGCAAGCTCATTGAATGGGATTCCAACTCATTGCAGCTGTGTAGATAAAGTAGGGAACCCATGCCCGGTGAGCCTGCTTCCAGCTCACTATATACAGGGTTACAGTACAAGTGCACAATGACACAGGCCTGTAAATTTGATTCCAGGACTGCCAGAGTATAATACATGTATGCCCACTGAATCTGATTCAGTCACAATAAGCAAGGGATTACTGTACATTAACACGCTGACCCATGTCCTCGGATGCCAGGACAGCCAAATTTTTCACACAAGTATGTCCGCTGAATCCAGTTCCAGCACACTACATGAGATTATAATACCCCTAAATGCTTCTTGTGACACATGCCCAGGATAGTCAGGTTGTAATAATGCAAACAGTGGCACATGTTCAGTGAGTCTGATACCAGAAATAGTGCTTTAAGATTAGAAGACACGCATTACATATACTGACATATGCCCTGTTGATTCCAGCACAGTCCAGCAATATCATCATACATGTATAAGTGACACATGTCATTTGAATTTGATTCCAGCACAGTCCAGCAATATCATTATACATGTATAAGTGACACATGTCATTTAAATTTGATTTCAGCACTGTCCACCAAGATCGTAAAACATGTACACAGTGAAATCTATCTTGAGAATCTTATGACATCACAGTGTGGCAAGATCATGATACATGTATATTGTGACATAAACATTCTAAATACTATTCCAAACAGTGCGTCATGATGATCATACATGCACTGGTGGCACGTGCCCTATGAATCTAATTCCAGGAGAGTGCAGTAAAATCATAATACATCCCAAATGTAACACATGCCTATTGCGTCTGATTCCAGTACTGAGCACAAACTGAGTACATTCCAACTGTGACACGTGCCCCTTGAATCTGATTCTAGCACCTGCAACAATACGACAGCACATGAATGATGGGGACACACGCCCAAAGATTGTGATTTCAGCACAATTATGTATATAGTAACATTGGAGCTGTGGGTCTAACTACATTCCACAGGAGGTCGATGTAATACACACGTACAGTTTCAGTTTCAGTTTCATCAAGGAGGCGTCACTGAGTGTGGACTAGTCCATATACGCTACACCACATCCGCTAAGTTTTGAGACCACACTACGCGTGATTTTAAAATGATGGATAAATGAATTAACTAAGATGACAGAACTCAAGAAAAGGGTCTGGTGGCTACGACTCAGCGGATGTCTGACCTATGCATTAGCCCAACGCGTTGGTCAGACCTTGAGTGCCTACCTACCATTGTTGTGTGTGTGTGTGTGTGTGTGTGTGTGTGTGTGTGTGTGTACACGTGTGTGTATGGTGTGTGTGGGCATGGACCCATGTGTGTGTGAACAGACACACAAATTATGCAGGTCAGACCCTAGTATCATTCAGTTGTACAAAGTGGACGTATTTACTGAAACAGGGTCTTTGAGTGTGACTCCACTAACAGCTGCACAAACAGCTTTATCATGGCCTGCATGTAAACCACGTCACAGGCCCTACACGTCTGTTTCAGTGCAATACAGCAAAACATAATACATGTCTTCGATAATAAAGAGCTTTGGAGACTGACATCAAACTGATGGAGCAAAAGTCTACGTCCGTACATAAGCATGTTATAGTGAGTCACACAAACTGTATGGGTTTGAATTCTGCGCCATTTTGAAGGACGGTGCTTAGTAACACAGGGTCCTTTGATCTAACTCTCTCTCTCATGAATGATGAAGATAATACAATGCAACGCAACCCCCCCTCCCTTCCCTACCCCCATTCTGTAACTCACCCCCACCTCCTCTATAAAAAGATATAGACGTCAAATATCACATTTGACTCGTTTTTATTTACACTCCCTAACTATATGTCCATTCATCTATATTAAGAAAATATGCAACATTTCAGTCGCCTGTTGCAGAAATATCTATTTCAATGATGAGAGAGAGAGAGAGAGAGAGAGAGAAAAGAACGTTGTACGGGCGACGCGGAACAGACGCCTTGTCTACGTGTGCGGCCTCCTTTAGCTTTGGACGAGAGATAATAACGGCTCCACGGCGCGAGCTGGCTCCTCCCCCCCCCCCCCCCCCCCCCCCCCCCCACCCACACACACACACACACCCCTCACAGTTTGAAAGCGCAGGAAGGAAAGTCTATAGACCGAACGTGACAGCTAGCCCAAAGCACAGGGGGGCGGGGGAGGGAAGGACGGGGCAGGAAAGGGGGTAGTGGTGTGTGTGTGTGTGTGTGTGTGTGTGTGTGTGTGTGTAGTTTAGTGGTGTGTGTGTGTGTGTGTGTGTGTGTGTGTGTGTGTGTGTGTGACAGAAATGGAGACCATTTCTGTGGTGTGTGTGTGTGTGTGTGTGTGTGTGTGTGTGTGTAGAGAGAGAGAGAGAGAGAGAGAGAGTCTGCGTGTGTGTGTGTGTGTGTGTGTGTGTGTGTGAGTGAGAGAGAGTGTGTGTGTGTGTGTGTGTCTGTGTGTGTGTGTGTGTGTGTGTGTGTGTGTGTGTGTGTGTGTGTGTGTGTGTGTGTGTGTGTGTGTGTGTGTGTGTGTAGTGGTGAGATAAATGACAGCTCCTTGCCTGACACCGCCTGCCCCCTCTGGTCCCTTTACCACCGTCCTGCCTGCAGGTGGCTGTTACACGGGCCCCTGGTCAAGGAGGTCATTAATCGTCATCCCTTGTCCTCCTCATCCGCCGCCTCTCACTTGCCCCCCCTACCCCCCCCCTCCCCCACTCCACTTCGACCCTCCCACAACCTCAGCCCCAACACACACGCGTTCCTTCTGACGGTCTGTTTCCTTTTCGTTGTGCGTGCGTGCGTGCGTGCGCGAGTGTGTGTGTGTGTGTGTGTGTGTGTGTGTGTGTGTGTGTGTGCCTGTGATGTGTGCCTCTCTCTCTCTCTCTCTCTCTCTCTCTCTCTCTCTCTCTCTCTCTCTCACATACATTCCCCCTCATTCTCTCTCTCTCTCTCTCTTTCCTCTATCCCACGCACATACATATTCTCTCTCTCTCTCTCTCTCTCTCTCTCTTTTTTCTCGCTCTCTCCGAGTAGCTAACTGGGTGAGGAAATGAATGGATAAATGAGTGGGCACCATGGAGAGAAGGAGAAATAGAGAGACTAGATGGAAATGGTGGGGAGGAGTAAGGGAGAAGAAATGGAAGAAAACAAAAATAGAGGAAGAGGTGAAGAAAAGAGCGGAGAGAAGGAGGGGAAGGAACGAAGCACACACACACACACACACACACACACACACACACACACACACACACACACACACACACATACACACACGCACACAAAGACACACTGTACACACACACACACACACACATACACACACACAAATGCACACACAGACACAGACACACAGACGCACACACATACACACACAGACACACACGCACACACACAGACACACATACACACACGCACACACAGACACACACACATGCACACACACACAGACAGACACACACACACACACACACACACACACACACACACACACACACACCGTAATGTACAGCGTGTTTGTGCCTATGTACTCATGAATTTATGTATGGATGAGAGGGTGTACCTGACCTACGTGTAAATGTTCGGTTTGCCTGCGCACATGTGCTAATATACATATATGCAAAAAATATATGTTTGAATGTATTCGTTGGCGAACATACGTGCATGTTGTCAAGCGCACACACGTGTGCACGCGTGTGGGTATGTTACAGTAGCGAGAGAGAGAGAGAGCGAGAGAGAGAGAGAGAGACAGAGAGAGACAGAGAGAGAGAGAGAGAGAGAGAGAGAGAGAGAGAGAGAGAGAGAGTTTCTCTACTCCTTCCTTCTTTGTTCCTCCATTCCCGACCCTTTCCCTCCCCTCCCTCTCTTTTTGTCCTTCCCCTCTTCCCCTTTCCCGTCACCCTGCCTTCGCTAAAAAAAAAGTAAGTGTACTTTGTTCTTTTCTTCTTTCTCAGACCCGTACCTAAAAAAAAAACAACCCACAAACGCTATTTGGAGACATTTATGTATGTACCTACGCTGCACGACGCTTGCTCAGAAGAAAGACACGGAAGAAGTTGAGGAATGCAATGGAAGCGAAGAGATTGGTTGGTACCCAGGGCGCGAGTGTTGTCGATGGCCTATGCTCACCCTTGAGCTACGGGCCTAAGTAAAGGAAAGCACGCCACCTGCGCGCTTACCTGACTGTTCGGCAGAGACGTAGCGCGCAATGCACTTCAGCGTCACGTATAACCAACAGGTCAGTTTACAGTTTACCAAGCACCCATCAACAAAGCTGCAGAGGCGCCCGCCTGTCTTGGGGAGAGGGGGAGCGGCGAGGACTAGGGGGATAGGAAGGGAGTGGGAAGCGGAGGTTTGAAAAGATGTTGGGGAGGGTGGAGGGAGGGAGGGACGGGGGGGGGACGGTACAGGGGTGATGATAGAGAGGGAATGGATGGAGAAGGGAATGGATTGGGCGCGAGACTTGCATCACTTTTGCACCAAACAGTTTGCTTTTTGTCGGCGGAGTTTGACAATTAATCAACCTAGCGACAACAGTTTGATTTGTCAATGTTTACTTATCAGTTAGCAGCAACATTTTGGTTCTAGGAGCCGTTTGGGGTGATAGGTGGGAGGGAGGGGGGTGCACAGGTGCAAGTGCGGATCACATATTCGTTTCGCGAAAACAGCTGGGCTTTACTAGTGTTTGATAAATCCAACAGTTGCAGTTTGTCGGTGTATGGCAATTTAAACAAGAACATGGCTTTAAAAGCGGTAAATAATTGAAACCACATCAGCCGTGCGTTGTCAGGGTTTGACAGTTTAAAAAAAATTACAGTAATGTTTGTTAGTGTTTGATGAAAAATTAAATAACACTTTCGTTTAGTAATGTTTGATCATCTAAACAGCAATGGCTGGGCTTATCAGTGTTTTGTAATTAACAACAGCTTTGCTTTGTCAGTGTGATTAATAATTTAACCATTACTTTAGTATTGTAGGAATTTGACAACGACAGTTTTGTCTTTACCAGTGTTCAGTGATTTAACCAAGGCTACTTGGGCTTTGCCACTTTTTCATCGTTATTCGACAACAGCAGCAGCGTTTTTTTTGTCTTTCTTTTTATATATTTTTTTTTTTTAGAAATAATTTTTCATAACTAAACCACAGTGTGATGTTGTCCGTCATTAACATTTATCAATAACAGCCTGGCTTTGTCAGATTATGAGAATTTAATAATGACATGTTGGTTTGTCGATATTTGATAAATAACAAACAGTCAGGGTCTGTCAGTGTTTGATGATCTGGTAACAACTCTCTGGGTTTGTACGATAAGCGACGACAGTTTAGCATTGTCTTTTTTAATTTCTTTTTATTTTGCCATTCCATCTTCTGTGCCACCCACGCTGCTCATTCCGACTCCTCGTCCACAGCCACAACCAGGCCTAACTTGCCACAGCTCCGGTACCGGCAATCCACAGGGAGCAGTCAATGTCAAGCCATCATGAGGCAACTACCAGAGGAGACACTGTGCTGCTGCCGAGTCACCTCGGTAATGTTCAGTGGTGCCTGCTCTGATCCAACATATGCAGCAAGCCCCCTGAGCCCCCTACTCACGACAGTAATTGCTAAGTCGCGATACCGATGACCCGAGACAGAATCAAACCAAGCCATAGACGTGGAGAGACAATCGAAAACTGAGGTCACCGTGAGAGCATGGCGTGAAGGACCACAGAATTTGAGACTTTTTATGCTACTGATGATGAGAGGATGAGGATGATGAAGTTGACGCTGCGGATTTCCATTCAGGTCTAAGACCGCATGACAGGGCTGTGCTCCACGCTTATTTTCATAGTAGGCCTATGTCTCAGCGTCAACCAGGCCCGAGAGATACAAACATCTGCTGTGTCGGTTAGGAAGTTTGAGCAACACTCTCAGAGACGCATCCATTTAGTGGATGAAACTCAACTGTGTGGTCTCAGTTGAGCTCATAGCAAACTCAACTCTAGGTAGTAGTCGGTCAGGCAGAAAAATCCCACGAATAAATGGTTCTGATGAGAATCCAACCTACGACTACCAGCCGGGAGTCCGCGACGCTGACCACTTTGCCATGGCGGCTGGTCAGTCTAGCGTTGTCTGTGTTGTTTGGTACAGGCTGACCCTATGATCGACTACATTGGTAATGTGCAATGCAGTGCAACGGGAAAACTGTTCTCAACTGTGTTAAGTTCCATCCAGATGGGTTTTTTTTTTTCTCCTTTTTTCCCATTTTTTTTTCTGTGTAAAACATAAAGGTTAATAAATTTTTTTAAACAACATCATCATCAACAACAACAACAACAACAACAACAACAACAACAGCAACAACGATCTCAATCATCCTGAACAGAAACATAGTCCTCTGCCATTACAAAGCAGAAACAAGCAGCAAGCAGAAAGAGCAAGTAGACGCACGTCGAGTGCATAAGCAAAAACGACAATCTTCTCACAGTGACGAAGGTCTGGGATCAATCTGACATACAATTTTCATAGAATTCAACGGAGAATCTAGTCAAAATACATCTAGCTTAAAACCATTTCGGATAAGGCAGTGACAGCCAGTGAGACGGAAAGACTGGTTTGTTCCGTATTCAACCCCAGGAGGGATGATGCAGAACAGTGTGAAGTTTAACATGGACAAATGTCACCTTTATGATTACCGCGCTGATATCCCAGCTTACCTTTAACCTTTTTGCACAATGTGTGTCTGCACATGGCCAATGGGGCATCATACCTTTATTGCAAATGGAAGATTAATAATTGATTAAAAAAAAAAAAAAAAACACAGTTCTTTAAACGACATTTTCTGACTTATCTAAACGTCTCCTTTTATTACTGACTCGTAAACTTTTTTCTCTCCAAATCTGTTGATATAAATGTCATATCAAACTTGTCTTCCAGGCCAACGAATCTATGTGTTCGAATCATCCCAGTTGCTCTGAAGTTGCCACCTTTCAATACGATATTTTTGTAGTATGGTGTGTTTGTGTCTCGTCTATATTGCAATGCCCCCACCCCCACCCCCTAAACATTTTACAAGTTTAAACTGCCTCTTTTTTTCTAGATGAGACCACGTCACCCCAGTTCAACATCACCTAGGCTACATGTCAATACCCTAGCCAAAAGGTAACTAAGTACCTATAGACCTTATGCTCAATATGATTGATGATGGATCCCATGATTGAAACATCCAGGTCATAGCAACCTACATTGTGTATGCGGTTCACAAGCCATTTCAGTCGACCCACGGTGAGACCTACAGAGGCAAGAGAGCACAAGATGAACTTGATCACACAAGGACAAGAGATCATGAGACCAATGTAGCCACCCTGGAGCTGTAGAACGTTCAAGCATCACTATGCTCCTGTATTTTCCCCATGAGCCACATCACCTGTGATCAAGAGAGAGAGAGAGAGAGAGAGAGAGAGAGAGAGAGAGAGAGAGAGAGAGAGAGCGGAGAGGAAGTCAGCGGCGCAGGCGCAGTGTGTGAAAAATGAAGATCCCACACAATCTCCTGCCTGCATAGTGTTCGCCTCACGTGCAATCTTCTACTGGCACCGGTGGCCTTGACGCCTGAAGGCAGTGGCGGCGGGGGGGGGGGGGGGGGGGGGGGGGATATCGCCCCTCCCCTCCCCTCCAACTCTCTTCCCTGCCGCCTTGTTGCTGCTGCTGCCACATCAGTGGCCCCCTGTTCCCCATCCCCTGTCCCCCTCTGTGATGTTTGGAGCCATTACACGGAAGATTTCAACCCAGCAGCTTGCATTGGGGGTGGGGGGGAGGCTCATTTTGGGCCTTTTATTTCATTTCATTTTCATTCTATTCCATGTCTTAATCTGCTTTCCTTTCAAGCGAAAGGACAGGAAACGTTGGGTGAAGGACGAACAGACCTTAGGTAAGCAACTGGACCTGGTCATGAATCGATATGTGTGTGTGTGTGTGTGTGTGTGTGTGTGTGTGTGTGTGTGTGTGTGTGTGTGTGTGTGTGTGTGAGAGAGAGAGAGAGAGAGAGAGAGAGAGAGAGAGAGAGAGAGAGAGTGTACGTGTGTGTGTATTCACATGCATGCATATATATACAGTGAATATGAAAAGGAGAGATGAACAGACAGACATACAGACAGACATACAGACAGACAAACAAAACAGACTAGTCAGGCAAACAGACAATAGGCCCTACAAGGTGCATGCACCAACTCCATGGAGCAGGTAGAGAGCTGTGTTATTTTAGTTTAAAATCTCATCTTAGTCAAATGCGTTGTAGGAATGTAATTTTATACAGTATTATTTTTTTTTCTATTCTACAGTCACCTTGAAATCCAAATTCTTTTATATGAATGTATGTCATATGTGACAAAATGGGTGACGTGACAAAATCATTGTTTATTTGCTGTGAATGTGTGTGTGACCACAAACTAATTTCTCGAATTGAGATAATAAAGTTGACTTGACTTGACTTAGAACATGGAATGATGTGCAGAGTGTTCATTGACCCACAAGGAAAACAAAACAAAACAAAAAAGCCCGCGAAAATAAAACATGAAAGCCATGCTCTACCAGCTGGTCTGGGAAAGAAAGCCACCTGCCTGTGGGACTGTTTTCAGAGGCACAGTTTGACGAGCGATGTGTTTTACCCCTCTACCACTGCTGCCAGGTAATTTACAGGCACACCTCATCCAGGTTCCAGAGGTTCTACTGCTATGTGGAAAAGGAAGGGGGAGTGGAGGTAGAGAGAGAGAGAGAGAGAGAGAGAGAGAGAGAGAGAGAGAGAGAGAGAGAGAGAAGATTGGCGTGGAAGAGGGGGGTGAGCAGAAAAGAAACGAGAGTGAGACAGACAGACAGAGAGAAAGACAGAGCTCGAGAGAGAGAGCTCGAGAGAGAGAGAGAGCTCGAGAGAGAGAGAGAGAGAGAGAGAGAGAGAGA
>JADBJO010000332.1:97500-100000 GCA_016801955.1 Conus betulinus | reverse complement strand
TAATAGGAAGATTAAGGCTATTGAGATTTTCCCCTGCTTCAGAGGTTTGATATCAAGATTCAGGTTTGACATTAAAAAGTATTACTGTAACTCAGTTTTGGTGACACAGACGCTGACAGATCAGACGGTGTAGGAGCTGTAGTGGTGGGAGGTGGAAGGAAAGGGGGGGGGGGGGGGGGGGGGGCGGGTGATTATTGTTCTCTTACCTAACAAACGAACATAGATTCCTGTTCGGACGTTTTTAACCAAGGGTCCCTAATTCCATTATCCCTCTTCCCCGCCTCCTCTCTCAAGTGTCTCACCCATCCTCCCCCCCCCCCCCCCCCCCCCCCCCCCCCCCCCCCCCCCCTAGTCAGCCTGCACTAAGGTAATGAATCGAAATAAACCAAGCACGGACGATGACTCAGGATCTTCCAACATTGGAACAAACATCACATTTCTAATCATCCATTATTAGCAGCATGATTTGTGATCAACGCGCGCGCGCGCACACACACACACACACACACCACACACACACACACATACGCACATATATGCGCGAGAGAGAGCGCGCGCGCGCGCACACACACACACACACACAGAGAGAGAGAGAGAGAGAGAGAGAGAGAGAGAGAGGAGAGAGAGAGAGAGAGAGAGAGAGAGAGAGAGAGAGAGAGAGAAACTCCAATACTATTTTCTCGCAGCACTTTTGACCTCCCCATTCCACCCCCAACCCACCTATCCCCTCTAAGCATTGCGTTGGCCTCAAGTGCAGTGATTCACTAGCACCCTGGCCTTGATGTCTGAAGGCGGCGACGGCGGTGGAGATTTCGGACCTTCATCTCGCTTCTCTTCTATTCTGTCTTTATCCTAGATTAGTTCTTCACTGCTACGCTCAGGCCGTCATACAACCCACCCATATCCCCTTCCTCCCACCTCCATCCCAACCCCTACCCCCTCCACCCCTGGTTCGTTCGAAACCTCCTGTAAGCGGCTTCCGATCCGGCACCCCGCTGTGGGGCTGAGTAGCTTTTCCTTTCGGTCTCTCTCCCTCTCTTCTTTCTTTTCTTCTTCTTCCTTTTTATTCTAAACTGTTTTCGTTTATAGAAAAGTTACGGTGATTGGAGGTTGCAGCAATGGGGCTGGAGTGGTAGTGGTGTGAACAGGGGGGCGGGGGAGGGGGAGGAGATGATGTAGGCCTATCTCTCTGCTTATTATCTAAGGACAGAATGTGTTATTGCTGCCGAAGACCCTGCAGTGGAAAAGGCATGCCACCACGATGGTTTGTGGCGAGTTGTTTTTCTTTTAGAGTTAGGTCCCTTTCTCTGGGGCTGGAAAGCCAGCTGCTTCGAAGAATGTTTTGCTCTTTCTTTTTTCAGTAAAATGGAACCGTTAAGGTCTGACCTAGATTGTCAATTATGAGAATTTGTCTGTACAGCCTTATCGATTCATATCAAACTATGATGATGATGATGATGATGATGATGATGATGATCGTAGAAGGAAACGTCTATGGGGCGTTTTCATAGAGCACTACATTGCGTTACAATCCCATTATCATGACACAAATAGAAGCATCTTATGAAATAAAACATGGGCACACTTGCAGATTGTTTTCAACGTTGCCATCACACACACACACACACACACACACACACACACACACACACACACACACACACACACACACACACACAATACACACACACACACACGGGCACGCACGCAATCACACACAACACACACAGTGTCACACACATACAGAGAGAGAGAGAGAGAGAGAGAGAGAGAGCAGGAGAGAGAGAGAGAGGAGAGGGAGAGAGAGAGAGAGAGAGAGAAAAGATCCCACTAGCCATCTACTATATCACGGTAATCAGAGAGCCCGACTGACCAAACAACCACTGGTCAACCAATCAATCAACCAGTCAGCCAGCCAGGAAGTGTCTGATCTCAATCACGAATTACAACAAAACATCATTATCTTCCTCGAGGATAATCGTATACAGTAAACAGGAGGATTTAGTCTAATCTGCAGCACGACGACAAAGTATGCAAAACTACTTCGATCTAACTGTACATAAAACTAAAGAAATGTTTATGGACTTCACAAAAAAAAAACACACACTTGAAAGATAACGATCGCTGTGTTCTCTCTATACACTTTTTCATCACTATTGTCGGATCTCAAGAGACTTGGAGATGTTTTTCACATTGCTCTTTTTTCAGCCCAGCGCTGAGGACTGTAACCCAAATTTTGGCTCACACATGCAATCAAACAAATGCAAACGTTGATGTGTATCGTTCACTGTAAGTCTTGAAAAAAATGAAAAAAAAAAAAAACAGGGTGGAAAAGAACAGTCTTGGTTCCCACTAAGACATTTCAGCCAAAAAATCTTGTATTCTGTTTACCCAAAAGTACGTTCAACAAAGAGACAATAGCAGTCAGCTCTGCATTGATGTTGGGTCGGAATCTTTAGCATCATTATTTTCCTGATTTTCTCTCATTAGCTGCACATGT
>JADBJO010000332.1:90000-92500 GCA_016801955.1 Conus betulinus | reverse complement strand
TATGAACTGGCCGAGAGTGCAGACTTCGGTTGCAAGGACACCGCCATTAGGGATCGACTGGTGGTAGGTCTCTGTGACAGGGACCTCTCAGAAACACTTCAGCTTCAACCAAACCTGACTCTCAAAGATGCTATCCAGACAGCAAGGCAGCATGAACTTGTCAAGCAGCAGATGAAGGAACAACGTGACATGAGCGCCAGCCTTGATGCAGTGCACTCCAGTAGTTTTCGAGGTGCACATCGGGGACTGCACCGTGGTGGCGGCCGCGGAGGGCATTCTTCCTCCAACTTCAACTTACCGCAGAGGGGTAACAGAGGTCAACACGCCAGAGGCCATCAACCCAGAGGTCAACACGCCAGGTCAATGCACCAGAGGTCAACACGCCAGGTCAATGCACCAGAGGTCAACACGCCAGAGGACAGCAGGGCGGTACGGACCATCATCGAGGAGGTGGAACGTGCGGCAACTGTGGTCGGGAATCACACTACAGCAGAAACGAGTGTCCTGCTCGCGGCAAAATTTGCCGCAAGTGCGGAAAATACGGACATTTTATCAACGTCTGCAGACAGAACCGGCGGCCAGAGGTCAACGAGGTGGAGACATACTACCTGGGCTCCATCTCCACTCCAACCAGTGAGCCGCCATGGTTCACACATTTGGACATCTGCAACACCCCAGTCCGCTTCAAGATAGACACGGGCGCTGATGTGTCTATCATCTCTTCATCCCAACACAACCAATTCCCCTCCCTCCTCCCTTACAGCAAACAAAGGTAGCACTCTGTGGCCCATCTGGTCCCTTATCCTGCAGAAGACAGTTCATTGTAACTGTCGAAACGGAAAATGGACCTCACTGTTCGCAGTTTTTCGTTGTTGTTGACTCAACTACTTCTGACAATCTTTTGGGACGAACAGCCGCGTGCCAACTTCACCTTATCCAGCGCATTGACGAGCTTTCCTCTCATGTCTTCGGGGAGCTTGATGATAAGCCTGTCAACTGCACTCCTGTGAAAATTCAACTCAAAGACGACGCTCAACCCTACAGCATTTCGACGGCAAGGAGGGTACCGATTCCACTACATGAGAAGGTGAAAGCAGAACTAGAGAGAATGTCAGCAGCCAATGTCATCGAGGCCATTACCGAACCGACAGATTGGTGCGCACCAATGATCGCTGTTATGAAAAAAAATTCCTTCTCTGACACTTGGCATTTCACGCACGCTACCAGTAGTCCTTACTTCCCGTAGAGCAACGGAGAAACAGAGAGAGGAGTGCAGATCGCCAAGCGAATCTTGCAACAGGAGGAACGTTTTCTTGCTCTACTTGCGTACAGAGCAACTCCCACAGCGTCTACAGGAGTCAGTCCAGTCCAGCCAAACTCGCCATGGGAAGAAGATTGAGGACTACAGTTCCAACACTTCCTGTCAACCTGAAACCACAGGAATATGACAGAGAGACCATAGCTCAAAGGGATGCTAAAGCCAAAGGGAACAACAAGAAATACTACGATAGGCATCATGGAGTTCGATCCCTTCCTGAGCTCCTACCAGGAGACTATGTCCTGCAGAAACTGGATCATGATTCACAGTGGTCCAAACCTGCCAGAGTCCTCGACCAGATCGCACCCAGATCTTACCTGGTGGAGACCTCCCAAGGTATGCGGTATAGGCGGAACCGCAGACATCTCTGCCTATCCCATTCCATCCCTCAGGGTGCTTTTGCTCTCAGAGTGCCGCCTGCCCACAACCCCCAACTGAACCCAGGATCCCCTGTTCTGACCCTCAGCCAAAAGTATATATCCTTTGGCCGATTCCCACTCACCAGGACCACCTCAGGCTGGTATCCAATGCCACCAGCCAAACCCTCCCGGGACACAGCGCCCTGCCCTCCACAGCGGCCCATCCAGACCGGTCCATCTACAGGATCACCTGTTCCCGTTCAGACAAATCGCTGTGGACAAGCTATTGTCATTTCCAGCACGATACAGGAATAATACCATCCTCTTCACCCTGTGGTCTACTGTACCAGCCTGGTTCTTCGAATTGTTTTGAAATTTGTCAAAGACTCATCTCTCCCTCGGTTATCCCAAACAGACTCTAAATTCATAAGATTCTGTGTAACTCGGTGCACCTGTTTGTCCATTAAAAGGGGGAAGGGGGGGGGGGGGGGGGGGGGGGAGAAGTGATAGAATTCGGTTGTAAGACGGGCATGCGCAAAGAGACCGACGCTCGGCATGGTGGTTTACTTTGTCCACTTCTAGTCAGTCAGATTATACTGAATCGCAAATCATCATTAAGTGTGTTCGTCTGTCTTCCGTGTGCCTGCTGATCATGATATATAGACTCAGGTCTCCTTGACGGTTGCCATCAAGACTGTTTATCATCAGCACGAGGCTCTCAAAGTAAAAACACATGAGTGATATCCCTTAGATCAAAACTCGTTCACAACACTTCAATGTTTATGCATAGACGTGTAGATATGGTGCTGAACAAGGGGTTGGC
>JADBJO010000332.1:67500-72500 GCA_016801955.1 Conus betulinus | reverse complement strand
CACGGCCAGTTCGTTTATGAAAAAAGAAAACAACTGTGGACTTAACAAGCATCCTTGTTTTAGTCCATTTGGACAATCAAAATACTCGGAATACTCACTCTTCACACGCACACATGCAAGCACTGAGTTGTAGACCCCTCTAATAGCCATGTATAATTTACTATTAACACCATTTTTACGGTGTACATTCCACAGAGCATTCCGATTTACCGAGTCAAAGGCTTTCTTGAAATCTACAAATGCAATGTACAGCTTCGATTTGCAGAGAAGATGTTTCTGAATCAAAGAATATAGTGTAAATATATGGTCTATGGTGCTGTAACTGGTTCTAAAACCTGCTTGTTCTTCCACTATTTTTTCTTCAGTTTCAGCCCATTCAGTTAATCTTGCATTTAGTAAGTGTAGATTTTACTTAAAACGCTGGTAAGTGATACTCCACGATAGTTGTCGGGATTGTTCACGTCTCCTTTGTTTTTGTAAATTGGTACAATTATAGATTTAGCCCATTCTGATGGAGAGATACCATTATCAAAAAGTTGAGTGAATAAATGAACAAGAAAATTGATTACAGTTGTGTTTGCATTCTTCAACATTTCTGCTATGATTCTATCCGGTCCTGCACTCTTCCCTAATTTTAAATGTTTAATACCGGCAACGACTTCTTCACTGGAAATAGGTTGATTAAATAATGGCTCAGTTTCATTTTCATCTATCATACTAGTCTCTTCTTCTTTACTTTTATCATCAAAACTATGAAAAAACGCCCAAAAAATGGTCATACCACTGTTGAACTGAGATTTCGTTATACACAAAAACTCTTTTTGTTTATAGATCTTATCACTGACCAGAACACTTTAGAATCATTGACTGAAGTTTTAGTTTCTTTTCTTTAACCTACTTTCTTTAAACTCCAGTTCCTTTGTTTTCCTTAGCGTAACATACTCTTTACGCGATACAGCGTATTCTTCTCTTTTCTTACTTTTATCCTTGGCTGTTTTGCATCTCTGAAATCTTTTTAATAACCTTTTAACGTCCTGTTTCTTTCGTTCGCACTCATTATCAAACCAGTCATTGTATGTTTTGCTGCCTCTACCAATAACTCGAACCATACAAGCTGCAGCTCCGCACAAAGCACTGACAAATTTATCTAGACTCTCATTCACGTTAATTTGTAATAACTGACGCGCTTCCTGCATGCTGTCTAAAAATTCATCACATTCAAGTTCATTTTTTAATATACCAGCATATTCATCAGCCCAGACAATTTTTTCTTCACATTTTTTGGCTTAATACCTCTTCTCTATTTACAACAACAATTACTTCCCCAAATTGCTTCATGAATGAATGCAATCACCAATGTGTAAATCAAAGTTTGACAACAAGCCATTGTGAACCAGTATGTAATCTATCACACTACATCCGTTTGGAGACACAAAAGTATATTCCCCTTCACTATCACCATCACAAAAACCATTTAAAATGCTCAAGTCGAACATGCTACAGAAATCCAACAATGATTTACCAAAAGTGTTAATAACTGAATCTTTGGAGCAACGTGTGCAGTTGTCGTCATCAACACTGACATTCTCCATACAGCTGACATAGTTTGTCATAATTTCATTTTCAGCTTGTTTGTTACCTGTTCTGGCATTCAAATCTCCCATAACCATAAAATAAAGTGTATCCATTTCTTTTTCAAATTCTTGAAGTAAGGCTTCTTCCATTATTAGGACACCATCTTTGATCAATTTATCATTGTATATCGGGCCTCCTTCTGGGACCACATAGCAAGCAACAAGACTACATCTTTATCAGTGTTAGAATATACTTTTATCTATTTTTACTGCAATAGCATTGTCACAGCTGAGAGCTTTGTTTCTTTACCTTGTTATGTAAACTCTTCCTTATTAACAGCAACTGACTTCCTTCCATGAGCTGATAGTTTTTTTTTGCTGGTACGGGAAACTTCATATAATCAGTGAATATATTGCTATAGTCAAATGACAAGTTGAGGAACGTTTCAGTGAGAGTAACAAAATCAAATGTATTTACATAATTCATGAAAAAAGCATCCTATATCTTACTATATAAGTTCTCGACATTGTAATTAAGAAACTTCCACTGAGCTGGATGGTCGGTCCTGTCCTATTCATTTTTTGAGGCGCTTGAACGCAGGTTCCTTTCGTTCACACCACTGCATGTCCCTTTGCCTCGACTCGAACCTGTGAACCTGCTTGACTTGTTTCCGACAGGCGTTTGTATGCCTGCCTGTCTGCCTGGCAGGTTGCGTCCGCGTGGTGTGCGTGCGTCGCCATCCGATGTTTCACCACTGACAGGAGATGGAGAATCCCGGTTGGCCTTTGCTGACTCGTGTCGCTCGCTCTCTCCCTGTTCCCTTGCGAGGGACGTGACCACCGGTGGTACCACCGTCACGCTGTCGTTGATCCTGGATGGGCCGGGTACCGTGACGTGAAGAGGGGGATGACACCCGCTCACACCGCCCTGCTCGTTCTGCATCGAGGTCTGGTCTAGACGGGACTCGATCTGCTGCTTGTTTGAAAACAGACACACCCTGCTTATTCACATTTGTGGTACTTCTCACACGTGCCATCCCATGACTGCTCGTTGGACTTGTAAGAGCACTGCGTGCATCCTCTCTTTCCACCACCTGAGCATATGACCGGGGTTCTGGGAGTTGGGGGCTAATAACCAAGCGACCTTTTCTGAAGAAAGCTCTCTCTTCCCTCCCCTCCTAGCTTTTGCAACTATCTGGGCCTGTGCTCTAGTAAGGTCGTTTGCCACTCGAACTCCTTTGCCTAGAAGTTGCTGTCGAATGTCTCTGTTCGCAATTAAGGACATTTTGTCTGTCCACCTTCTAAATTGACAATTATTGGTCTAGTTTGACCTTCATGTGCGTAGCCTATCCGGTGTGCTCGTTCAATGTCATCTACTGTCCAGCGCCTATGATCATCTGTATTGTTTAGAACATCGACAACTGCTTTGGTACATGTGTCAAACGTTTCACTGGGCTGCTTTTATCTCGTCGAGAGAATGACTCTAATCTGTCGGTGTCTGTTTTTAGTTTCTCAACCTCTTCTTTCACCTCCTTTATCATGTCAGTTAATTTATGTACGTCTTCCTTTCCGTTGTGTGTCGCGGCGAACAGGTGTTGTGTATCAGTTGTTACGTCAGTCACTGTCTCTTTTAATTGCCTGTGTTCAGTTTCCAGTTTGTCACATCTTTTGTTTATCTCTTCACATTGTACTTTCACTTGGCCTAGTTCCTCTTTAATTTCTCCAAGATCATTTCTTATAAGTGAAGTTTGTTGCTGAAGTTGTTGTTTTATGGCCTGCATAAGTCTGTTAAAGATGATGTTCTGTCGTCAAAGTAGTCGTTGCCGTCGTATCTTCTGACGAAATTTCTTGTCGGTCATGGTTGGGGCCAGGGTTTGTCTCAATGTCACCGCTAAGTAGGAGTCTGCTGAGCAAGAACCCAGAATGCACAATACAAAAAGTAATAATAATGATTTGTACGTGCATGTCGGCCTGACACAAACCAGTGTTGCTGCACATCAAAGCTGTGCGAAAGTCAGTTCCTTTCATATTCACATATTCCAACAACAAAACGCTATCCATGGACATCACCTCGGCTACATTTCTCATGAAACTGTGAATCAACGCTATGATGAGACAACATAGCCCAAATATGACGATAACATCAATCGAAGCTGCTTGGGATTTATGTGTGTCAGTGCTATCCAAATCAAAAGTTTCCACCTTATTTCGAATTACCTTTGACCTACCATTCCGTCTGCCATCGAAAATGCCGATAGCGGCCCTCCACGTTAGCAGGTCCACCATTGCTGCTTCTGCTGTTCTTGACTACTTAATGTACCAATTTATATACTGTAGGAAAAACTACGATAATCTAGGATTCTGTCTGGACTGTAGACTGGGGAATCCATAAGCTGATCCAACAAGTCCAGAAAAAAGAAAGCACACACGTGGGCACACTCGGGTTTTGCTGAATATGTGACGTAAATTTCTGTGATACATGAAGAGAGCAGAAAAGACGTCATAAGCCAGAAGCCGGATTTGGAACTGCAAACAAAGCTACAGTACGTGATAAGAAACCACGAAAGTCCCTCTTGCAGTCAGCCGGGGACACGAGACAAGCAGTCATCTCAACGGCGGAAGGGGATGAAGGATAATCTATCGGTCAGACGGGTGGTGTTGCCAAGGTAAACACGACGCCTATCCAGCCACCTTTGGAGAAAACGTTTATGACAAGTACAAACCACAGCAAATCAGTAATGATGGAGCAGAAAATGACTCGCAGAGACTCCCTCTATTCCGAAAAAAACTGCCGCGACACATTTAACAGTCTTAAAAGAGACTATAGCCAACAGCACTAGGCCACCAACGCCGCAAGCCTATGGCAACAAGAGGAAGCCGTCCTGCGTACAAGACGCAACGAAAGATTCAGAAGAGACGATGCAACAAATGATGACACGCTGTTCGCATCGGACAGTCTCTACACAAACTACGTAGGTACACTAGTTCTAGCCGTAGACACAATACAGTTGCTGCATATTTGAACAAATTCACCAGAGCACACACCACGATCCTTCTTCAGTTGGCAGGAAATGACGTCCCCGAGAGAGAGAGAGAGAGAGAGAGTAGGAGAGATAGCGAGACTGACAGAGGTAGTTTTGTAGCTGGAAGCAAGTGTTCGACAGAAAATAAATTAATCAATAGAATTACGGCTGTGCCAGTCTCCACAATGTACAGGTATGACAAGAAATTCCATTTCAGGGGCCATCAGCAGCAGCTTCTGATGTCTGTTAACACTGGTTGCTTACTCACAATTTACTCTTGAGCAATGGTCAGATTTTCAGACACATGGGTTGTAGGCTCTCTGGAGGGTTAAACCCCCATTGGGGATTTTTCATTGTGAGGTTATTTCATTTCTGATTTACTGGAATCCAGAATGGCTATGGA
>JADBJO010000332.1:55000-62500 GCA_016801955.1 Conus betulinus | reverse complement strand
ACGTTTTTTGGGGTGTCCCAAGTAAGACACCAAACAAAATGGTATATGGGGAACTGGGAAGATATCCGTTATATATCAACTCCTATATATGTGCATTGAGATATTGGTTTAAGCTGCTTAGAATGGACCAACAAAGGCTTCCTCGTCAAGCATGCGAAATGCAGTTAACTCTAGATCAAAACGTAAAGAAATGTTGGGTGACAAAAATAAGAGAATTGTTATACGAGAGACTGGGTTTAACTTTGTATGGCTACAACAGGGTGTGGGTGATGTTCGCGGATTCTTGGCAATTTTTCGGCAAAGACTAGTTGATATGTTTATTCAAGAATGGACAGGATCTATAAGAGACAGGGAAAGGTACGTGTGTGTTACAAATCGTTTAAATCTATTTTTGAACGAGAGCTATATCTTTGTAACATTGATGTATGTTGTTTTAGGGTTGCTCTGTCTCATGCAAGACTTAATGTTCTACCTCTGAACAATAATCTTCATAGGTTCAGTGATAATTCTTATGACAAAAATTGTCCTTTTTGTGTGTAAATATAATAGAAGATGAATATCATTTGATATACAGTTGCCCACTGTATACAGATTTTCGTGCAGCACTTATATCTAATCTTCTTCATTTACCAATGTCAACTCTTCTTCAGGCACATCAGTATCGAAAGAACCCTTCCACTTTCAAAATTTATATTTCTGTCAATTCGAAGGAGACAAAGCCTGACTGCTTAAATGAAAGTACATGAA
Organism: Conus betulinus; assembly: GCA_016801955.1. NCBI lineage: Eukaryota > Metazoa > Mollusca > Gastropoda > Neogastropoda > Conidae > Conus > Conus betulinus. The sequence continues at coordinate 61,753 of JADBJO010000332.1, read as the reverse complement.
AACATGAAGATAGTAAGATAACGATTTTTCCCTCATAAATGCAAATGCATTCAGGTTTACTATCATCTATATTGATCGAATAGGAAGTTTCCGAGGAGTTTATCATTTCCTTATTCATGCTCTTGTTCTTTTGGTTCGAATCTTATATTTATTTCTTGTTTCGAATTTGTAATGTGCAGGCTCATGTCCCGACCCCTTTCCATCCCTTTGTCCCTTTCACCCGCCCCCCTCCCCTCCCCGCCCTCCCCCCACCCTTCCCTCAGTCCATCCCCTTTTTTCCAACTTGAATGGTGGCCCGTGGCCGATGTTCAATAGAAAACATGTTCGTTCGTTCGTTCGTTCGTTCTCTGTGCGTGCGTGCGTGCGTTTATGTGTGTGTTCCAAATTATGTACGTACTCTGTCATATTCATTTTACTGTCTGTTTTTATACATGCTAAGTTTTGTACGTTGTAGTACATTCCATATGTTTCCCTAGCCGCCCCACCCCCACTCCCACTTTCTCCTTCCCCTTAGTTTTGTTATTTTAATTTTAATTTTAATTTTTTTTTTTTTTTTTTCTCTTCTATTTTCACTTGATGTTCCATTATGATTGCATGACCGCTTTGCTTGCTTGTTTGCTTTCTTACATTATTTCATTTCACTGCATGTTGTAGTCCCTACTCTGGGCGAGGACTGGATGTAAGAAAAAAGCACGTCAGTGCTTATCTATTATCCTTGTAAATAAAGAATTCTGTCTTGTCTTGTCTTGTCTTGTCGTGTCTTGTCTTGTCTCTTCTCTCTCTCTCTCTCTCTCTCTGTATGTGTGTGTGTGTGTGGGGGGTGTGTTTGTGTGTGTGTGTGTGTGTGTGTGTGCGTGCGTGCGTGCGTGCGTGCGTGCGTGCGTGCGTGTGTGTGTGTGTGTGGTGTGTGTGTGTGTGTGTGTGTGTGTGTGTGTGTGTGTGTGTGTGAGTGTGTGTGTGTGTGTGTGTGTGTGTACACGTGCGTGCGTTTCATACACACACAAACACACATACAGAGAGAGAGAGAGAGAGACAGACCAGACAGACAGACAGAGAGACAGAGAGACAGAGAGACAGAGAGAGAGAGAGACAGAGAAAGAGAGATAGAGAAAGAGAGAGAGAAGAAGTAAGAAAGGATACTGACGGAGAGACATGCAAACAGATGGACAGACAGACAGAGAGAGACTAAAATACAGCCGGGAAACACAGAGTGAAAAAGAACTGAGATAAAAACATGCAATTTACCTGGGGATACTTGTTCTTGCACCAGCTTCCATAATGAATATTCATAACACTGAACTCTTTTATTTCGAAAGGTCAGTTACATCAGGTATTGCAACTGTTGTCTAAAACTGACTTTACTAAAGTCACTGAGATACTGTGGTTAACTCTCATAGAGTCACTGCGGCAGAACATTCGCAGGAAGCCTCTGTATCCAATGGTAGATTTCTGAACCAATCCAAACTGATGCTACTACGACCAAGAGATCTAGCGAGACTGAAAAGAGCGGCCATGACAGATCAGAACTGCAGCTGTTACCTTTTGTTTTATTTTAAAGTAGTGAACCCATTTGCTTTAATAGTGAAGAAGGTATAGGCGTTTAAAGAGAGCAGCCTCAAAAGCAGCTGAGTTTGGGAAATACTGAATATCAGTACATCTGTTGGTGAAGCGGTTAGCTTTGTGGATTTATGGCTGGGAGATGATAACAGTTGAAATTCCTGTTGAAGACACTGCCTTGAAAAACTTTTCAGCCCCACCACTCATTTCCACCACAGCCGAGTTTTGCCAGAGATCAAATCAAATGAGAAGTCTGTGCCTATTTAGCCTATTGGGATACTCTTCCGCTTCGTTAATATGATTTTGAGATGTGTTAAAATGAAGAAAACTGTCACTGTATCACAGATCAGCTGAAATAGGAAGACTGGGGATATTTGCTCTGTTGAGATACCCTTCTGTTTCACTGATGTGATTTCTAAATGTGTTACATTCAACAGTGTCACTGTCTCCTCCAGGTTTAGGTCAGTCATTCAAACCTGTCACTGCAACCAAGATTGGGTCGCTATGGCATGGCAAGAAGATCGTAAAGAAATGTAGAAGGGGGCAATATCACTCCCTACATGGAAGAGAAAAAATGAGAACACAGTGAATTTTACTCACATTTTTTTTTGGTTAACCATGAATCTCTTATTCCTTCTATTTATTCTCCTCCCACCCCACTCACCATCCTCTTCTATCAATCAGTTAGGGGAGCGGGGGGGGAGGTGGTGGCGGTAGGAGGAATGCAGAATGGGGAATATCATTCATTCCCTTACTTGTGGACAGAAATTCCTTCTTGGATACCTCTGTAACTTAAAATCTCTTATTCCAACACTACCCTCTCGCTTACCACCCTAACCCATCGCCCCTCTTCCAAGTGGTTGCAACAGGAGGAGTTACAGAGCTCACATCGATGATGACAATGAGTCCTACTGCAAAATTAAACAAAACAACAAAAAAGCAAGAACAAACATCACATAATGATTTTCCCCTACTAGCCAAACAACCTGTGATTGAGAGAGAGTGAGAGAGAGAGAGAGAGAGAGAGAGAGAGAGAGAGAGAGAGAGAGAGAGAGAGAGAGAGAGAGAGAGAGAGAGAGAGAGAGATACAGAGATAGACAGAGACAAGAGAGTCAGAGACAGAAAGACAAAGACACAGACAGACAGGAGGAGGAAGAGGAGAAAAGTGCAAGGATTTCAAATAATGTCCTTGCAGCATTTTCAACCCCCTCTACCACCACCACCCTCCCAATCCTCCTTTCCCGCCCTTTCAAGTCTGAAGCACCGTATTTGCCCCACGTGCAATCTCTCACTGGCACCAGCGGCCCTGACATTTGAAAGCGACGATGGCAGAGGAGATCCGGGGCCTTGAAATCGCTTCCCTTCTCTCTTAATCCTGGCTTAGTTTTCCTCTGCTATGCCGCTGCCATCACGCAACTAACGTGCCCCTGGAATGGTGGAAGCCTGCTGCATGGGGCTTGCAACCTACGCCATGTGCAGGGGTTCGTTAGCTGCTTTTATGTAACTGCTTTCCTTCCATGCAATGAAAAGCTGAAGGCAGGGGGGGGGGGGAGGGAGGTTTAGAAGTATCAGGAGAGAGGAGGGTGTGGTGGCGAATACTTGGAACTGGATGTGCAGCTTTGTATCTGTATGATGCAGCGTGTTTGAATGTTTTGAATTGGTCGTTCGTGTTTGATTGGCATATTCTCTTTCTCTCTCTCTCTCTCTCTCTCTCTCTCTCTCTCTCTCTCTCTCTCGTGTCTCTCTCCTCTCTCTCGTGTGTGTGTGTGTGTGTGTGTGTGTGTGTGTGTGTGTGTGTGTGTGTGTGTGTGTGTGTGTGTGTGAGTATGTGTGTATGTGTGTGTGTGTGTGTGTGTGTGTGTGTGTGTGTGTGTGTGTGTGTGTATGAAGAGAGAGAGAGAGAGACAGACAGACAGACAGACAGACAGAGAATGAGAGAGAGTCATGACAGACAGACAGACAGACAGACAGACAAACTGACTGACAGCCTCAGAGAGAAGAAGAAGAAGAAAGAAGAAGAAGAAGAAGGAGGAGGAGGAGGAGGAGGAGGAGGAGGAAGAAGAAGAAGAACAAGAACAAGAAAAAGAAGAAGAAGAAGAAGAAGAAGGAGAGAGACAGACAAACAGGTAAAACAGACAGATAGACTGTCAGAGACAGAGAGAGTGAAGGAAACATTGAGAGAAAGAAAGAAAAAAGAGAGAGAAAGACAATGAGAGAGACAGAGAGAGACAGACAGACACAGAGAAACAGATAGGGACAGAGAGAGCGAGTGTGTGGTGTGTGAGAGATGGGGGTAGGGTGTGGCAGAGAGACAGACAGAGAAAGACAGGCGGACAGACAGACTGACAGTCAGGGCAGACATACAAGAGGCCCTAGAAAGTACAGTTATCACATGCGAATGCAGTTGCTAAGAACGCTCAATGAACCCGTTAGGAGAAAACGAAACAGGCAACCCAAAAGATGTGGAGCATGGCATACCAGCCAGCTAAGCCAGCCAGCCTGGGGCAGAAAGCCACCTGCCTGTAGGGGCTGTCTGGCAGCGGCACAGCCTGAAGAGCTGACGAGCCTGCCATCAGGTAGTTTACAGAGCACATGTCACCCACGTTTCCGTAGACCATTCGCTTTCAGTGTTCTTACTACCTCATTGGGAGGGGGCAAGACATGGGGCAAGGGCGGTAAGGATGAAGATGGGGAGGAGAAGGTGGGGGTGAAGGGACATAAAGGTGTGGGCTTAAAAATTTTGTTGAAAAATACCGTTGTGAAGATCAGATTTAAAGCTTAGCTAAGAACCCGTTCCCATTCCCCTCCTCCCCCTTTCTGTCTGTCTGTCTGTGTGTCTGCCTCTCTCTCCATTTTTGCTGGCTAACTTTAGAGCGATTAACAAAGATCACGGTCTTTTTCTGCGTGACCGGCTGCGTCTTCTTTCGCGAGACGAGAGGACGATGCGCTGCGAGTGCGGCGTGGCTCGCCTCAAACACACAGATCTAGTTTGACCCAGTACAGTTCTATGTTCGCTCGAAGGGACCCTGTCCCAAGTAGAAATATTATTATCACGCAAAAATGAATCCGATTATTGTTTTGAGGTTGAAACAGCTTCCATGGAAGTTCACTTGCTGTCGATCGATAGTGGAGGTAAAATCCTGTCTGTCCTAACGTAACCTACTACATAATGAAGAAGATGAGGAAGGTCAATGTGGAATGTAACAACAAATATTAACTAACACCACATGAGCAAACGGAAAATAGAAAATGTACCAACCTGTTTCAAGATGACAGAGAAATCCAAATCAGATCATGTATATAAGTAAATCCAGCGAACCACGAACATGCACGAACTCCAAAGTTGTAAATACATAAATAATGAATGAATACTTCAGCAAGGAAACACGCTATCTTGCAACTGGAAAATGCAAACGATGCTTGCTTAACTAGGCCTTTGATATGGGGGTCACACAGGTCAACAGGGGCGGCATTAAAATAAGAGGCGCATGCGCAGAGAAAAGGAATGTACAAAGTAGGCCAGACAGAATTTCATTAAGAATTTACATGCAGCGCGCGTAACACGATGATGTAATCATGCTATGAAGAAGATACTATATTACCAATATTAGATTGTGAAGACTGGTTATGTAGTGTGGAGTAATGTTTGCATGATTTGAATTTATATGCGTGTATGTGTGCATGATTATATGTGCATGATTTGAATTCAGGATTTGCGTATGAACTGAAAGTAAAATCCGATAACTAGGGCTACGCAATATAACATAAAGAACAAGGATGAAAGCTGAGGACAGTAGAAGCATGGTTGAGATATAAACTAAGACGATTTCGATGGAAATGTTTTAATAACAATAAGACATCCAAGCACACGTTTGAATATGTATGAATAGTAGTTATGTTTAACGCTATGGGTAATAAAAGGTAAGGTAGATTAAAAGGAACAGGATATAAGTTGAAAGAACACAATGTGCACATATGTGCATATATGTGTGTGTGTGTGTGTCTATATATGTGTATATGTATATGTGTGTGTATATGTATATATGTGTGTGTGTGTGTGTGTGTGTGTGTGTGTGTGTGTGTGTGTGTGTGTGTGTGTGTGTGTGTGTGTGTGTGTGTGTGTGTGTGTGTGTGTGTGTGTGTGTGTGTGTGTGTGTGTGTGTGTGTGTGTAGAATTATATGTTGACATATTAGTTTTGGTCGAAATGAACAGATGCTTTGACTGAACTGATATATGGTTGACACACTGAAGTTAATAGAATATTATTATTATATTATGTTTTGCATGTGTAGAGTGGTTTATTTTTGTTCTATAAAACTGAAACTGAAGCTGCGAACTCTTTGTGAATGGTCCTTTGGCCCCACAATAAAAGGTGCGGCGTTAACGCGGGTCAAGAGTCAAGTGTCTCTCCATTTTTGCGCAAATTTGTGTGTGTTTATGTATGTTTGAGTCTGTATGAGATGGGGTGGAAGTGGAGATATAATTATGGGCACATAACTGAACATGTGCATGTGTGTGGGTGTGTATGTGCATGCAGTTTATCATGGATATAACTAGGTGTGTAAGAAGGATTCTCTGGATGGGCGTAAGTGTGAGTATGAGAGAGAGGAAGAGAGTGATATTTGTACGTTCATTGGACTTTGGTCACCTTACAATTCTCTAAAATAATAAATTGACAGTGTCATATTTTCTTCTTTTTTGTTGATTTATTCATTTTCAATATACTTTTCTGATTTTGTGTTGTTTTTGTTTAATATATCAGGACAACGTATGGTTAATTAATCTGACAATAAATGGTTTCAGTCAGTCAATGTGTGTATGCACACGAGATATAATCTCTATGTAGAGAATGAGCGAGTCATGTCCAGTAAACAGAGGGAGAGAGGGAGGAAAGGAGAGACAAAGATTAAATACAGCAGAGAACTAAAGTGCCAGGACATGATCAAAGTCGTGTCAAACTAGCGTACCAGTTTCTGTAAGCCTCGTGTCTCATACAAATGTCATTTATGTTCTTATTATTATTCATTTTGACAGGTCAAACATCTGCTATTGCTTCACAATAGACCCTATGACACTGTTGCTAGCTTTGCTGGCTCATGGCTGCCAAGTCTTTGTGGACTGAAACCCCCATTTGAGACATTTCATTGTGGAGATTAGCAGTGCCAGCAGACCCAATAAACCTGTTGTTCTACCAG